>JAZDUA010000648.1:0-337500 GCA_038098605.1 Gryllus longicercus | reverse complement strand
GCAACGTCCGCACGTCAGCTAGCGGCCACCGACGACTCGTAATTGCGCCTTGGTGGCCGCTCAGCGCACACCGCACGGGTTTTGAAGTACAAGCGCGACTCGCAAAATATTAAAATCATTTCTAAAGAGCATCGGAAGTTAAATGCACAATTACACGGTTTTCTGTATTCTACTTATTTTATACACAATATTATTCGAAGCAATAAACCAGTACGGGAAGAGGTAGGAATACGAGATAGGGTAGAAACATGAAATAGCAAGGTTTTCGCCTCTGCATAGTTTAGACATTTGTCGAGTGACTGGAGAACTACGTAGTCTAGGGTCCTGATTACATTTCCTCAACGGCCGGTCACTTCAGTCTTCGATGTTTACCGAGACGAACTTCTGTAGTTAGTAGGGCTGTGAAAAGTTTTGTGCCTCTGCACTGAAGTGCACTTTTCTTCGACATATCTGTAATTTTGCAACAAATGTAGAAGGTAAGTTGACATTTAAATATTGAAGATTGTAATATCACGGAGGATTTGAAATTAAATGCAATGTTTGGTACGTTATGTTGGCAAAATCTAAGATGCCGTGGTGATTGTAACATGAGCCACCTGATTGGTAGCAGTATGAGATCGTCTAATATTATTACCAAACTGTTTAAATGACTGTAAATTTTCTAAAGTTGTACGGGTGAATTGTGAATTCAGTGTATCTTGTGCACATTGTGGGCCCACAGTGATTGTGCCGTTCGAGAGAATGCAGTGTATATTTGCGATTATTGTAAAGCCAAGTGATTCGTAAACATGTATTTCTACTTATTGTACATAGTGTAGTATGTCATTAAAGCCATTTTATAACTTATTGTAACAACTCCAGTTTTTTTTCTCTCTCTATAAGGCAGTACTGTCTCATATTACTACCCAAGTTTCCAATTCACTGGCAGTGACACTATTTCGGAAAATTAAATATTCCATAAAACCTAATAGTTTACGTAATAAACCTAATAGTAATACATTTACGTTAATTCACCCCATTTTATATTAAACATAGTAAGAAACCGCAATTCACTTTTTAGTTACAGTTATTATGGCACCTTGTTGGTCCCAAAACAACAAGGGTATCTCGTATTCCTACCTCTTCCTCAAATGGTGATACGTCATAAGTTTATTAGTGCAACATCATTCCTATATTGGATAGAAAATATAGTATCTCAGGGCATACATTGCCAGATATGTAACAAAGTGGTGTGACACTGCATTGGCATTTATATCGCAATATGAAGTATTCTGAGAATTTCCACTATCCAGTGAGCCGGTTAATGCATGATAAAGGCAACATAAACGATTTTTTTTTTCTTAATAAAATTTCTTCTTCAAAGGCAGATCTTTAAATAAGGTCATGGACATATTTTCAAAAATATGTGTAGTACTTTTCGCCGTAATGTTGCGTGATGCGACGGCAATTTGTAAATAATTATTTTCTCTATTTTCCTCAAATAAGGCAAGCACATACTGATGGAGATTTTTTTCCCTTAATGAAATCACTTCTAAAAAATATATTTTAAAGAAGCCACGTACAATTTTTTGTAAAACTAGTACTTTTCGCGTAATTTTTACTTCAAGTAAAGGCAATTCATTTTGATTCCCAAAAACGGCTTCACAATTTTTCTTTGGTTTCTCTCGCACAGAGCAAAGGACGCTTAAATAATGGCGCGAGTCTCATTTTCATTGAACGCTCTGAACCTTCGAAAATTGCGAAAGTAACAAATAATGCGAGAAAGTATGCGCTTTTATAGCACCACTGGTTGTTTTGTTTTTTTTCTCATTTTATCTCCCCTCCTTTTCGTTTTATGCAACTTTCCTCAAATCGCTTCACCCGGATCAACCATTTCCCTTGCCTACGCTACGACTCGCGTGCTACGGCACGACCATCAACGTGGGAGCGAGCGGACTTTTCGCCGGCTCTATTTGGGGCGGCGCGCGACCGCCCGGTGCGCGATCGGGAGCCCTCCCGCCTCGCAGCTGCAGCCAGCAGCAGCAGCAGCAGCTCCCACCTCCCCCCCCCCCGCCCTCGCCGAACAATACGCCCGTGCACCACCTGCACACCCGCGCCGGCCGCCCGGCACGTGCGCGAGGCCGAGCGAGGCACGGCAGAAAACTACGCACGATCGATCCATCGACGAGCAGTAGCTTCACGATTCAAAGAAATTAAAAATTCAGCAACTACTTGAGCACAAAGATTCACGTATAGTACCGCAACGCGCTCTCTCTCTCTCTGTCTCTCTCTCTGTCTCTGTCTCTCTCTCTGTCTCTGTCTCTCTCTGTCTCTCTCTCTGTCTGTCTCTCTCTCTGTCTCTCTCTGTCTGTCTCTCTCTCTGTCTCTCTCTCTCTCTCTCTCTCTCTCTCTCTCTCACACACACACACACACACACACATAATACACACAGGAACCAGGCACACTTCCGCTTTTTTGTGAGCCATTGGTGCGAGCCAGATGGTTCGTCTGGGTGGAAAGCAGAGAGCCGCCGGGTGAAGCGCTCCGGCTGCATCAACTCGGAATGATCGATGGAGACGCAGAGGACAAATAGAAGAGGGAAGGGAGGGCCCGTCGACACCTCCACAACCACGCTTTTGTCCTCGCCGAGCTCTCCGCACGGACCCTCCCATCCTACCCGGAATTCGGGCGGAGTTGGCGAACGGAACAGTAACAAACAGAGCAACGTTTGGTAGGGTTTTTTTTTTTTTTTTTTTTTTTTTGTGAAAGTGGATGCACGACAGTGTAAACGGTATTTTCATATGAAGATAGTCTACTAAAGACTAACGAGTAGATGGGTGAGCAGAAGAAGGAATTCTGAAGAAAAAAGTACATAAATGACGAGTAGTCCCAGCCGACTGAGCGGCGACTTCTACACTAAATCCACACAAGAAATGAAGAAGCTTAATTCAAATGACATTTTTTGTCGAGTTATTAACAGAATTTCCACGGATACCTTCTTTTTTTAATGAAATGATTTCTTCATCTCCGCTCATGAGTTCTCCGTCCACGTACGTTTCGTAGTGCTCTGCGTCGCCCCTCATTTATAACAGCCAAGCACGTACTTTCGTTGAAATGGACATACAACTAATAACGTACATAATAAAGAATTAGCACGCAGCGACCTAAGCCTCCACTTCACATAGGAATACTAACAACATGTACTTGGAGCGCAAGCATTTGCGTTTCAATTCACGCTCAATCGTCAAAACGTAACTGCAAAGGTTCCACCTGGGTTCTCCGCTATTCTCTCCTCACAAATACGACCCCTAAGGCGGCTCCACACATGCGGCATTCGGCGAATCCCGAGCAACCGCTCGCCGAATCCCGAGAAGTGTGGAGGCGCTGCTTGAGATTCCCCGAGCGCCGAACGTTTTGTATTCGTCCTACCCACCGCGTGTCGGTCTTTAGGTCACATCAAAGGGAGCGAACATTCGCCGAGCACATCAGCTGTTGGAGATTGGGCGAGCAGTAGCTCGCTGCTCGGCCAATGCCGAATATGTGGAACCGCCTTTAAAACGCAACTGGGTGTACACTCAAATGCCTTCAGCTC
The DNA here is from genome assembly GCA_038098605.1 of Gryllus longicercus. Taxonomy (NCBI): domain Eukaryota; kingdom Metazoa; phylum Arthropoda; class Insecta; order Orthoptera; family Gryllidae; genus Gryllus; species Gryllus longicercus. The sequence continues at coordinate 333,929 of JAZDUA010000648.1, read as the reverse complement.
ACAGAAGTTACAATGTTACTAGGAATTCTCGAGAAATGTACGTTAGGGATATGAACGAATAATCGAACAGTATTCATATTCCTTACGTCATTTACATTTACTTCTACAGAAAATCAACAACCTACTTTTTAAAATTCTTCCTACTCATACTAGTAATATTTCATTGATTTAATACAAAAAAGTAGTTACAATAAACACATAAAATCAATTTTTTAATAGAAACTTATTTAACCGAATCTAATAATTTGGTAACCGGCGTCGCTAGTCGAATTCGTTAACTACGTGAAGTCACGAAGGTTTCGAAGAATTCGAGATATCGCGGCTTCCTAGCTTGGTGACCGACTAGGAACCCCGGGATCTAACAACGCCTAGGCCAATTGTCCTTTACGGGATACATAATGGCTCAATACAAAAAATTACTTGGAAGTTATTTAATAGAAAAACTATATAAAACTATCCTCTCGTAAGGCGACTTTTAAAATACTAATTGTGGAGCTTACTTTAACAAAAATTGCATCCACTGTTTTCATTGCACTCGCACAATAAAACATCCCAAGTCGCAGTTTACAGAAAACTTTCAAAACAATTTACAGTATATCTTCGCCTCTCGTCTCTCGCCTCTAACTCGTTCGGTTGAAAATCGATTCGTGGCGTGCACGTTTTTAACAGACTTGCAAAAAATCATTAAAGGACGCTTCCACCTGAACCTCCAACGTGGACGTATCAATGGAAATTCCGAACCATCAAATTTCTCGCAAGAACAAGTAATGAATAGGGTTCATGACAGAATTTGGGTTTCCATGAAGAGACCAACATTCAAGCAATGAAATGACAGTATTTATGATCCATTCTTGTTCAGAAAAACAAGTCACCAAAGAAATCGAATCCCCAAAAAATGTTATTCGTTCACAATTACAGTTTGGCAGGATTTAAAATGCAAGGAATTTATTCTACAAAATAGTGATTTATTTCCCACCCATTCCTATCAAAAAGATTGGGCAATGAATTGTTCGAGCTGAAGAAGACGTGGCTTGCCACTGCATGACGGGCAGTAGTTGAAAATGAGCATATCGTACGTCAGACGCGTACCAAGCCGCCTTCGGCATTTCGCGATCCAGCCGCAAGTGACTGGAGCATCTCACTAACTACTGCAGACAAGTCACTTACACACGCAATCTATTGTAGTTTCTGTTCACGCGACCCAGTGAACTACTGAACCCACTAGCGCACCCTTGCGAGAACACTCGCTAATGCAAACGCGATCCCCTCCCATTCCCCCTGCATCGGAATGAGGGGGAAAATACTGTTAGCGAAACGTGTTTTAGTAGAATTCGAGAAACTGCACGCTCCACCCTAACCACGGACTGGAAGTACCCAAAAGAGTCAACTCTCCAAAAATGAAACAGGTTTTAAAAAATCTTGTTAATTATGGAGTGAAGAACATAACTCGCGTCACTTGAAAACCAAGTGTACCGGCCCTTAAACGCACCATTTTCGAGATGAGCACGATCGATGTCTGAACAAACCATCACGCAGGCCGTACATCACGGGTTGCATTTATGCAAATATTAATATTTATGAAGTGAACGCGCAATGCTTACCCTTTCCGTAAAATTATTTCTCTTGGAATCTTTCTTACTGTTGGATGGGTGAGCCGCACACCGTTTCTACATTACCACATAAATGTCGGCGATTCGTATATAGTGGAATAGAACGAAACATCTCGTTTGAAAAAATGAATCGCGGTATGCGCACATGCCATGCGGTAGACCACCAAAGCGAGCATTGTGGCCTGCGTAGCACGAAGTGTAAAGCCAAGTCTTGAGCTCCATTTTGACTTACGTTGCTTGGAAATTCCTCGTTTCAATCGCAACCTCCTTAGCAATATTTTGCGAAGGGCAAACCCTGTCGTGGAAACGCGTCCCAAAGTATCACAGAAATGTGATTCAAAAACTGTTTCCGATGAGAAAACACGGTAATGCAGGGTTTGATTCGAAAATGCATGGATTCCGACACGTTGACCAAACAGGTGGCTGGTGTTGGGCTCTCGGCCACTGAGAAACTACCGACCTACCAACTCTCGGCGGGTGACTCACGGCGTCCTCGAACTTGCCTTGTAATGTTAAATGTTTATTTTTTTATCAACTCAACATTTCTTCACTATCATTTACGAGAGTTCTCTGTGTAATGTGACCGGATCCGAGTTGTGCAACCGATTCACACGGGGCGATATTGCGCCATGGAGACGTCTGCCGACCAGACTGTTGGAACAACGTACAATTCGCGAAGACAAGATCAGAACAATTTGTAAAACTGACTAGAAAGTTCACGAACGTTCATGGGAATCTCTCTGTCGCAGTAGGATTCCATCAGTCTCATTGAATAAACTCTCAGATTTAGCATAAGGGCAAGTTACCAAGTGGCCGGTGGAATCGATGTTTCAGTTAAACCCTCTGAAAGGAATGTCAAAAACCACTGAATGCCTGCTCAAATTTATTTTAAATTTCGAGGTTTTCGTTTAATTTCGAGGTTTTTTATTTAAAATACGGTCTCAAGAACGTAACGCAATTTTCGAAACATAAATCTAATACCAAGTTGCCTTAAGTGTAAATGTTAACGTTTGTTTAAAGCGTTACGATTCGGGACCGGAAATTTATATAATATGCTTGTTAATTAATGAATTATTTCTGATTTATCGCCGTTTCTTTCTTTTCCATGTATGGTGAGAGACTGTGCCCAGATGGAAGTTAGCTCAATGGATTTGACTGATTACAGATTCCGGGCGCGTCAATTGCTCAGGTCATTAGTCTCGTACGTGTAGTGCATGCTTTTGCTCGGGAGGTGGCGGTGTTCTCCCCGCGCAATGATGAGATTCAGCGCCAACGTAAACGTCGGCATGCGGGGCTTTCCCCACCAGGTATCTTCCACCAGCGGGGCTTCACCCCAGCCATGGCAAGCTCTAAGCTCCCGTCTGGTCTCTCGGTGTATATATGGAAGTATAAGTGTGTGTGTGTAAGGCCTGAGAAAAAGACAAGGAAAAGGAAGGAACTATCGCGCGCAGTCCGTGACCTGTTCGTTAGGATACTACTTCGGCATTCCCCTAGTGTTGATCGGAGAAACCAGGGAAATTACCGATCAGAACATCCGGTCGCTAGAATCTTCCTCCAGGCAGTGGCTGAATGTTAGCCATGTAGCCAGAGCCGAAAATCTTGCCACCGTCGGGATTCGAACCCTAGGTCCTCCCCGATAGAGGCAGTGACGTCAGTTGATGCCCTGAGCCACCTAAGCCGGTAGCACAATGGGGACGGTGTTAGTGTTGCGCGACCTCTAAACGTATAACCAAAAGTAAAAAATCGAGTCTTTTTTTTTTTTTTTTTTTTGAAAACACAGAAGGTCCAATTATTCAATTACTTTGGCGGCATGCATGAAGATGACATTGGCAACCGTGGAACATGCTCAATTGTGTAAAGAGAGGAAGAGAACAAATGGGAAAGGGAGGAGGGGGCAGGTGGGAAAAGGGGAAAGAAAAGCAACTGACCTTCATGACGGTGGCGACGCAGATGGAGGAGAGGTTGAGCGGGTCGACGGCCTCGAGCTTCATGCCCTCGCGGAAGGCGGCGCTGGGCGGGGGCTGGGGCTGGGGCGGGGGCTGGGGCGGGGGCTCGCAGAAGAGCGCGGGCCACGCGTCCTCGTGGCCCAGCTGGCCGGCCTCGCAGCGCTCGAGGTAGCCGCGCGGCGCCGCGATCGCCTGGCCCACGCGCCGCGCCCACCCCACCGGGTGGATGAGCGGCGAGTCCTCGTGGCACCAGAAGCCGCTGTCGTCGGGCTCCGCGTTGTAGTACATCACGTGCAGCCGCTTGCCCACGATGTTGCGGATGGTCGCCACCTTCACGCGCGAGATGCGGTTCTTGTCCACCACCTGCGGCACCACACACACACGCACGCACACACCTTTGCTCGCGCTCGGCCCTCGCCCGGCCCTCTCTCCGACAGCCCACTGGGACGCTTGGACACGTCCTCTGACGAGGCTCAAGTCATTAAGTCTCTCCAGTCTATTTACTCGACAAAATGCTATTCACTCAAAATTAAACACCTTCAAATAGAACATTTATTTAACTGCAGTCTTGCGGATAGTGTTTTTTTTATTATCAATTTAGTCATTCCGGGAAAGGCAACAAATTTAATAAATATATGACCCGCTACATTGTTAAGAGAACAATGGTCTCTTTCGGCAAAATTAATGAAAAAAATAGGAAGATTGAGTTGTTGTTTTTTTTTTAAGAATGTCAGGAAATCAGTCACGATCTGTTTTAAGGAGACTACAACCAAAACAGTCGACTGATCAATCGATCTACTAGGGGCCAAAAAAAGCACAAATTAATAGCACAACAGAAATGGAATCGAAAAGTTGAGAAAATACCAAGTACTAAAAGTCTATTAAATTGTCCTCATAAATGCTAGATTCTACGTAGGAGAAAGAAATCTTTATATCTAAGATCAATAACTAGAATTACATAAAATGTTTCATTTTTAAATAAATAATTAAAATTAATACATTAAATCAATAAAAATGTGCATTAAAAAAATTAATAAGAAAATTGAAGCATATTAATTAAGCTACAGTACAAAGCCAGTGTTTGTTAGAAAGGGGTGAAGATAGGACGAGGAAGCGGAGGGAAAGACCGCGCGTGGCCCGTTTGTTGGGGTACTACTCCGGGATTCCTCTCGTGTTGGTAGGAGAAACCACGGACAACTACCGATCAGAGCAGCCGGCCGCTAGAATTTTCCTCCGGACAACTGTTGAATTCGACCTAGTTATCGTGCTGGTATCTAGTAACCTCTTTCTTGAAAATCCCGCCACCGCCGGGACTCGAACCCTAGGACATCCCGATCCGAGGCGCGGCAGTGACACCAACTAATGAACTATACCACCTACACCGATAGCTACATCAAACCTCCATTTACTTCTCTCTTCCTCTCCCCTCTCCCCTTTTTATTCTTCCTCTCTTCTCGGTGTCTTTCTTGTTCTCATTCTTCCTTGCTTCTCTTTTCATTCTCTTTTCCACCTTATTCTCAATCTACATCTCCTCTTTCCCTTAATTTTTCTTATCCTCGGTGGCAGTTCATATTAACGTCACAAGACACCTGTAGGTGTCGCTGCAACCAGAAGCGTGTAACACAAGGTCCAGAGGGTTGCCTACTAAAACAATAGGCGGGAGGCAGCGATTCGTGATGCTCAGCTAAATTTATTATTATTATTATTATTGATAACATTTTAACTTTCGATAGATGAGGCAGTTAATCTTGCTTCTAATTTAACCAGGTAGAAACAGGTTTTCGCGAATGTTCATTCCCGCCTGAGATATGGCATAATATTCTGGGGGAAATACATCTTAGAGCTCGGAGACTTTTGAATTACAATAACGAATTGTACGAATAAGCCAATCCCACCCACGTGATCTTTGTAAGCCTCTCTTTATTAATATAGGTATCTTACCTTTACCTTGTCTCTTCATATATGAATCAGTTGTGCCTTTTTTTTTTTTTTGTTAAAAATGACTTAAGGGCGGGAATATATTTTCAGAAAACGCCGTTGTCTATAACTACAACACTCGACGTAGTTATCATATTCATCAGGTGACAGTATCACCAGCTCACTACAAAAAATTCACATATAATACATGTACATTATTTTACAACACCTTGCCAGATGACATTAAACGATTAAATTCGATACAAAAGTTAAAGTCCCAAGTAAAATATTTTCTGCTGCACATCTATTTCTATACAATTAGAGACTATACAATATTAATTTTAACAACATTTAGTGTATTATTTACCATTTGGATTGTATAATTCTAAAGAACCTGTAACAAGTATTGTACTTCAGCTTCTGGGTCAATGACCCCCATCTCGATCAGATTTTCGTCCATTTTCCCTGATCCTTGAGAAAATGCTGAGATGGCCCTTTGTTTGCTTCCGGACATAAATGTAACTTCAATTTTATCTCTTCCCATAGCACGTCACACACAGTTTTTAACCGTTTCTGACGAAAATAAATAAACAAACAAATAAATAAATAAATAAAATAATTCACTTAATTTTTTATTGCACTAATTACCTTTTTTATGGGTTAATTTGGCGTTCATTTTTCTTTCAAGTCTTTTTTAAATAAAAAAAAGGTTGGCTGGTGCAAAACGCAGCCTAACAGAACATACTAACATGAAGTCAATCCCAGTCAAAGAAGTAGACGCAAATGGTTCAACTTCCTAAGAAACTATTAACATCGCGCCATTAATTTTCGAGTGAATGTGATCAAAATCGTCTTCGGCCAACACCGTATCCCCTTTAAGCTCATTCCTATTTGTTTAACCGGAGCACTGAAGTCCACTTTACACAATAATCCTTATTTAGTATTCGAGTAACCTGCGTCGGTCCGTCACTCACGGTTTGACCACTTCCCGTGCACCTGTCGAAATGCATGAGGTGTCATTCAACATATCTCGGTCTCTTGGTGGGGGACTGATAATTTGTTTTCGAATCCACCGAGAATATTTTAAGACATTTCCGAAAAACGTGATTTTGCGTTGTTTTTTTTAGCGCTGCGATCTAGCAGGGTAACCCAGCGCTATAGGCGATGACAGATCGCATCACTCGAAAAAGGAAAACGTTAAGTATTACCACCCCGCTGGATTACATTGTTTAGATTTCATAGGATAATTTTATGTGCATCGTATTCGACAGTGCTCAAGGGATAATCCTCATTTTTGAATAATTTCAACCACGAAATCCTATTCTCATGTAAATGTATAAGAACGGAACAGAAAGTTCTCTAATATGAGCTTGCAAATGTACAAATTTTCTTTAATGAGCCGCCTGACAATTCTCTGGAAGAATTGTTCTTCCGAACAACTCCACTGCGAGCGTTCGGATAGCGTTTTTCTCGCCGCGCCGCATTCTGGGGTGGGCAATGGCCATAGCGCGAAAAACACAACAAATGAGACCACGCACTTCTTTACATTTAATTCTTAACTATTTTTAAGAACTACGCCCGAGCCCAAAAGCACTTGACAACTGTTTGACTGAAGCGTCTTTTTTATTTAGAACGTGCTTAGTAGAAATTTTAAACAAGTGAAAATATTTTTAAAACGGTTTGAAGCATCGGCGACGCCACATTCCGCTAGTTAGCAAAATATGCAAATCGATATATAAAACTGCTCTTTCCTCGTTCATTAGCCAACCCAATTATTTTGTATGCATTCCATGAGGGGGGTTATTAAAAAGGTTATTTTGTTATCTTATATTATTTATTATCAAAATAAAGATTTACGAAAATCAATAGATCTCTTTGATTTGTTCCAAAGGACCAAATCCGTGAAAAATTACAAACTCCTCTAACATCACAGCTAACTTTTCTCCAACTTCTACTCATCTGTGCCCTATTGTTTCCATGTTATCATCAATCACACAAGTGAAGAACATCGCTATCGTTTTTCATAATAAACATTTCTAACGAGAGAAGAATAGTCAAACGGAGTAACTTCAGCCACCTGGAGTAATTTCGACCCTTGCATCGGCAAACAGGTTTAATTGTGCTACTCCCAGAATCCGATGATTTAACCTATTTCGAGATTAGCGTTGTCTATCCAATAGATGTCTAGCAATCTAAAATATTCACGAATATTTGTTGCTCGCTAATAGACATACAGTGGCCAATTATATCAGATTAATATTGTCATAATATGGTAGAGAGAAATCAAACTACTATACGCTTGCGGCCCTTTTTTATGAATTTCTCAGTTATTGTGATACTGGGTGAATATACCTTAACAAATGAGGAGGGGAAAATAATACATTTAACAATTGTTTAGTTCATGAAGTATTACATTCTGTGAGGTTTATATTGTGGGTAACTTAGGTCATGGCAAAAATGCAAAATAATAATAACAATAATAATTTCCTGGCCTTGTGGTTTCGTGGGTTCCCTCAGTCATACAGGCGAATACTTGGATGGTTTAAAAAACCCACGATTACCTCATCATTATCCTATCACCTCATAATTGAAAGCTTAACAATTTTGTCTTACCAACGGATACAGCCAAAAGGCTGATCCCCATAATGACACACAATCTCACTCCGGGATAGAATATGACTGGGTCCTGGAAGAGAACGTGTAGCGAGGTCAGAAATGGCCTATACGCAAATAATAATAATAATAATAATAATAATAATAATAATAATAATAATAATAATAATAATAGTTATTATTATCATCATATTTGTATCTTTCAATTATTTTTGGATTTTTATTAATGATTATAAACCACGCTTCATGCTTGTAAAAACAAGCTTAAAAGAATTGTCCCTAGCAGAATGGTTTAATTATTTCAGATGAAGTCCTATACTGGGTCTCAATGTGCAGTTTGGGGATTTCCTCCAACGTATATGTGAGATAATTTCCCATGGAGGAAGAAACTCGAAGATTGGAAAACGAAATACCGGGCTCTTTGCCCAAAACAATTTCTCACTCTCTAGTGAATAGCAACTGATGCTCTACGAAATCATAAATTACTTCTATCTTGGATTCTGGTCTGGATTTCGCCAGCAAACAGTCGCTATTTTAAAGAAATTGTTTGATTAAAAAAGGGAGCTCAAAGAAGCCTTGCAGTGTCTCATTCCCAGACCTCTTGAAAGTTCTCTTGCATTTCGAATGGACGCAGTTAATGGTGGGCAATGATGGACAATTTCCATCTCATACTACTACATCAATGGCCAAAGTTTTCCAGTTTTCTGGGATACGTGGGCCATGTTACCGAATTTTGAATACAGAGAAAACTGCTAGAAATAATTTATCTGAACGTAGAATTTTGTAAAACAGACTTGAGACTTTACTTTAAATAAGACGATTAACTTCATCTTTTAATTGTGGAAAAAACTTGAAAGTGACCAAGATATTCCGTTGAATGGCACGTCTGTCTCTCACCTTCATAACTAAAGATTCAGGAAACAATGGAATTATTATATTACAATACAAGAAACTAGAGCACAAAATGACACCCAGCGATAAAACACCTTTTCATTCTTTCCAATTCGTACTCCATACGAACCCATCTTTTTCCAGCATGCATTTTTGTTAAAGAGGATATCCACTTATAATTCAACCTCCTAACCCGAAAATAATTGCTTTTCTAAGGCAATAATTTTCAATCGTCAATACATTTCCGAGCCAAAAATACGATCTCACATCTAACCAATATCGAGACGGTAAAAATATTTCAAATTGAACGACATTCTGATCTACCTCAAGGGCTGTGCTGTACAGGAGATACGTCTAATGAAAATTGCCGTGTCATTGTTTCACGTGAAGTGATCAAATATTCAATTAACGGAAGAAAATATCTTCAAAATGGAATGTTCAGAATCCCTCTTGGTTAGATAATGGACGCATAGAATGAGTCAAAAGTCACCGATGTTCAAATTTGGAGTCACGTTCCAACCTGAAATTACTCGGAGCCATGTGTGCATACCACGCTCCACACCGTCAACTTCTTTTATGATGCCTCCGCGAGGTAAACATAAATGCATGTGGTACACATTTCGAGGACGTTACATTACGTAGGTCGTTTGCAGAGGCGAAAAACAAGCCGTTAGGGGAGGTCTTTATTTCTGGCCTGCAATATTTTTTTTTTTTTTCATACTGAGAGTTTCTCAGAAAAATCTCGCATTACAATTATTAATAAAATTATCAGAATTACATAATTAGCATAATTATTAGAATTACTTTCTGCTATTTCTGCAGCAATTTATTAGTTTTAAGTCAATTATACCATGCATCCAATTTTTACAATATATTTTGATATTAGAGAGTAGGGTGTATTATGATTTTTTTGCCTAAATTAACTATGACATCTTTGGTATAGCAAATATACAGAACTTTCATTGAAACAGGTTTCTTTTCTGGACCAATTTTCCAAGAAAAGTAATTAAAACACTGAAGCCCTTAAATAATCATCTCAAATTGAATCGTTTACGGCATACACCTCTGGTACACATGGTCTCAGGATAAATTCTCAGTGGCGAAGCTATCAATATTTCAGTACTGACCCACCATCAACTTCAGCACAGCTACCTATATTTGATGGAAATGAAATTTTACTAAGGAAATTCAATATGCCAATTATTTGCCACTCAACCTCATTCAAGAACAAGTATTGTTGGGAAGACCTAAAGTCTAGGAAACAGTTTTCAGAATTTCCTTCCAATGTTTAGACACTTACAGTGAAGCATATCAATAAACGGAATCAATCCCACACACAGGCACTTCTTGAATGCACACAGAGTGATGGAAAATACGACTTAACTATCTCATCATAGGACTCGTAAACACACACCATAAAATCTTCAGCCCGAATTCAAATAACATGTTATCTCTCTTTCTTATTCCTTAAAAAGAAATTATTATTGATAAAAATACAGCAAAAATAATAAGATTTATAATACGAAACACACTGATAATATAATTGGCAGGTGCATGTAGTAACTAACAAGTATTATAGCTACAAAAGAACTTTACAAGAAGAAATACAAAATGTTTGTTAAATGCTTTTCTATTGAACACCATATTAATAAAACTTCTAAACAACATTGTGAATAGTTCCCAAGAAACACAAAAAATGAAAAACATCACTGCAAGATCACTTCAGAGATGAAAAATTAATCAAAATATTTGGTTCCTCTGCAAGACACAATGAAATATCAGTTTTCAACTAATACTCGTTGACTATTTTTCATTACAGTTTTTCTGTCTAAATCTATCTTCGGTAAATTCTGTCTTCCACGAGGCAAATCTGATGATGTCAAAACTATCAAAAACTGCTTATCTAATTACTGAAAACTTTGGTAAATACAACATAACCTCAGTTATTCACCAAGTTATTTTTGGTTTGTCATTGTGTTTCAAGCCATAAATTCACTGCAGAGGGGACACAAGAAAATTCAGTCCATTAACACCAAAACAATAATATCATTCCCCAATTTATACACTGTCAGGAACTGATTATTGAATACCCATTTACTCCCCGCAAATCTAATCAATCAATTCCCAGGAATTAGGTATCATTTCTATTAAGCATATTGTCCTGTTTCAATCCTTACCAAGGATGCATACAAAGCAATGAACAAAAATATACATGTGGAGTAAATGAACAGAACCCCAAATGAAGATTAACATTTTGATTTAACACCTTGTGGCTCTAAGCTCTTGTGGAGTTAATTCATTTTGATAAGTTGCTCCACATAGTCTTTTGTCTTCAATATCACAAGAAATGGACAGATTACACATCTCCTTCATAGTATTAGTTTTAACTGTTTTATTAGATATATTAATTAAAAATTAACAATAGTTAGTGGGCTAATTGAGGACTATTGATGCAAATATTTTTTCTTAAGACCAAAATCAAAATACTCTATAAATATTCCTCATAAAAAGAGAAAATATGAAAATATGAAAAATATGAAACGTGTAATATTGCCACACAGAACTCTCAATCAAAACTTTTAATATATATCTATATATTTCACAATTAAATCCAGAAAAAAATAAGTTACTGAATATTGCAAGGGATGTGTTAAAATTTCAGAGAAAGCTGTAAGTGCAAACCAACCCTACACAAATTTATGTACAAATGATTTTTGTGAGGTTTGTTTTATCACAAATAACAAAAGATTTTATTTTTAGCAAAAATATAAAATAATCAATCAATTAAAAATGAATTTTTTATTACGTAGGTATAAGGCATAAGAAATTAACATCAGGAGTAAAAGTTCTATTGATGAAGAAATATTAATAATTAGCTAGAATTAACTACGACAACAGGAAAATGTCCACAGAGGTAGCAATATATTAGATCAGGGTTGGCAGTGATAACACAAAACTAACCTCTTTGTTTACGTCACCTGGTAAACAACAACAAACAAAGACCGGTCAAGAACAGGGGCAAGTAAGGCGGGTGGGGGAAGTCGGCCACGAGGGAACAAAGGGACAAAGGGCAGGGGAAGGGGAAGGAAGGGGGAAGTGGGAAGTGCGGAAGAAGGAAGGAGGGCCGGAGGGAGGCAAGGGCTCACCTCGAGGTTCATGCCGCAGCTGAAGCGCGACGTGAGGCTCTCGGCGACGCGCGCCGAGAAGTTGAAGGGCAGGGTGCGCGCGCCCGTCAGCCGCTTCACCAGGAACTCCTTCCAGTCCTTGTACTTGTCCTCGATGGTCTTCGGGGGGATGAGCGGCTTGCCGCGGGTCGCGCACCACCCCACGGGGTGGACGGCGCTCGAGCACAGGTTCACCCAGAAGTCCTTGCTGCAGTTCTGGCCGAAGCCCTCGTAGCGCAGCAGCGCGTGGTAGCCCGCGATCTGCAGCACCGTCGCCACCCAGAAGGAGTCCGGGAACGACTCCGAGAAGTCGTCGCAGTCCGTGTTCTCCACCTCCACCTTCATGCCCACCGTCACGTTGTCCCACGAGTCCGCCATGGGCGCGTGCTTGAAGCAGGAGACGGGCGCGGCCACGAAGCCGGGCTCTGACAGCTGGCCCTTCCACTCGTAGGTGTGGGCGGGCGCGGGCCGGGCCAGCTTCGTCGACGGGCTCGGGGGGTCTTCTGTCGAGGCGGGGGGCTGTTGCGGCGCGTTGCCGCCGCTGTCCGACAGATTGAACACGGGGTAGGGCTTGGGGATGGCCTCCCCCCGCCGCTCCATGTCCGTGTACTCGCGGGCGCACAGCAGGCTGCAGAAGCGACGCTCCTTCGTGTAAAACGCGTGTTTCACCCCGATCGCGCCGCACTTCTCGCAAATGGCCATGCCGTCTTTTTCTATGGGGATGATGTTAGGGTCCGAGTCCTTTTGGTAGGCGATGGGAGTCTTCAGTTTAAGGCCTGGATGTTTCACGGGTTTTATCTTGCGGCTTGGCGGTGCCGGTGGAGGGATGGTTTGGGTGCCCATACTACTCATGAGAGGGGGTGAGGAACCGCAGTACGAGTCGCTCTCGTTTAGCATCATGTATTCATCAACCATATCGAGCGGCATGCGACTGCGAACTTCGTCCAGCGAGTTCGGGCTGTCCGTAAAAAAGTCACTTCTGTTGTCCATCATCATGTTGGATGGATCCGTCGAGATAAACATGTCGTTCATCCACATGATTCCGTCGTCTCGTGGTGTCATATCCATGATTTCTTCGTTTTCTTCTCGGCCAAGGCGCGAGAAAACTAGATATTTATATAACTACTAACGAAGAACGCTACAATCCCTAATCCACGCGTCATTCCAAACATCAATCACACGGCCTAGAATAACATTGCTCCACAAATATCACTATATCACATAACCCAAACAAAAGATACATCGAAATATAAAAACTGTTTAAACAGAGACGACCAGTAACTTCCACAAAGCGCATCAATACACTCCCAGCATAACAAATACCATCAATACGCCGACATTTTCCACTGGACGCGACACTAGCGCCCAGCAGCGCTTCTCGGCGTTTAACCGCACAGATGTTCATTTTTCATTCTACCAACCTGGGAAACTTTTGTGACAACGCTAACATTTCTGAATATTTTTATTACAAATACATTTGCCTGTTTATTAGTCGTCGGGTGTTTATCATTTCTAAATAGGTGAGAAAGGAAGCTATTCTAATTGGCATCCGTCTCACAATATGAAATAAATATTTCATGGATTTTAAACACGAACTCTTGTTCCTTTGTCCAACCTGGCAAATCCTTTCGAACAAATGTATTCGATTTGAGCCGACTTTAAGCAAGGGCATGTGTGATGAGCAAGGGATAATTAAATGAGATAAATCTTTATCGTTGTGTATATTTTACAACCACATTTCGCTTTTCTTTTCTGCCTCAGTTTGGGTAATAATACGTAGCTGTTAATTGATTATTACTCTCACAACCTTAATAAAATTATGAATCTTCGTTTAGGTCTTTTGTTTCATTTAGAACGTATTATCAAATGTGCAATCTACTTTACATAATTGGTGTCACGAATTTCGTGTACGGTTTTCGAAATTATATTGTGTTAATTCCACAAGATTGCTGGCGCCTCACATATACTGAAATAAGGCTAAAATAAAAACATTTCTAAATTCTTTTGATTCGTTTCTTGTACCTCGTCACCGTAATATCCCATTTTAGAGCTTAATATTATACCTCCCGTAAGTGTAGTTATATTGAATTCTTTGCATGCTGAATACGGTTATCATTGAAATATAATTGTTACTATTGACGACTTCAATGCAATGAAAATTTAGGTAAAATGTTTGTTTCGATTAACAAAACAACAAACGTAGGCCAATTGAGTAGGTCTAATTTCTAAATAAATATATCAATTTGATTGTTTTAAGGAAATGTTTGTTCGTTTTTCAGGAAGATAAGGAGAATAGTAAACTACATTCATGAAAATGAATTATGAATGTATTATGTATTTATGGAAATTTTATATTAGAAAAGCTTCAGAATTATGAGATGATTAGAAACCAAACAAGAGATGTTTTTAATACTTTGACATTTAATCATTTTGAAACACTTGTACCAGCAAATAAAAACTCAAATATTGTCCAGGAAATCCTTTTGCTTCTCTCATATTTTCAGATAATCAGACTTTCAATTTTGGGAAGGGGAGATAGGGTAAATAGTTTGATCATTGGAAATCTTAAAGTGATATTTTTGACCTTATTTAAATAAAGGTATGATGTCTGAATGTGGTTGGCATTTCATAAAGAACTTTGATAACCAGTTTTTGATGGTCTGGCCATAGAACACCACCATGGCTCATTCATATTCATCTGTGGATTGGCCATCAACCTCTGTTATGCAAGGGGTTTTAGTTGAGTGCATGTGTAATCTGGAGACATCTGTCTCTTTTCACCAACACAACTGGATATGGCAAAGCTGTCAGGCTAGCAATCAAAATTTGTTGATGAAAGATGCCAACTGTTTCTTTTTAATTTTCAAGCATCACTCTTACCACAATGCTTGAATATTAACTGTTTATGGTATAGCATGATATGTGTGAACTAATCAAAATGTCTTTAAAGAGGAACAGTGTTCACACTCTGAGGCAATGTGCTAGAACTAATTAATTAAAATATTTTGATTAGTTGCATACAGAACATTTTAAGTAATTTGTTCCACAATTTTTGTGTTCAGCCAGAAATCCAGGTATTATATCATTAATTCATCTGATATTTTAAGTAAGGATTGGTCAGTTATTAGTGAGAATGTACTAACAAACAACTACCATGAAGCATATGTTTATTTAAACACTTTCTCAAGGTACATAAAGATCTTTATTTGGCTTATGTAATATTTATTACAGTCATTTTGTGTATAAGCACCAATACATTATAATTTCTATTCTATATTAATGTAGTGTGCATTAAAATGAACACTAAGATACCCAATGGCAGAATAAATATCTACAAATCATTAAAATTAAAAAATTCCCAATATAACATTGCACAACTTTTGCTATGAACTATAATAAGTGACAATTGGAGTACAGCAGTAAAAAAAATCTCATTAATAAAACTTCTTGAAATGCTTTCAAAGGAATGAAATGAGCATTAATTAAATGAGAGGTTATTTGAAAGAATAAAATATATATCCTTAAAAATATTTGTTGTCAAACAACATTGTACATATCAAAAATACATTTATTGCCTAACAATATTTCTCCAATATTTGTGTGAAATCTATTCAACAAGCACAAAAATTTACAGTTTTCTAACTGACAATAAAATCTTATTAATATAACTATAAAATTATAACATTGTCTCATTTCCAATTAAAGCCATTAGTATCTACTACACATTGTCACTTCCTTGTATAGTGCAACAAGTGCATAGTGCACATCATATGCATATTGTATCCTATTCTTGTGTGACTGATTTCGTACAGAGATTTTTAATTTCATCTATTAATACTATTTTTAAGAAGTATGACTTTTTGTAATTGCTTTTTTAGCCAAAATTTATGTTAAGGCTATTTCGGTAGGCACTAATTATGATGCAGATCAAGAAAATCTGAACACTATTGGTTCTTCATAAAGCAATCATTTGTGATTTCTATCTTCCTGTGTTTTGAAGGCACAAGGCATAAGGCAACTTACAACCTAAGGCGGTGGTTTTATTCATTTGTCTACTGAGCAAATCTCAACATTTATAGTCATTTCCTGCTAAAACGAGTGATCATATGTTATTATTTATTTCTAAAAGTTAGGCATTAGTAATCCCACAGCCATGTTATGATGAATGGACTACAGTGATGTGGTAACTAAAAATGGACATGTGCCACAAAAGCATCTTCTGCTTCTCTGCCATCTTGTGGACATTCATTCTGCCTAAAACATCCTAAAAAACACATACAATAATTAATATAAAACTTACAAGTAGAAACATACAGTGAATCAAATGAGAAATCTAAAGAGATCATTTGAAGAAATAAGTGATTTTTATTGAGAAATGTTATATACTAGAAGAATCTAAAGTTCAAAATATTTACTCAAAAACAAATTTCTACTTAAAATGAGACTTTTTCACATCGGTTACCTCACACAGTAAATGGTTAATCTCTTCCATTTACACGAAATTCATTAAGCATTGTGAAAGATGTAGATAGAAGTCAATCAAAATACTGCTTCATATTAAACAATCATTATTAAAACTATAATTTCAAACAATACAGCTCCAGTTGTTAAGACTATTAAACTAGTTTTGGATGTGCAATGGCTATCCTATAGGCTTCAAACTAAGCTCTTTGTGCAATACTTGCAGCCTTGATATTAGATGATTTGGGAGAAAACATCCTTTATTTTTGAATTCATAGGTAAAGTGAATATATATGGAAAATATTTTTTAACAAATTAAATTAATTGAAAATTTTAGATACAAGGTTGGAAATCTCGATTTAGTCTCTTGAACAAAAAATAAGGTTGTTTTCCCACCATGCAACTTTGTGCCTGCAATAAGTGTTAATATAAATGAAATTCAGAATGTGGAAATCTGTCCAATGTGAACATACACTGCAGACCTGGCAAACATAAATTCTACAGTATTACACTGAATAAAGTGAAATCTTGCCTCAGGCAGAAATATTTCAGTCTTTGAGACTTTTTCAATGCTTTCCTAAATGAGAGATTTTTATTTGTATTTCTTAATATTGCTGATTATTAGGAAATGTTTTAAATATAAGATTAGGAAATAGAATTTATTTCATTTAAAAATTATCGAATATATTAATGTCCTTCTCAGTGCTAATATCTGCATTCTATTTAAAGTGGTAAAATTGACAGTATGTCTGCAAGAGTAAATGATATAACTTTTTAAAAAATGCAGTTTATAGAGATATTTTCACTTTCATCTGTAGGAATCCAGGAGAGGAGAGTTTAGTGCAGATATATCAACCCAATATTTCAGAAACAAATGAATACATTAGAGAACCTGTTTTCCAAAAAACTGTCCTTTACTGTTTCAAACTTCAACAAAATTATTTATGAGGACATGATTATTAAGCTGTGGATTTATAGGCATGAAAAACTATAGAAATAAGCAGGAAAAGTAGGCATTTAAAAATGTAAAATATGCATTTAAAAAGGCACTATATATTTTTCTTATCATTATTAATGTTCATGTGTAGAAGGTTTCTGAAATTAACATAATATAGTTGTTCTGACAAATCCTTGTAGAAATCCTTTCTTTCATTGTTGGGCAATTTGGACAAAAAAGGCTGAATCGCAGGTTCTACCTATTTGCTTTTCATTAAATGCAAGCTGATACTCTAAAGCTGCACAGAATGATCTTTTTTCTCATATTTAATTTAAACATAAGTGAAAATATATACAATTTGTTTTAATTGCCATGCGTAACACAAATGATGTAACTAGTGGTATTACAACAGCATATACTTTCTCACATTGTATCTAAAATCATATTTCAAAATTTGCACTTTTCAAAAATTCAGAGAGTTCAACAAAAATGAGACCTGTGCCATTCTTTTAAGTGTCCCTTATTCTATCCATAGGAAAAAATTGAAGCATGGCCTTATTTATAGATCTGATTTTTTAAAACATATTTCATTTTTGAAACAAATATCTCTGTATTCAATATTGTACTTTTGCATTGTTAACTTTTTGCAATTTTCAAAAATACAGTTCAAAAACCATGGAATCGGCACCAATTTATATACCATCCTTTGATACATACGAGGAGAAAATTTGAAGAAAAAATTTGGAGCAGTTATTGAGTATAAAGTTGTTTAAAAATTTGATTTAAAAAATAACCACCAGCGATTTTGCATGTGTTTGATAATAGGAAATTTAAGGACTGTGGTGGCAGTAAAATGGAACATACATTTATCTACAGTTGTTCCATTGCTCTGTATTCTGCAGGATAAAAATGGAAAAAATTTCATTTTTAAAAATTTTGTATTAAAAATATTTGCATTTTGATCAATAAATACGAGAATAGGCAACATTTAGGCATTTAAACACAAAATAGGCATTTATTAGTGAAATAGGCATTTAAAGGCACTATAAAATTCTCATATAATACTTCTAACGCCTCAAAATGAATAAGTAACCTAAAACATTCTAGTTTCCATTAAGGGAAAAAAAATGGCAAAAATTCAAAGCTTAGTAATTATATTCATAACATAGGTTAATATCTGTTTTTAAAGAAAATTTAGCCTGATAAATAAAAACAAAAGAAATGATAATTCATTCTTAATCTGATTATCATGAACAAAATGATATTTCATTTTAACCTGAAAATGCTTCAACCAATTTTACTGCTTTATGGGTCGTAGATAGATCAAAGCTCAATTCTGAATCTAATCAGATTGATTTGATGACTGGCTATTAATGTCTGATGAAACTTTGGTTTAATTTTAAGTGTGAATCCCTCAATGAATCCAATGTAAAAGATGCGGGATGGGAATGAGATGGGAGGAATGTAAATGAAAATATTTGCAATTTATGCTACAGATAGAATTCATTCCTTTTTCTGTCTAATTAATAATATTGATAAATAAATACTTGGGTAACATTGGATAATACTAGGTAACACTGGTGATGTAATGAAATGTATCTCCCTCAAAACCAATATCAGATGTGCTGCAGTTGGTTCTGAAGTGGCTCCTAAATGGTTCTTCTGAGCAATTGTGAATGTTAAGAACTAAAAATTAAACTTAGAAGAAAGAATTGGTAGTCTTACACAATGACAGACACTTTCTCATAATTGTTAGAATCCTAATCTCTTTAGTTTGCGTAAGTTTTTTGAGTTTGTCCCACCCCCCAGCTTCAACCTATTGGCACGTAAAAGATATTTTTTCACTTTCTTAATTTTTCGATTCCCTAATAGTAGAAACAAAATGCAACAAAAAATATAATAGAAGAACAAACAGGGTGCCATATGCAAATTTTCATTGGAAGATTTCAAACCATTTTTAAATAATGTTTTTTGAGCATTTTGGAAAATACACAACTTTGAGCTCATTTTCTCAGAAAACTTTTGAGCTTTCAAGAAACTTCTTAAGAAACCATTATAAGCATATGTACTCACAAATCCAATAATGTACATAATACACCCATATTGTAAATATTAACCACAAGAAAAATAAATAAATAAATAAAAATATACTTGTGTAATTTTTGAAAAATTAAAAGAATACATGAAAATGGCATTTATATCATGTTAATTAGAGCATTTAGAACTATCATTTTAAAAAGTTTAAAGAAAATAATTGAAACCTATTATGAGGAAATTTTGTTTTAAACTGCCCATATATCACTCAAAAGTCTGTAGAAACTACTATTTTCAAGATAAATATGTGGCATTAATTAAAGAACTAATTAACAGGAACAAATTTTATTTGAAGAAAAGATCTCTATCATGAAAAATGAAGTTGAATGAGACAGTAGAAGAAATTTCTATCTTTTGCAATTTTTCAATATTTAGAGTTAATAGTGGAAAATGAACGTATACCATCACCTATTTCTGTCAAAATCTCAAAATTGATTTTCCACAGTATTAAATAACTTTCTCTATACTGCATGTATATGTATGTATATGAGAAAGTAAAATCAATTTAAAAATATCTATACTATTAATTTGTAATTTGTGCAGAAATTGAAAGAAAACTATGCCTATGGGCATGTGAGAGGTCTCTATGGTTTTGTTAGATACCCAGGAAAAAAACAAAACCATTAAGCAGCTTTGATTTTGATTGAAAAATGCAAATGGTGTTTTTTGGCCATTCTCTTACGGCATGTGTTATCTGAATTCTTGTACTCTGAATTACTACTTACAACATAGTTAATGTCACGCAATGGCAAGGTTTCAAGAAAGAGGCTGTCCAACATTAAATATTTGCTTTTCACATGTTGTGAAATGAAACAGCAATTCTTTTGATATTCTTAGTATGTAAACAACTGTTGTACTGAGTAGCCATACATACTGTACTAAGTTATTGCAGTATTTACGAGAGCTGCTTTTGTCAAAATATTAAATTTATTGTAGTGCTTTATGAGAATTTTATTTGTTCAGTAGTGTGCATACCACATAAAGAAAATTATTGTTTTGTTGAGCACCACAAGAAATATATCAATTCTAAGATTATTTGTTAAAAACCGAAATGGACTCGCACAGAGCTCTAAACAGTTAGATTAAGAATTATCCTCATACACTCAATTCAATTCAGTTATGCTTTGTTTTTTCATGATGAGGCTCAGATCATCAAGCCTGCTCTTCTGTCTGACCACGCAAATTCTGTTATGCTCCTTTCACCTTCTGGCAGAGAATTGTCTGATGAAACAGAGAATCTTGATGAAACAGGCAACTTCAATTTTGCTCAGGGGCTTTTCTTAGGCTTGAGGATCTTTTACATGCAGTAAATCTTCAACATGGGACATCTGGCTTTACTTCCCATCTCAAGAAAGACATACAAGGGATTGTTTTTCTCTTAAAATTCCACAGCTTCAATCAGGTTTGAATCCACGAACTTCACTATACCCTAAACATTACACAATTAAGCCACAAATCAGCAGTTGAGTTTTTCTGTCAATCTGATATCATGAGCTGATAAAACATGAGTTATCCTTAAATTCATTATTGAACCCTAACAACACAAACTTCCAGCAACCCCAATGGTTAGCTCCTTAAAAATTTGAGCTTATAATGAAATTTTGATAGGTGGAATAAGATTCCTATAACCTACCAGGGGGTTAAGAAAAGCATTCCCACCTTAGGCAACTCGACTCTCTCTCAGCTGACGCTCTCCGAGAGGCAGAGGGGGGCGGTAGTTCAAGGAGACAAAGCCTCGAAGTTCATCGCAAGGACATTCCTCTCCAGCTGCATAACAACGCAACTGGCGGAAGGCAGCAAGCTGTTAACAAACAATAATAATTGGTACTGGTTAAGTTTTATATTTAATGAATAGCAATAATATTTTTCACATTTGCTCAATTTTTGGTTTCCTAATAGTAGAAATGAAAAATTACTTTAAGAATACTACTGAAATTTTGATTGAAAAATTTTGAGCCGGTTTTACGACAATGTCGTTTAAGTGTTACTGTAAATTTGCAGCTTCTTTTCCCAGAGATATTTGAGTTTTTGAAGAACTTTATTATAAGTCATTTGAAGCGCTTCCAGTCAGAAATGAAATAGTATATACAAATTGCTGGAAATGTGCATATTAATGACATGAGAAATATTTCAAAACAATTACATTTGTGTAATTTTTTTTAATAAACAAAAGGAAACAGCAAAATTAATTTTATGTCATCTTAAACCTTGCAATTAGCACTACTGAACGAAGAATTTGACAAAAAATTCAGAGCTGTTTTCAAGAGAATCTTGTTTTTGTTACATTTTAAAATTGCTTGCAATATTGAGCAAAAACTACTAAAATTTTCAAAAAAATGAACACGATCTTCATGAAAGAACTGACTATGGAGAAACACTTTTACTTGAAGGAAAAATCTCTATCTTCAAGTGGTAATAGTAGGAAGACACCAAAAAAAGTCAATCTTTTGAAATTTTCTGAAATTCAGATTTAACAGAGAAAATCAGACCCATACCATCTTTGTAAGTGTGTGTATTTTACTCTATTCTTTCAAAAAATGAAAAGAAAAAATTTGAAGACATTTTTGAGAAAATTTTGAAAATGTCCCAGGGGCTTTATGTAAAGAACCCGCATATTTTAAAGAATGTTTTTCAAAATCACAGCGCGTCGAATTGAGTCAGTTCAATTGAGGAATATCCATTTTGAAAAAAATCCTAGTATGGTTTAGGCACAAGTGATATTTACAGATGGACGACCATTTTGCCATCAATTGATATTTCGGTATCAAGGACCCACAAAACATGGATTCTGGCTTCAGCACAGAGTAGAGGATTTCTTTTTCTTTTTAAATTGAGCATTTGGATTGATTTACTTTTTCATTATCAGTGTCTGGCAATAAGAGTTTTTCTACTGGAAATTCGTTTCCATTTCACGCAGCACTACGCAACTTTCTCTCTACTGCGTAAGTAGCAACAAGAAATAATAGTAATAATTTGTTATTAAAATCATTGAATTCAGAGTTGCAAAATTACGATGGATTAGTGTATTAAATTTTCCATTCTATGCTACAGATGTGAACAAATTAAATTTAAATAAAAACGCATGATATCTTCATGCACTTTTCCCATTTTATTTTTTTCTCTAGGCCTTTTTTGGGAAGGCATGAGCCCCCCTCCCTTTGATTTGCCACTGCGATTACATCAGTAACATATCCAAGTGCTTGAGTAACACATTTGAATTTGTTTTGTTAAAAAAATTTACATCATTTTTCTTTGCTTAAGACATGTTTTTTATTGATCATTTTTGGCCATGTTTTAGATCATCAAAATCCGTCCTTAGTTATATTTCCCTATCCTAAAGATACTATAATTATAAATGCCCGACTGTCAGTCGCGTGTGATGTATAAATGAAGATAGTTTTTTATTCAAAATGTTTCGGTAGAAAGTGTCATATTACAGAATATGTAGAATGACGCAGGCTAAACTCAGTTCTTGCTGCGATACAATTTTATTCATTTTAATGATTATCCGAAAATATTATTGCTTGAAAGTTTTGTGCAAGTTCAAAGTAATGGTTTCTGAAAAATTTCGGAAGGGGAAATGTCCCTCATTCCTCCCTCCTTTGGATCCATGCCTGCTGTAGAGCAAATTGCTGAAAGAATGATAAAATATAAAACTAATGTGATTATGCACAGCTGAATGAAAAAGTTGCAATTGCATGAAAACTGGAGCATGATGAACAAATCTGTGTTCAGATGTGAAATCAGCAGATCAAAAATAGATTAAAATAGATAAAAAATAAGCAGATCAATCAACCAGTGTTATCTAAAGAAAATGCACACCAGTGTTATATAAAAAACAAACATTTTGAAAATATAATGAGAATATTTACAAGATTTAAACAATCCAAATCAATGATTATTTTTGAGATTGAGATATTAGGTATTTGAATTAGTAATAAAATTGGATGGATTTTTATGTAACAAGGTAAATTTAATGAATGCGTAATTCATAAAAACGTATTATTCTATTATTTCATGAACATAATATGACACATTTTGATAATCACTTAAAAGAAAATTACCTGCTCATCAGAAACTTCAATTGCTTGCTTAAACAGGATCCAAATGACACTTTCGTTGCATGGAGGTGTTGTGAGAGATCCCAAATATGTCCAGTATGCTGTTTCTTCTGTGTAATACAAAATTATAAATTAATATTATATAGTGTTTTATTTAATACCTAATCATTACAAAAAACATATTACATTAATTACATACGAGATCGTAGAAGATGTAAACACCCAAAACTAAATTTCAAAATAATAATACCCAGTACTGTAAGTAATAGGAAATCTACAGATTTACATTTAAAAAAACACATAAGAAATACTTTTTATTATTGTATCAATGAGAGTGCCAGGCAATAAGGGAACGTTGTTTGATAATTCCTCCTTGCTTCCGTTGAACTTAGTGTTCAAAAAACAGTTAATAGAGCAGTTGTTTACAAATCAGACATTGGTTGCTTCACATGGTGGAAAAGGCTCAATAAACTGGATTTGATTTGATCACAAACATAAAATTAGAACAAGAGTACAAACAACAGATGTAGAAAAATTCTCCCTTGTAATCCAAACTCTAATAGATTGAAACAACATTCCTGCAGCATTTTTGAAGGGAGGGGGGTATTTGTTGTTGCTATGCCACTATGATAATTTTTACTAGACTATATATATTGGCATTGATATTTATTGACCCATGTTAATGAAAATTTCATGTTCTAGAAACTGTAATAAATACAGTCATTGTATTGTATAATATTGTTGTTAGGAAAAATTTTTATCTCTAGTTGTTTGTATATGCTTATGCGTGAATAGCTGCAGGATTGTGTACACATGTTTGAGTATGTAGTGTGCTTAAGTAAGTCTATCTAGGTACGCATGAGTATGTATGTAGGCTCCTTGCATTTGTGTATGTACATATACATTCATAATTTTTTTTGGAATGTCATCTTCATGTTGAAGATAAGCAATGAATGCTAATTAATTTTATTCTTTTAATTTTTTTATATGTAATTGTATATAGTTTTATATTTCTGCCATGGACAACATCAACTAAATTGTAGAATAAAGTTTCTATCTATGTGTATCATATAAATGCTTAGTTTGGTCAGGGAAAAACTCAATTTTATAATGATATTTAATGTGAGTAATAACATATCTTACTAATAATATACATTTTAAATTATTGGAAGAGTTAAGAACATTTTGTGGTAACATCAACATTTTTGAATTTGATTGCAGAAAATGAAAGTGGAAATATCTTCCACAATTTTGCAGTAGACTTCAAAAAGACGGAAGATACTACATTGGTAGATGCACTTTCTTATGATGTTTAAATAGAGGAGAGCATGAAAAAATGAAATAATTTATTGTTTAATAAATGTGGTTTTTAACTATTTACTCCCAATAAATGTAAATTTTTATAATAGTGGTGAACACGGAATACTACATGTTGTCATCTACTTCAGTGTTAGATACAGTATTACATGACAATATCAACTGCAAATTCTTACCTGGCAGAAACTTGACTGGATTGATGGGATCCGAAATTTTTATCTTTTCACCTCGATGCTGCACCTCTGACAGCCTCTTCACAATTTTTTCTAATTCTTCATTGGCTTCACCAGACTGCAGACATATCACTAATTTACTACTAAATACTTAAGAATTATTTTCCATAGTTTTAATTTGAAAAATATTTAATCAAACACAGCCAAAGAGGGTACAGAATCAATTTTACACTATTGTTTTGATGTTCTCAAATAAATTTATCTTTTTCATTCAGTTTCCCTTCATCCCCCACTTTGTGTCAGTTGTGGGAAGAGTAGAACAAGGGGAGCGGTGTATTTTGGTCAGGAAAACTATAAAATCCAATCTGCAGTTTGTTTGCCTATGAAAATAAGTTTTTTATTACTTGGAAGCAAAAATTCCCAATTTTCAAATACAAATAATAATGCTTGTTGGTACCTTATTCATAATTCAACTATATAAGAGAGATGTAAGGATTCTAGAGCTCAAGAAAAAATGTGCAAATTACACTTCTTCCCAATTCATTACATTGTGTTTTTCCTTTCTTTTTTCTTCTGAAAATAATATTTTTTTAATGAAATAATCAAAAAGTAAAACCGTTCTTTTTTGTGCATAATTCCTACACCAGGAAAAGACATTTATATTGCTTCTTTACCGCACAGAAAATTCTCGACAAATTCAAATAATATTGTGGCCCTTCAACAAAACGTTTTTCAGTTTGCATTCAAAAACTAATCTTCTTAAATTGCAAAATAAATAAATAAATTTAAAAAAATCATAGTACATATTTTTAAATGATAATCAGAAATGAGTTCTTACCTGAAGCAGAATTCCCAATACAGCAAGTCCGTCAGGCTGTGAAGCAGCCTCACCGAAAGAAGAATACTTGGTGCTGTTCCAGTGCACAAGATGCAACTGAAAATTATTCACAGACTTTAAACATCTTATAATGAAAATGATCAATTATGGGAATGTAAATCTTGAATAATTGCAAAACATTTTTGAGAGTAATCTTTAAGAACATAATGGATGGTAATTTATTATCCAACATATATAACTATTCAAGCTAATATGAGTACCTTGCATTCTACTCTCATTTTAAAAGTTATTTTTATATTAAGTGCATGAAAGTGTGTAAGTGCATGAAATGTTTATTTTTGGCATGAAAATTGATAACTTTTTTGTTGAGACCAGTAGGTAGAAGGGAGCAGGGAATTGAAATCATGCAATAAACAATCATTTTGCTTGTGTAATATAAACAATCACAGCAGATGGTTCTATCATGATACAAAGAAAAGTCCCATCCTACTCCAGAAACCTTTTTTGTGTAGTTTGTCATATTTTTCAAATATCTTGAGAAAATGCTAACTTCACACACATAAACACAAAAACACAAACACACAAAAACAAAAACACAAACACACACACACACACAGCAGTACATAAAATCTCTGATTTTTATATGAACATACAAAAAAAATAATTTTTTGACCAAAACGTCATTGAAGTTGCCTTCTGCATAACACATATTAGTAAAGCATGACATGTATTTTGAAAAAATGATTACAATTTAAGAATTTTATGACATTTCTGTGAGTGATGAAAAGGGGCATCTCAGTAGTTATATTAAAAATTAGCTTTTTAATTTTTACAACATGTACTTGAAAATCACGTTTTAAAATGTGTTTTTCATGGTAAATTTTATTGCAACACAATTTTCAGAAACCACTAGTAATCACTTTCAAACAGTAATTTCATCAAAGGAAAATTTAATTACAATTTTTTATTCTTTTCTTTAAAATGGCAATTTCAGGCATTTTGGATACAAAATCCACCTGCATTTTTTATTTTTAATTTCATTGTTGGTACAACCCTGCATGACCGTGAGAAGAGTTTTAAACCATATTTTCTTTCTTAAAGCTTGTGTATCCCCCCTTTTCATTCAATAAACCAATGCAATGCATGTAAAAAATATTGCAATAATGTTGAGACTTGGATTTTTTGAATAATAATTTTCTATACCTATGAGCTGGCTTGACTCTTACGTTTTTTTGTAATATGAACACTGCATTGA
The DNA here is from genome assembly GCA_038098605.1 of Gryllus longicercus. Lineage (NCBI taxonomy): Eukaryota > Metazoa > Arthropoda > Insecta > Orthoptera > Gryllidae > Gryllus > Gryllus longicercus. The sequence continues at coordinate 306,652 of JAZDUA010000648.1, read as the reverse complement.
GGCTATATGTGGCTTAGTTGTTTGCTAGGATAATTTCTTCTCAAGGAGCGACACAGATTCAAACATTTCTAAGAGGGTCCAAGTTTTTTCTCATATTCTTATCATCACAGATTTCAGAAATGGGCAAAAACAACTTCAAGATATTGAATTGGTACATGAACCATTGAAAACAGGTTTCTCTACTGCAAAATGCTCCATACTAAGATTTGTCCGTATAACGTTGAATTAGGTAAAACAATCAAAGTAGTAATACGTACTCGTTATTGGAGATTTCAATGCCCCCGCCCCAAAAGCGCCGAACACAAGTTTGCCAATAAAATCTAAATATCGTATGAATCCAAGTTAAGATGAATGAAACAACAATTTTAAGCACTTTTACGACACGACACTTATAATATTTTAGTAGACATATTGATTTAGAGATTTTTGTAGAAATAGAAGGAACGGAAAGAATAATTATAAACAGATTTATGTAGACATTTTTATTCACTGACATACGTATGTGTGGTGTGGTAGGTGGTATGTAGTGCAGCCGCCTTACAATTAAACCATGGAATCACCGATTTCTTAAACTAACGAAAAAATCTAAATGAAAATAACTACGCACAGAAATGGAGACACTTGGATTACAATACAACAACGTGATTACAATTTTACAAAAAAAAACTATTAAAATTACTGTAATACGATCGACTGGATGGTTTTTAAATGAGAGCGTGAATTTATATCGAGAAAGATGTCTTAAATATTATATTTAATTCTTTTTCACTCTTAGATGAATGGTAATAATGATGAATGATGGACAACGCGGAGACGTTTTGCACCTTTTGCATCTTTATTCTGTTGCTGTATTGCTGTTTATTGTATTGTCTTATTTCACTACGACAACCATTCTTGTTAGATTCAGGACATCCAATTCAATTGCTCTTGACTAATTTTAATATAGTAACTACTTCTTTTGTTCACGTACCTACTATATGATGTTATTGATATCTTTAAACATACTTTGTTCTTTAATATTATTTTTACTACTATAGTGTAAAATAAGACGTTTTATCAGTTGCGCAATAATCATTCACGTATTTTTTCGTATTTCACGTATTTCTCTAATGGGTCGCCGCTTGACCTGCGCAAATGGGTTCTATGTCTACAATAAATTAGTAGAATGGAGCGAGAGCCAGAAGATTGGACAATAAATGATGTTTAGGTAAGAACAAGTGATCTATATGTTAGATGACTTATAGATTAAGTCAGACTTAAGTGACCGATAGATTAAATGAGAGGCTAGGAAAACAAATTCCACACGGAGTGACCTGGACTTGAATTCCGACGAGAATGGCATATTGAAATGGCTCCTCCTTTACACCTCGTAAGGAACAATCATTTACCACACACGTACTATATTTTTTTAAATTATTATTTCAGTAATGTTTCTCAATTTCTTAGCCTTGTCTGCTTCTTTTGTCTATACAAGTCCTTAGACTACCTATTTAAAATAGTAGGCGGGCTATCGTCACCCCCAATCTTGTTCATCTTTATCATGCTACTTCAGTGACTTTTCTGAGTGTTTTTAATTTAGCAAACAAATGAATAGCCCTATGCAAGTGGCGAACTGGGTGGGGGGGGGGGGTGAAGAGCACGGGGGTCATGCTCCCACTCAATGCCAACATGTTTCGTAATTTCACTCAATATATTCAAAATAATTGCCTGATATCATCGCATCTAAAGCATTATTGTGTGCACAAAGTATTACTTTTTCCATGCTAACAATTAAAAAAACATTTCAAAAGTATTTATGAGGGTCTGAACTAAAGTTGATTTCTCCCTCACACACACGCACACTCAACCACGCGAGCGCGAGCACGCACACACGCACACTGCCATCCTTTCCGGATCCGTTGCCCTGCGAGACCTGACGAAGGCGCTGGGTTCGGGGCGGAGGGGGCGGCCACTAACCTCGCCGGCGTAGGCGCGTCCGCCGACGGTGTGCTCGCTGCCCTCGTCGCTGTTGCAGCCCCAGTGGCAGTGGAACTGCTCCAGCGTGTACTCGGCGTCCAGCGGCCCGCCCTTCAGCACTGCAACACGGAACAACGTGCTCGACACACGCTCTCCCAGAGCGCGCTTGAGAGGGGTGGATTGTGGGCCATGAGGGAGGAAATATGTGCACATTTAAATATTACTCCCCATCGCTTTTAAACGGGAGGAAGCAAGGCTTAGAGAGAATTCTCGATTCGAATAGAATTGAAGCAATAACAATTTACTTGCTTCAACAATATAGTTCAGTCACACTGAGTTCCTTTCTCAGGTTTCCCATGTATGACTTCTCTTTCGAAAGAAGACTAAATAATGCATGTTATAACTCGGTCGGAATAGACTTATTTTGTTGGCTCTGAGATGTTAAAGTCACATTCCAGATTGCCAAGGCTGATCGGATGGATGAATCTGCAAAGACTTTACTGTCTCATAAAATTAAATCCGTCGGGAAGAAAACCGTCGCATGTTCTCATCAATCTGCAAATTTCCCTTCCATTTTTGTACCATCTTACGTAAGCCATATATCATGTTCCTACACCCCAGTTTTTAGTAATCGCACAATTTGGCACCTCATTTCCAAGCATCAATTATCAAACAGACGTACATACTACATCCTTAGAGTATCTAACGAGTACTTGGGAGGCAGTATTATCATGATTACAACGTCACGAAATTATTATGCATGGAAATTACGAAACTTTATTCAAGGGACAAGGCCAACGTAAAAATTTGTAATAACCACAAGCCAAGCTTATTATTTCGGAAAATTCCTTTTCTCATGGAAGAATATTTGAAAGCTGTTTTGGAAGTCGTAACAAATGAATAATTTAAAAAAGTACAGATTGAAAATTATATATATATATATATATATATATATATATATATATATATATATATATATACACATACATATATCTGTGTGTGTGTGTGAGTGTGAGTGTGAGTGCGCGCGCGTGTGCGGGTCATTTCTTGCCGCCATGTGGTGTCGTCAATTTTTCCGAAGAGCCAAACAGCTCAGAAAAACACTGGCGACCACCTGATTCCAAAGTATCTGTGGACGAAAATATTCGTTGCAACCTTGATCCACCCCTTCGAAAGTTTCGACTATTTTTGCTCCATCCAAACTTTCATTTAGCATCCAACCAGAATAAATGAAGGCGACGTGGGTCGTAAAACGCAAACCTTCACGTATTTAATGTAACAGATGTTCAGATACTCAGCCCCGCGGTGCCTCAACATAAACACGAGAAGAGTTTTTGGAACACTGAAGAATTCGCACACGTAAACAAAATTCGCACACGTAAACAAAAATTTCATGTTCTTAGGAAAAGTGCCGAATCGCGCCACGCAAATAGTGATGGAACAAGGGTGAAACACGGCGTCGCGTCGGCGGGGAAGTGAGGAGTGAGGAAGCCCGAAGTTGGATGCAGGCGCCCGTAGATACGTTGATTGTTTAGCGACTCCGGGCGCGTGAACTGCGAAGGTCATTAGTCCTGTAGGGGTATTGGGTGTTTTAATCGCCGAAGGTAGGGGTGATCTACCCCCGCTGGATGGCGTGATCCGGCGCCGACCAACCCATCAGCTTGCGGGATTTTCCCCAACCAGGTATCTCCCATCAGCTAGCATTGCCTCAGCCGAAAAAAAACTCTAAGCACTCGACTGGTCTCCCGGCAAGTTTGGTAGTGTAGTGCAAGTAAAGTGTGTGTGTGTATGTGTGTAAGGGGTAAGGAAAGGGCAAAAAAGAGGAAGGAAGGATCGCACGCTGCTCGTGGCCCGTTTGTTAGGGAACTGCTCCGGCATTCGCCTGGTGTTGACCGGAGAAACCACGGAAAACTGCCGTTCAGAACAGCCGGCCGCTAGCATTCCCCTTCAGACAGCGCCTGCATTCACATACCCGTCGAAGTATCCCGAAGCCTCTGGAATAAAACGATTTTTCACTTATTCCCGCCCGCAGAGTGAAGCATTCTGTGTGTCCATTCCATGCAGTGTCTGACTGCATTGCGAGGTCAACTTTTCCTTTACCGTTTTTCCTACCTTCAGGAAAAGGCACAGCCCGATTATTACGTTTTCCTTCTCAATGTAAGGATTGATTTATACTTTTACCGTGCTCTGCTTAGTATTAAATTGATCGATTATAATTGATCCACTTCTGTTTGTTTTCAAGAAACATCGGCACGTCCTTTTAGAGCACTACCAACAAAAAAGTAAACAACTACCACATAAAAGTAAAAAAAACCTTAAAGCCTCATATCACGAGTATTTTCGAACCCTTTTTTAACACTACTGACGTAATTCCGAAGATTCTGTCATGTTCATCTATGCTTAAGATTTTCTCTGGACTGATGCGAGAGCATCTGTTAGCCCTACTTATGAATGGAAATGTAACAAAAATGTTAGTACCTTCCGAAACAGGATGTACGAAAGTGGACGCAGTCTGGCTATGCCTTCAAGCCCGCTATACACGGTCATGTTTGCATCATTTCTCGTCTGTACAGACAAGTTACAGTCCAGACTGGATGCAATTTTGCTTCATTTTTCCGTACAAATTACAAATTGCAAGCATGCTTCATTTTTCCGTACAAATTGCATCCAGTCTGGACTGTAACTTGTCTGTACAGACGAGAAATGATGCAAACATGACCGTGTATAGCGGGCTTTAGGTCACGAAAAGTAAAAGGGTGGGAAGCGGGAGTGAGGAGAAACTGACCGCGTGATGCAGTCGGGCGATTACCGAGGAAAGACAGCCTGGAGGAAGCATTCTTTGTAGGTAGTATATTCAATTCTCAATTCCAAGCCCTCCTCTTGTGCTAATATTTGAGTTAAACTTTTTTATAGAATGAATGAGAAAAAAACATCTTCGACAACAAATCCTGTTTACTTTTTCATATTCTAATTTCAGTGTACGTCTAAACACGAGTTAGATGATTTAAGTCAATGTAAACTCCATATTCAAGAATTTTCTCAGGAATTGTTAGATAAAAATAAGTCAAATAATTTCTTTGAAATTCTTCTCGAAATTGCTTCGAATTTCGAGAAAAATATTCGTTCTCGTATGCACAGCAGAAGGAGAAGGCACAATTGTCAGGACAGATAACAATAAAGCAATAGTTTTTATTATGATGAGTGAAGCTATTCGATCCAACGTATACAGATGTTTTATTTATCATACACATTTTTCTACGCCATTTAGCCAGCATAAAGCCACGATCGTAATATCGAAATAGTGAATATACATGCGAAAACGATCAAATCTGTGACAAATCGAAATTAAGTAGATTAGTTCAAGATATTTTTTTTCTGCTGGATCAGATCTATATTGGATTTGTTCTTCAGTCTTCAATATGTCAAGAAGTCTTTAACCCTTTAATCCATTTGTGCAATCACATCCCTCTTACAACATAAACGTAGAGTAAACACCGGGTATCACAGCCGACCGTATCTAATGCTATATCATCATACCATGTTCCTGATAGTTTGCTTCAGCCGACACGAGTTATCGAAATCGCACTCTTATTGATGAACTGAAATGTGAGTACACGGCTAACCGATAAGATATGTGCTCCTTGTTTACATAATGTTGTTACTTCCACTCAGCACTTGTTTGCACGATTGTTTCTGACCAACCCTTCCGAAATAATGTGTCATGCGAAACACTTGTGAGTAAATTAAGCACATTGAGTGAGCTTACGAATGTTAATAATTAATATTAAGACGTAAGTAATTAGGCGCAAAGATGACTGTCAGTATATCAAAATTTGGCCATAATAAATGCACAAAATCTTCCAGCGCTAAACAGAACTCCACATCAACAGCATGTAATGATAATGCGAGTTATGGAAATGCAGACTAAAATTGTAATACATTTACAACGGACAAAACGTGTCCAAGAACAGGTTTTCCTTTACGACAGATCCTAAGTAATTTGGACTAGTGAGATATGCAACCAACTCATTTTTAATTTAGAAAAACGAAAAGGGAGAGATTAGGAACCAAATTTTAAGATGATGAATCGATTCTACAAATGAAGTGCATTTTAAAGAACCGAGCAACGGAACTTCACTTGTTGGATTATTTAGTGTTTTAGGGCGCAGAAACGTCAATTATCGTTAGTCCCTTAAGAGTACTGCATGCTATATTGTGCGAGGTGATCCTCCCTTCTAGAACGTGAGATTCGGCGCCAACCTACGCGTCAGCTATCCCCCTTCAGCTCCAGGTTTCTTCCCCAGGGGGAACCGCTCCTGCCGGGCGAGCTTCAAGCTTCCGACTGGTCCCCTGACATGTGCTTGTGTAGAGCATGTGTGTGTGTGTGTGTGTGTGTGTGTGTGTGTGTGAGTGAGTGAGTGAGTGAGTGATGAGAAGGGAACGAGGATGATTACGCGCAGACCTTGATCTGCGCGTCAAAACAGTTAACGAGATGCTACAGCATTCACCTACAATTGATAGGAAAACACGTGGAAAACTACCGATCAGTGTAGCCACCAGCTAGAATACTCCCCCGAAGAGTAGTTAAATTCGACACAACTATAAGCTAGAGTCAAAACCCCGCCTCCGACGGGACTGAAACGGGAGTCGAAGGTACTGGGATATTGAAAGTATGTGGAGCATGTGTGTTTGGGGAAGAACAATGGGGAAATGGGGTGGGAACAATGAGTGAATGCATGTCTGCATTCCCGTAGGTCTACAAAGCTGTCATTACACAAATGTTGGTTGCCAGTGTTGCGTGATGCTTCCGAAGTATGCGTGTCTGTAAATGATATGTTGTCTGTGAACGAATATTTTCAGTGCATATATTAAAATGAAGCTGTGAATATATGTTGCGTAACTTGCTTGGGAATGTTTTTTTGTGTTAGTGTGTTTTAATGTAATAATGTTGGCTTGCTGTCTGTTGCATTACTTTTTAGAAATCTACCATTGTGTTAAAACCTAAGCAGATCAAATACATGGACCTCTCCTTCAAAGAAGCTGCAGTGATATTGTCACTGAGTCATCTGAAGCGGTGACAAGGAGGTATTCAATTCAATTCATTGATGCCTTCATTTCGAGACTCAGGCCATTAGACCTGCTCTTCCATTTGACCACGCAAATTTCGCTATGTTCCTTTCATCATCAAGTGGAGAAAGAAAGTATCACTCGGGCGACGAACAAGGCGATTTTAATTTCCCTTGATTTCTAGTAGACTTGAGGATCTTTTACATACAGTGAATCTACAACATGGAAAAGCCGATTTTACTTCCCTTTTGAAGTTAGGTGTACGAATTATCTTTTTGCCCTTAAAAACCGACGATTTTCATCGGATTTGAACCCGCAAACTTGGGTATAACAGCCCGTTGCGATATCCCTTGTATAGAGAAGTTATTCTAAGAAGGGACCAGTTTGACAGGTGGCGAAACTAACATGTCAGAAGATAACATTGTAAGTGAGACAAACGAACAAATTGACGAATTAAGCGCATGGGTATAATTCGTAGTTTTGCTGCCTGTAGTTGCCAAACTGTAGCTGCCAAAGCAGTTCATTTTTACTATCTCGTTACGGAGAAGAGAGGAAGTTATGTAATGCTAGGCGAAAAAACTGCGAATTTCCGGCAGAAAAAACTCTTATTACATGGCCCTGGTAATGAAAAAGTGGATAAATCCAGTTGTTAAATTTAGAAAATAATCCTATATCACGTGGTGTAGCCAGAAGCCATGTTTTGTGGTTTCTTCTTGCAAAAAAATCGGTGGCAAAACATATCTCCGTCTCTCTTCCGTCCATCTGTCAATTCGTCGGTGAACAACGGTAGCGGCTAAACCGTTCAGCCGATTTTCTCCAAAATGATATTCCCTAATCGATCTGTCTGATGTCGCGTAGCCTTGAATTTTAAACCAATATTTTAATTTGGGGAGGGGGGCGCACTTAAATGAAATCTGTGGAACATTTTCCAAATTTTCAAAAAATGGCTTCATCATTTTTTATTAAATTTTGTTGTTGGATAGCGTGAAAAACTTTTAAGAGAATTGTGGAGGTCTCATGTTAGTTAAAAATCCTGATTTTTCGAAAATTGCAAAAGTTCAAAATTTATTCGGAGTCTTCCTAGAATCAAAATATTAAAAATTGAGTTTTTCCCTTAATGAAATATATTCCTTAAAGATAGATTTTGAAATAAGGTCACGTAAAATTTTGCGAAATTTTGAGTACTTTTCGCGTATTTTTACGTGAAAGAACGGGCGAGAAAGCACCTGCTGTTTTACTTACCTATAAGTTTCGTGAGAAGTTAAAATCAATAGTTACAGAAAAAAATGTTGGGGGAGAAATGTCCATCATTCTTCCCCCCCACCCCCCCACCCGTGGATCCGCGCCTGAACCTGCAGTACTTGTACAAGGAACAAAACGTGTTCAGGAACAGGTTTTCCTTTACGATAGATCCTAAGTAATGTGGACTAGTCAGATATGCCACAAACTCATTTTAATTAAAAAAGAAGGAAAATAGAGTGATTAGGAACAGTGTGTCTCGGCCAAATTTTAAGATAATGAGTCGATTCTACAAATGAAGTGCATTTTAAAGAACCGAGCAACGGAACTTGATTTGTTTGATTATTCGGTGTTTTCGGGTGCAGAAACGACGTCTGCATCTCGGCACATCTCTGCACACCAGCGCAGTCGCGCCGGAGGCAGTGTTGGGGGCGGTTGGGGGCGGGTGGGGGCGGGTGGGGGCGGTTGGGGGCGGGCGGGGGCGGGTGGGGGCGGTTGGGAGCGGGTGGGGGCGGTTGGGAGCGGGTGGGGGCGGTTGGGAGCGGTTGGGGGCGGTTGGGGTGGGTGGGGGCGGGTGGGGCGGGTGGGGCGGGTGGGGGCGGTTGGGTGCGGGTGGGGGCGGTTGGGTGGGGGCGGGTGGGGGCGCTACTCACGGGAGCCCGCGCCGTCCACGTCCACCTTCCAGCCGTAGCCGGTGTTGGCGAGCGCGCGCGCGCAGCCGTCCACGTAGCGCCACGACAGCGGCTCGGCGTCGAGCGCGGCGTCGGGCAGCGCCTTGCTCGGGTCGATGTCCACGGGCGACTGGCGGGTGCCGCCCGCCTGCGGGTACTTCTCCACCCAGGTAGCCGGGCCTGCGCACACAAACACGCGCAGCACGCGGGTTACTTACAAGACACCACCTACCTCCATGGCAAATGCTTTGCTAAGATTGTTCGTACTGTCGCTAGTGGAAATCCGCGCGATTGAACCGCATGAGGCGTTTAACGGCCCATTCACAATGCGAACGTAAACATAAGCCTTAGCGCACAGACATAAACTTTAACATAAGTGATAGACTGAAGTATTCACAATGTCTAACATAAACGTAAGCAAAATAAGAGTTTCTATTGGCTGTGAGACACTCTAGGTTGGATGTGAGACTCGATTTTGAGGTGTCGACTGTGTTCATGGCCCATATGGCGTTAGTTCTTCTATCGACTTCGCTACAATTTTGATTCTTGATTGTGAGTTAACGTACTATGATTAATTCATTTCTTACTTAAGCATAAGTACAGAAGTTTGAAGCTTGCAAGCTTTTAAGTTAACGTCATGCTTATGCGAGCGCATTGTGAATGAGTCCGCTTATGGACGTAGTCCTAATTTTAATCTTATTTATCATGTTCATCTTTCCAGACAGGAAAAGGAATGAATTTTGCATTTAGTATGTCCTCGCCCTGATTTGGCCTGCCTTACACCGAACTGCCCAAATCCACCTGGCTCCTTTTCACACTCCTCGCCCAGTGCTGCCTCGCCTGACCCCCCTTTTGCTCTCCTAACCCTGCCTTATTCACTACGAACACTGTTGCTATCATTCTGAAAATTACATTGCAATTACAAGTGTGTTGTGGAAACACACATTGAAAAACACTATTGCGTCTTCAAACTGCACTGAACTGCAGAATTTAACACTGTGCACTGCAGGTGCGCTTCGACTTTGCATCCATGGTACAGCCACCACTGGTTACTTACATCTCCGCCAGAATGTGCTTGATATGGACATTTAAAAGCAATTGTATTTTATTAATATTTATATAGCGTATGCAAACATATCAGTTACAAGAGCAGATATCGGGGACTTGCAGCTTTCAAGCAACATCTTATTTGCTGAGATAGATTGAGCAATCATACGGAAAAGGGATGTTTACATAAAACGTTTTACAAATAATACAAATATATATGATACGATTATTACAATAATTATAGGGACATTTGAACAAAACCATCAGAAGAGCTTCAATGCTTTCTTCAATTCTAAATTTGGTTATTTCTACAGAATATCAATAAAGTGTGTGCGTCTCACACGTATTTTGATCAAGTAATACATATACTCTTTTTATGGTTGTGGAGCAAGTGATGAAAATGTATTGACTCCATAAGAGCATTGGGCGAAAATGTGCTCTCAATATTAACTCAAAATATTATGTTCTCTACTTCAGTGGGTGATTCCACTTGGTGGCGCTCGCGAGGACAGTACAGCCCCCCAAGTACAAAGCAGCATTCTCGCATTGTCCTAGATCACGTTAGCTGCCGATGTAGATTTGGAAAGAAATTTCAAATGCACCCAGAGATGATAATAATAATAATAATAATACTAATAATAATAATAATAATAATAATAATAATAATAATAATAATAATAATTAATAATAATAATAAAATTTAAAACGAAAATTCAAGCGAAGGAATGGGCAATGTGACATCCGCAGACGACTCATCAATTACCAAACGTCAATTACAAATGTCCTAATAAAGGTGCGCGCGGAAAAACAGTGTGCCAACGCACGTGTCCTAATAGTTCGTTATAAATATAGTTTCATGCGCTCAATGTACATTTTCTGCCAGAAATCTCAGAATAACGTTTGCATATTTTAGTTATCTCATAGAGTTTTCCTCCATATTTTGGAACCACGTTACTAAGTTTCGTTGATTACAATCTTGGACAGGGGTGTATTTTTTCTGACGAGGATAAAAAAGAAAATCTTCCTTACACATTTCCTTCTCTTGAATGTAACTAATTACAAGATAAAATATTTACTTTGATGTTTCAGAAAAAATATATAATTTTTGAGCTGCTAGCTATGATGAAATTGACTTTTAAACTTCGCGAGTTGTTGATTTTTAAACTTCGTTCACTTTTAAGTGACGTGAAATCGATCAAATTCGCTCTATGGAGAAACTCCCGGACTTTCCCTCTCTTGTGTAGTAATCGCCTTGCGTATCTCGTATTATCTCACAGCGCACCTGGAGCTGGAAGATGTTTTATTTGAGACTCACAGCTGTAGAGACGGAGGAGTTCCTCCCTTAAACTGTCGTTTAGTGTCGCCCCTTTTAACTAGATCAACGCGTAACTAGCTTACCGCCTCTGTTCGCCCACACGTGAGTCATGCCATTCTCCGCCAACGACCAGCACATTGGCGGGAGCTGTTGCTCTGTGAACTCGTACACCGCGGGCTTGCGGCAGGCCGGATGAAGAGCAAACCAAACCCACAGGTACATCCGATCCGAACCCGTAGAACTCTTTCTTTCTCTCTCTCTCTCTTCCTCTCTCCCCTCTATCTCTCTTCCTCTCTCCCCTCTCTCTTCCCTCTCTTCCTCTCTCCCCTTTCTCTCTTCTTCTCTCCCCTCTCTCTCTTCCTCTCTCCCTTCTCTCTCTTTCTATCTCCGTCAGCCCATTGAAAGTTGTCACATGACACCTAATTTGTTGTTTGCTGCATTAATAGTAGAAAATCAAATTGACTGACTTTTCTTTCTTAAGCGAGCGGTCGAAACCGCAATATCGTCTCGCTAGGTCCGAAAACCTCTGTCACTGGATGTCGCAAGTGTTGCAAACGCAGCAGTAGTCCAGTAGTCGAAAGGGAATCAACAGCCGCCCCCACTCAAGCGTCCCGTCGCCTCGAAGGCCGCCCGTTCACGGATTCGGTTCGGCAGGCTGCCAGCCAGCCGGTCGCCACCCGCGAGTGATGAACGGCCCCCTCAGGCGCGCGTGAGTCGGATAAGACGTCACGTGCGGTAATGACACAACCATTATCAACGGCGCACGGAACACTCGCGGCATGTGCGTTGGCTTGTAGAGTCTCGCTTGAGCTGTTTCTGGATATCTTTAACGACGTAATTTCAATTCCCTAGTTAGAACGGCCTCTGGGTCTGTGTGGCCTTCCATTTACAGTGTGTTCGTACGCTTCCGCGGCCAGAGTCATCGGACGCTAGGCTGTACGAGGTGAGCCGCGTCTCAGTCGATTGAGCGTTTCGGCCATCGTGTTGTGGTCTTCTTCAGAACTATACTGCCCAGGATGTTGCTATACTGCACAGTCGCTGCACATGATGGTGGGCCGCATCTCTCCTGTCATGTTTCCTTAGATGAAGACGAAGTCTACCAAGAGCAGTGACTCAGAACATGTTTTGGAAATAACATCTGTATCTGAATTGATTTTTAATCGATTTATATTTTTTCTTAATCATTTCTTTTGCATTGCACAGAAGAAGTCATCGTCCAGTGTTCAGAAAGTAAGCTGCCTACAAGATTCTAGTGTGAGGCAAACAAGAAGCATAGTTAAGCGAGAAGTAGATTGTAACCTCTGTTAGTACATTAAGCAAATACGTCATGGACTCAGAAAAACCGGAGACTCAGAAAAATTCAAAATTCTCGGCGAAACGAATCTCTAGATACTAGCTTCTGGATCCTGGAATGTTTAATATATTTATTTTGCATAAGCGTAGCTAAGAGTCAGATGGATTTGCATTTAATTATTTTACGTCAAAAGCATTAAACAGTGAATGATGTTTGAGAGAGAGAAAAACTACAAATAATATGGGAAAATATCGTAGTAATTTGTAGATGCAGAAGGGGATGCCTACTTCATCGACTCTGTTTGATGACAGTAAAATGAAATTCTAGAAATCATATCTTTGATGTCGAGAACTACCCTGCTGTCGCTACCGCGATCACAAAGCAAGCGCTTGCGTTAAAAACGTTCATGAAGTATAGGGAAGGTAGAATGTATAAGAGAAGTGTGTGACAAAGGATCATTGATACTACGAATAGATATTAAAACATATTTTCAATGCCATTTTTTAAAGAAAATGAACAAACCATGTTTTCCAATTATCACCAATAAATGAATTTTATATTGCAAAATATAGTTTCAAAATTCACAATGCCATTTCAAGTTGATTGATTGATCAGTATTTCCGGGCGCGTGAACTGCTAAGGTCATTAGTCCCGTAAGCGCATGTTTTCACCGCAGGAGGTGGTTGTGATGTTCCCCCGCTGGCTGGCGAGATACGGCACCGTCCTACGTCGGCTAGCGGGGTTTCCGCACCTTCCGAGTCGGGACAAGTCTAAGCCCTCGACTGCCGACGAGTGTAGCGCATGCGAGTGTGTGTCTAAGTAAGGGGTCGGGTTAGCATAAAAAAGAGGAAGGACAGATTGTCCGCGGTGCGTGGCCCGTTTGTAAGGGTGCTGCTCCGGCTTTGACGTGGTGTTGATCGGAGAAACCACGGAACGCTATTGTTAAGAACAGCCGTCCACTAGAATTCTCGCTCAGACAGCGGCTGAATTGGACCTAGCAATGTAGCTAGTGTCGAATATCTTGCCACCGTCGGGACCCGAACCCTAGGACCTCCTATTGTCAAAGGCATTGCAGTGACATCAGTTGATCCCCGGAGCTACCGTTTCCGGTGCCATCTCAAGTACTTAGGAAAACACTGAGAGTAAACGGGCTACGCTCTCCCGTGAAACTGCCCCTGAAAATCAAAGTGGTAGCACGCCTTCGTCTAAAATACAAGCCCTGGCAAACCGTATTTATTCTCCTTCAGACAGGAGAGCCAACATCCGTTCAGAGCGAGGATCGCTTCCCTGGAGGTGTCGAGACCAAATCCTCCCTGGCACACGTCGCACAATCTTTTCGCGAGCTAATCCTGTCCTTGCTGCCCTTCGCGTCGCCATGGAAACGCGCGCTGGCTTTGTTCCCGCGGCTGAGAGTTGACCGCAGCGCCGTGCTCCCAGGGTGGCCTTGGGACGTTCCTCGGCTTCGTCGTTAAGGGTGGCGCCACCGCCACAAGAATTAGGGCCGTTGCCCACGCCAAGCAGTTGGCGCTTGTTGTTCCGTGTACATCTGGCACGGCAAGCAACACAATCTCGCAAAGCACCTGTTTGGAAAATTCCTTTCGCATTAACAGAGAAGCGATGGGTTACGGTTTTATCGTGTGGAAAAGAACTGTGCAGCCAGAAGAAAACGAAAATAAACTAATCGCACCAACATGTGACAGAAGCGATTAAATGCAAATTTTTAATAAGTGATTGAATTCAAAACCGTAAATGTATAAACATCATTTATAGATATTGTTATAGAAATAGTTTATATCTCTATTTATATAAGTGTATAGTTTTGGTTATAGTTATTGTTTCGTATTACCATAAAACGTTTGAATAAAAAATGTGTACGTGAAAAATCCTTTTGCCCTGAAGAAATTCGACAATACTTTTACTCTTCTTATCATGCCCAAGGTCACCGATCAAAGACGATCGCCTGGCAAATTCACGGTCGTCGCCCTCTGACCGCTGGGCCATTCGCTTTCCAAAGATACATGTCTTGCACAGCTGGACAGCCATCTGGCGATTCGGGCATATGTCAGAGGGCGCGGCAAGTCTGTTTATCCTCATTATCGTATTTTTATTCGTAGCATCGTATTAAAGAACACAACTTTGAAACTCGCAAAGCTGGAGAACTCATTAATGTTTCATTTGTTTAATTAATTTATATTTATTGACTATTTATTTGTAATTTTTCAAATATATACCAATCTCAAGGGTGCAAACGGTCGTGACAGCAAATACTCTTTACTAGGGTTCGAATTCCTTATAAGGTACCGAGATTTTCTCCTCCTATTTGTGACCCTCAAGGAAAGAAAACAATCACACATCCCGGATCATCACTTAAATCGTCATTAATTTTCTCTTAATTGCCTGAGAAAGCCATATGTGTTTCCTGAAGTTGGTCACCTACACCAGGGCAATGGCTCTGAAGACGAAGAAGAAAAAAACAGGCCTGATTTATTTCGATGGTTACGTTTTAAGCAAGCCTTTTTGTAAAAGAGGTTTCTCCGAGATCATTACTCGTGAAGGAGGAGGGTCGGGGTCGGACGTACAGTTTATCTCAGGCTGAAGTGACAACTGAATGCGTGCCCGGGACGTCGTGTAGGCCATTAAATGAAAAGTGCGGGTGGCTTCGTGCGAGTGGATTGCAGCGGGACGGAAGGGGTGGGGCGGGACGGAGTGGGTGGGGCGGGGCGGAGAGGGAGGGGCGTGAGGGAGAGGGTGGGGCGTGGCGGGATGGAGGGGAGGGGCGAAGCGGGGCAGGGCGGGAGGGGACGGGGCGGGGCGGAGCTGACTCTTCAGCGGGGCTATTTGAGGAAGGGCGGGAGCTGAGGCGTGGCCGGCATTCGCTCGGCGACGCGGAGGCGAAGGCGAAGGCGAAGGCGGAGGCTGAGAATCGTGGCGCGGGGCGTTTGCTGTGAAGCAGGCGTGGCGCGCGTCTCCGCGGGCGCGGCTCTGGCGGCGCTGGCGAGGGGTGCGAAGCTGTCAGGGTGGATTTGGGAACGCGACAAGATTTTGAGAGTTCCCAGTCGTGAACAAGGAGTTCAAGAGATCATAATAAGTTTCGGAAAAAATCAAAAGTGATCAAGAGAAATTAAATTCGAAGGCAAAACTCAAACTGGGAGCAAACGTCGGTTTATTTCGGAATATTTACATTTTGAATTGCGGAAAACGAGTTCTAGAGTACCAAACAAGGTTTAGAAATAATCTTAAAAAATTACTTAATTACGAACAAAATAACAACAACATCAATAATAATAATAATAATAATAATAATAATAATAATAATAATAATAATAAAATTGCCAAACAAAGAGCAGCGTATCCTAACTGACGTGCGGATAAGTGTTCAAAGCCCTGGCTAAAGTTCTGAATAGCGAGCAAGGAGTTCTGACTTAAGTTCTAACGAACTGAATAATGAACGAAAGTTGTGGTAACTACGTACTGTATCCCATTATTAGTAACTTTTGCAATTTTCGAAAATTTAGAATTCAGTGAAAATGGTTCATGCTTCATTTTTTATAACCTTATTTTGCTCTATTAACCAAAGATTTACCAAAGACAACCAAAAATTAAAAAAAAGAAATTAGAGCCGCTTTTAAGAAAATATTTTTAATCCAAATTTCACGCAAAATTATACAAAATATACTCCTACTTTCGAAAACTTGGGCATGAACTGATTTAAAGTTCTGACGTTTAAGAATAGTTTTCATCCAGGGAAAAATTTAAATTCATTACTGCAGTCGTAGGAAGGCGCCGAAAAGAGTTTGAGGTTTGCAATTTTCGAAAATTCACAGAGTTTAACTAAATTGAGATCTGCGCAATTTTTTATGAATCCTTTGTTCTAGCCAAGAAAAAAAATAATGAAAACTTTAGCAAATTTTGTAAATGTTACTGAAGTTTCATGTAAATTTACCTAAAAATCAAAACATTCATTTCATTTGCAGTTCCCCGTATTCGGCGAGGCTGATCGGGCAAAGTCAATTTTTAAGAAAAACGTCTGAACGGTTTAGGCACAAATATTTATCACAGGCAAATAGACGGACAGGCACACGTTTGCCATAAACCAGTTTTTCGTTAGCAAGGACCCACAAATGTGAATTCGGACTCCACAACGTTTTAGAAGAAGTACATAATTAATTAAATAAAGGTACAAGATTTATCCACTTTTTTGATTTTAGGATCCCACAATACGAGTGTTACTGGCAAAAAATCGCCCTTTTGCTTTGTATCATTACAATACTTTCGCTATACTACGTTAATTCGTGGTGTGAAAGAAAGAAAAAGATATAAAATCACTTTTTTATTTCTGACCAAGACTTTTGATTGGCAGACGGAGAGTTCGAAAACAGTGTTGTGTTTTCGAGAACTCTAGAACTCTTTGTTCGTGATTCAGAGCTCTGAAAACCTTGAGTTTCAAAATGTACCCCTCGCTGACGACGACCGGAGGCGGCGACGGAGGCAAAGGGCGAATGCAAAGGCGGCGGCGCTGCCTGCAACCGGCAGCGGGGCGAAGTCGCACTTCCACAGTCAGGGTCTACTGATCTTAAGGCGGCTGCACGCATTCGGAATTCGCCAAGTTGCGAGCGACAGTTCGCCCAATCTCGAGCAACGAAGTACTCGGCAAACGTTTGCTCCCTTTGACGTGTCCTAAAGACCGACACGCGGTGGGAAGGGCGAATACCGAACATTAGCCGCTCGGCAATTCGCAACCAACCCGCTCACACTACTCGGGATTCGGCGAGCGGTTGCTCGGGATTCGCCGAATGCCGCATGTGTGGAGCCACCTTTATTCAAGGAAGTAATTTGGCCACACAAAGGAAAATAATATTTGATAAATGTCTATTAATAAATGGCGATACCAAGAATACCGAGAAAGGATATTAAGTAGTGTTTGGGAAAAGGGGAACGGAAATATAAATTCTGTGAATATTTATCCAAATGTTTTATTCTTCACACATTTCATAAGGAGTGATTGGAAGTTGAGCTCACTCGTTTTACAGTTAAATTTATATACTAGATTACTCAAAGGATGATGATAGTCACTCCGGTTAGTGGGAGAAAGCTAAATGGTAGTGTTGGACGTGTGACCATCAGACCATCAATCCATCAAAACGTTTCGTATACCATTACTGGAGTGATAATTAATTGAAGAGGCGACCTGGTGGTAATAATGACGTAACCACATGAAACAAGAACAAATAAAACCAAGGCAACTGGTTGGGGAGAATACAGAGATATTATCATTGCATCAGGAGGAGAGGGGGTAATTTTCAATGACAGTGACAGCTGGTTATGTATAGCAATGAAGGTAGTGAATGGAAATTGTTCCGAGAAGGAGAAGAAAACTCGCAGATCTGTGCTCTTGCTACAGAAAATTGCAACATTGGAAATAACTGCAAGAAAAAAATCCAGAAGAAAATCCAGTACTGACATTGCTGAGACACAGAACCGAAGGCAGGCTGCCGTTGTTAGGAAAGGCGTCAGTTTCGCACAGAAACCACGAGCGGATGCAGCGCTGCAGTGACGCGGAGCTCCGAGCTAAAATTATCCACTTCTGTATATTTTTTCTCCTCCATGAACAGACTTGATGTTTTGTAAACAAACTTTCTTTTTACACGCTGTCGCGTTGATTTAGTACCTTCGTACTTACTGCATCGCCAGAAGATGAGTAAAGAGATAATATTTGGATGAAGATGGAACAATTTCTGATAAAAAGCAAAGCTCTTGAAGTTGGTATTTTTGCCTTCTTTCAGTCTGAGGAAGCTTTATCAAAATAAACAGCCCATTAGATGATGACACATTGATGATACGCCATACACATGGCAGAATGCGGAAACTCTTGAGATGTTGCAATTTTTAAGAAACCTTATATGTTTTGCACCTGTATCCAATACGTTCGCCTTTATTACAATTAGAGCACCAATACGAGAATCTGAGCAATGATGATCGTACAACGGTGTTCATTTCCAACCCTTTTTCTGTAAATTCCGCTCACGATGTCACAAAATAATATCACATTTCTAATATCACATTTATTTCACAAAATAATATTAATTTTCAAAGAAAGCCATTTAAATTTTTGGATGTATGACGTGGGGCCTAAGTTTCATATCAGCAGTGTGACTTGAAATACAGGGAAATCGTTTTTCACTCATCAATGGATTTCAAAGTAAAGAATTTTATGACGTATGGTCAAGAAACAGGTCCCTTTTGTTGTGGGGGCACAAATAGTCCTGATGTTAAAAATTTATCTTTAGGGAATATTAATATAGATTCATACGTAGAGGTATAAAACATTGAGTTCAGATGTACTCTTACGTCGCTGAGAAGTGAGAAGCCTCGGGTGCATTCTGCAAGCTGTTCTTCGCGCCCATTGGCTCGAGGTAAACTATTCTCGCGCCAGCAAAAACATCCTAGAGCATGACGGGGCAAAATCGAGCTCAACACCTCAGCCTCCAGTGTTCATCAACGTGTTTATTGATCTGACGGCAGGCGGCGCTGTGAAAGCAGCTGGTAAACAACATTTCGCAGACCCCTGCAGATAATGTGTCTCGCTAGGAGGATGAGCGAAGAACACCAGGCGGGAGCACTGCTTTGCAGATTCTTTCCACATGCTCCGAATAGAAAAAACAAAACAAAACGAGTTGGCGAATGTCGAAGTTGTAAAACACAGTGTGGGACATAACGTTCTTGTGCAACATTCTACATTTAAGAATAATCGGGCAACCTGCGTTTGATCGAGTGTTCGCGTGCCCGTTACTTACAGTTTCCAGTTCATGGGGGAAAAGATGTCTTTCGAAAGGTCTCATTCTACTGGGAGGACCCTACTATCTTTTAGGATACTTCCGTATTATTCTAAGATAATTGTCAAAAAAAGTGTTGGGGTGTACATAAAACTTAATTTTGAGGATTTTAAGGTGCCTGAAGAGGTTATCAATAGCTCATTTAATTCCCCTCAAAAAGACAAATCGATTGGTAATATTTTTACCTGATTCACTTAATATAGTCAGGAAGAATTCTAGAAAGCAATGTTTTGAGGTTTCAGAGCACTTACAGTGGTGAAACGCTGCGATAAATTACTTTCTAGTGTAACATGAATTGTTACAACTTGATTCGTCAGATAGACGATATTTTATTTTGTAATGAAACACTGACATTGCTATAAAGTCTATCGATAAGTTGTCATGAAGCTTTCTTTTCCCGAAGATGAACAAGGCAGGCAACAGTTTATGGTTTCTTTTTATTGTGAAAATATATTTTCCTGTCGAAAATATATTTTTAACTCCAAAATACCCAGGGCACAAAATGCACAGGGACGCTACGCTAAGCCAGTAATATAATAATTCAATTAAATAAAAGGATGTGGTATATTGAATAATTTGTCAGAAGTGATTGTCAAGAATGTTCAAATCTATCCCTCCGAAATAAAATACCTATATACAAAGCCGTCCTTATGCCAATATGGACTGAAGGCATCCAACCCTGGGGCATTGCCAGTCATTCATGAGATACTACAAAGATTTCGGTCCGAAGTCTTGAGAATTCTACCAAATGCATCATAGTACATTTCTAATAAAATTCTGCCTAATGACCCACATATTCTGACGGCGTACGAAACTGTGACAAACTACAGCAGAACCAAGACAGACTCCAATATTTCCCGAATAACTTAGCCGTCCACATCCAGGACAACAGTAAAGAAATATTCAGATTAAAAAGAAATAAACCGTTAGATTAACATAGAGATTTGTCACATAAAACATATATTTTAATGTAATAATCAAATTAATGCGTGAATTCAGAAGATGCACCAAAGAGTGCACCTTCCCTTTGTCTTTATATGTATATCATTATTTATATGTTAAGAATTTCACCAAATGTTTCAAATGGAACAAATTATGAAATAAAAATTATTTAAAAAAGAATGTTCAAATGAGACTAGATTTTTGAAAGTGTAAAAGGAAAAGATTTAATTTCGGTAAAGCATTCAAATTTTAGAACAAGAACACTGAGTGAATACGCCACCCAGGAATGTTAATTGTACTCCTTTGTGCTACCGCCCTTGACCCCATGATCACCCAAAACTGAACTACTTGACACACCCGATGGGAACGGTTGAGCTAATGAAGCGGGTCACTACGAGTGTTGATCTCCGTAAGACAATGTAGTTGAGAGGTCGAACGGGCGCGTGCCACCGCAAAAAGAAACGCGCGTCGAGGCCCGCTCCGGAGCCCCGAAATAGCGCGCGTCGCGAGGCGAAGAGCGAGGCGGCGCAGGACGAGGCGACGTGGACGCGCCGAGGCGGCGGCCGCTCTGAGGGCCTGCCGCGCCGCGCCGCGCCGCTCCGGCCGGATATCCTGCTTACGGCCTCCGCCCTCCCACTCGACCCCTCTCCCTCTCCCACTCCCACGCCCGCCCTTCCCGAAGGCGCCCGCTCGCCCGCCCTGCGCCCGCCCTTCGGCGCGCCTCATTCGTCGCGGCACATCGAAAGAGAGTGACACATCGCGAAAATTGTCGCTTTGTACGAGACTGGTTTTATCCTGAGCGAAGCCTTCTACTACTTCGGGGCCCAGAACAAAGTGACTACACAACAGCTGTCTTTTAAACCTTATGTATAAAATTTTTACAAGTAAAAACATTATTTTATTTTTTAGTGATACGTTAAAGCTTGTTGTTGCCTTCGATACGGAGCTACACACACACTACATAACTTATCTGCTTCGAGAGAAACGTGGTCACGAGGGAAATAAGAAAACAGTTGAATGATTCCACATGTTTTCTTACGGAGGGAATACTGAGAGAAAATTATGAAAGGAAATAACGGGAGGGGAATATGAAAAGACAAACCGAGTCAAGATCACATCAAGATAATTAGTAAATAAGTAAATCTGAATCAATAAAATTATAAATAAAAAATAAAATTATGCATATACTACTGGTTCTACTGAACTCGGGCGACAAAAACCCCTCGGTCCAAACAAAGGCCCTCGGGCATATTGTCGCCGCTCGATCATTAGAACCCTTCTAACGCCCTTGGTGCATAAATATCTATTATAAACACAATTCTTCACTTACTCGTTTTTATTACCACTTGCGATGTTTTTGATATGCCACGTTTCTTGTTCGATGACGATACAAGGGTGGGCAGAATGGAATCAAGTTTGAATTAACGAAATGTGTGAAAAAGAATTTTTTGGGACTAATTTTTACTCTAACAATTATTTAGTGAACCGATATATGTTTTGTTGTAAATCATCAATATTAATACATTAAAATAACCGATTACGTGCGATTATTTTGATTTATTTATTGGCAGAGGTCACACAACTATCGCCACTTTCATGGAATGGGACGGGTGAACATCCCACCCATACCGGCCCCATCCGGCCATAACGATGGGAATGAAAACAGGATGGCAAAGGAAGATCACCGTTCATTACGCTCCATTATGCCTCTGTAATTAGTAGGAGGAAATCATATAAACCTATCAGAGCAGTTGGCCTCCAAAATTCACATCCACATAGGGTTCGACCTCGTCCCAGCAGTTTAGCTCAATACACAAAATCCTCTCTGTCCGTATCAAACACTGTCCGTCCCAACAAAGCATGAAGAAACTCCCGGATTTGGAGGCTTACGTTGTCAACCTGGCCCTACATACGCTTCAAATCTGTTAATTATTTTTTAAACCGGACATAATTTTAGAAAATAATAAAATAAAATTTAATGTATGCAAATTACAAAAATTATAAAGAAAATGCACGCAAAATCAGTGAAATATAATTGTAGCGAATTTGAGACAATGCGGTGAAGAAAATGTACTTTCATTATTAAGGATGTACGATAGAGAGAAAAGAAAGGTATGTTACCGGAAGGCCATACGGATCTCGAATATAGTATTTGTACTTATGTTAGGAACACAGAAACATTTTGCATCATTTTGACAATGAATGAAGTGAGATCAGTTCAGGATCTTTGTAGCAATAAGAGTGGTGGGTACTGTTCAGATTTTATTAACCGAAGAGACAGAGATGTAGCAATATTACATTTAAAATTGAATGGGATATTAAATTAAAGAATAGAGATAATCCCATTTGATTTAATCAGAGGTGTGTCCCATCGTCATTTATATATATATATATATATATATATATATATATATATATATATATATATATATATATTACATATCACTTTTTCATGTACTTAATTGCTTACTGAGACTCACATAACAGCTCCAGAAATCTATATCAAATTATATAAATCTTTAGAGATGCTGCTAACCGCATTTTCCTCTTCTTCTTCCATGCCCAATCTTTATTTTCCCCACATCTGGTAATTGTGACATTGACTGTGTGACTCAGAGCGTTTTCGACTTGCGGCAGGACAGCCTATAACCCGGTGACACACAAATACGATAGATATCCATTCACTTGCTCTTTCAGCAACAGTGGCCGTTTTTTGCTGGTCCACTTTCTGGTGTCCGCCAGTCAGCCCTACGCTTCCACTTGTTGCGGCGAACGGTGCAACGAAAAGAGTGTACATGAATGTGTCGAGGTTGCCGGTTCTTGCGTCATTTACGGGTGCTCGTAAATACTTCGGCGTGCATATAACTTAACCGGTAGGCGCAGTTATTACGAAACAATTTGCGGCGCATTGTAAGTTAGATATGCGAAAATTTTCAAGGTTGCCACTTCCTCGCTTCCCAATGGAAATAATCACGCGAAATTTGGCATTGATATTTATAGAAGTGTTTTTTTTATGTTTGTAAATTATGAAATAGTGTATCGGTTAAGATCGATAACTCTTTCCATGACTTGCTTTTCAATTTAGCGCTTTCTCTGTAATTTTCTTTTTTAATTTCATATTATACATACAAATTAATACTACATGGCTCTTTTTCTAAAAGAAAAATAATTTTATTAATGTAAGAAAACTGTATTGATTTCTACGAGGTACTGTTAACAAATTGTTTCTGGATTTTTCCCTGTTACTTAGAAACGTCATCTCTTTTTTTCTTCTCGGGGTCTTCTCGGGGAAGAAAATAATACACTCGACAACTTACAACGAAACAAATATCACCTACTGTGAGTACATAAGAATTTCCGGTGACAATATAGTTGTCACGAAGCAGAATTTCCTGTGATTGATCAAAATAAAATAAGTACTATTTTACGACCAAATTCTTTTACCGGAGTTCATTAGATTTTCTGAGAGAGAGCCTTCAGATAAATTACACTGATATACAATTGTACGATCTTCATGTATACATGATGAATGCATACAACATATGCCTAAGTGATTATTTACTATTTATTTTACACAATTTTCAGTATATAATGTTCTTTCTGCTGTCGATACCTTGCACTATAGCACATTCATAAAACCTTACGACTTAAGAGCAAAATTCGAACCTTTGCCCCCCCCCCCCCCCCCCCCCGCAGGCAACTTACCGTATTTTCACCAAGGATTCCAAACCAATATCGTTTATCCAAATATATTACTTACGTGTCTTTAAGAATTTTGCAAAAGAACAGATAATACTATATACTTGAATTCATTATCAATCTAATTGAAGAATACAAAAACAGCGTATAAAATATGATATAATAATTGCGATACAGAAAAGCTTCGTTTCGAAGTTTCAGCTTCACTGGTTTGACACATTTATTGTACAAAGAACGCCGAGGCAAATGTTTTATTTGCTTCAATTTATAAGAGTACAAAAGGAGGCATGGGAATTTAATTACTTGAAGTACATACAGTCACGATTGGCAAAATTGCGCGTGCGTTGGCGCAGAACTTTTAAAAAAGTCCCTGAACATAAATGTGTTTAAGTTGTATTACCAGCAAGTTAAACATAAGTGGCAAAAAGGGATAGAGGGACAAGAAAGACAGCAATACTACATGATTTGCGATGCAATGTACGAAGCTATTAAGAGGTGAAGCAAGAATCACAGGACAGAACAATACAAGTGTACACTCAACTGAAACCTCTCGTAAAACATATCCACAGAGCATTGCACCTGCACCCTGCCCGAGTTGTAGTCGGCTATTATCCGCGCACGTTTTCTTGTGCCCTCGCTTCGCTAGGTGCGGGAGGATTGGGGAGTTTGGTTATTTTGATGAAAGGAATTTTACGTCAAATTCGTAGTTCATTTTTCCACTCAAAATAGTTTCTAATACACGGGAGCGAACATTTCTCGTCACCAGATTTTGTCTACAATGCTCGTTGCAATCATTTATTCTCAATTCAACTACTGTTGGGAAAGGAGTGGGGTAGATTTTCCGGGGCTCGAGAAAACGTGCAGATATAATACATACGTGCTCAAAGGCAGCACGGGTGGATCGGTGCCGCGTAAACAAAGGCCAGTGAAGGCGCGCCATCGGAGGGCGGAGGGGTGGAGGGGCGAGGGAGGGCGGAGGGGCGTGGGGCGGCGGAGGGGCGTGGGGCGGCGGAGGGGCGTGGAAGGGTGGCGGGGCGGGGCGGAGCGGGGCGGAGCGGGGTGTGCGGCGGGGCGAGGTGCGGGACGAGGTGCGGGCCGGGGAGGGGCGGGGCGGGGAGGGGCGAGGTGCGGGGCATGGCGGGGCGGGGCGGGGGGGCAGGGAGGAGGGGCGGGGAGCGGCGGCCGCCGTTACGCAACGCCCACGCGGGGGCTTCGCGCGCCCCCACGCGCGGGCAATCGGCTTCAGGTAGGACAGCGCCTCTCGCCGCGGCACCGCTGTGAACCGTCCAGCCGGTCCATTCCGTCGCCGTACGTGCTTCTGGGAGGAAGGCACTGAATTGGCCAAGGAGCAATTACGGTCGTTGTTTTATTCTCGGAACTAATTTTCTTCTAGTGAAACCTCACATTTTTTCAACGTGGCGAAAACGTACGTGTCCAATATAAGAGGAAGTTTAAACGTAATGTGTATTCTTTTGATCGAATTCTGGCAATATATTCTCGGAAGCATCGTCATGCTTTAATGGATCTTTAATTGAAGTTGAGGTTCAGAATTCCAGCTTGATCGATAATTCCAATTTCAATACATTTTAAAACAGCATTTCCTGGACAAATCATTAAGAGACAACCAATTTGTAGGAAGTGTAAGAGGATTCACCCCTACACTTTGTTATTCCAATGGGTGAAAACGAGGCCTAAGGAACAAGAGGGGGTTTGAAGTAGATGAAAAGAGTTTCCTCAGAAGAGCGTCACGAGAACAACATCGTCACTGCAGAAAGAGATTTGGGTTACGTAAAGAACTTTACCTTCATTTTATCACCCGCTCCTCCCCGCTCTATTATGCATGAAGCGACGGATTATTCTGTCTTCCCACGCTGCGATAACATTTACGTAATTACATTTTTACGCTTCAAAACCTCGCCCTCGAAACGCTGTGTTATAGTTCTACTATTAAAACTACTAAAAATAATTTCGGACTTTAAAATAATAATAATAATAATAATAATAATAACAATAATAACAATAATAATAACAATAATAATAATAATAATTTTATCGTTACAAACAGACCTCAATTTTTGCATACATCACAAGTGTATTAAATTAAATGTTATTCTTGATATTTTTGTCGTTTTCGTGAAAATGTTTTTTGTATATGACACAATGTTTCCTTAATTACGGTATTGCAGGATTCTGTGAACAATAATTCCACTTGCCATATTTCCAAAGCTAATGGTTGGTTTCTAGCAAGATTAATCCCAATGCATTATTGTTCTCCGAAACTCCAAAATCAGAAAGTACTTATATCTTGATCAAAAAGAACCAAAGACTCTCCTGCGAACGAAGTTGGTATTAAAATATTTTATATAATAATATATAATAATTGTTAATTAATCAATGATTATGCAAATAATTATATAATAATTATTTGGATGACTATAATCACGGAAAGACTGAAGTGGAATGAGATTTTATAGCAAACCGCGAACCTCTGGTAACTCTTTCTCATTCATTTCCATTTCGACATTCTTCCTCTATCTGAAAAATATTCTCTCTGGAGTATTTCTCATTCAACGTTTCTTTCACAGACCGTGTTCCGGAGCGCAAAACCCTAAGAGTATGGGAGAACGCGAACATTCGATTACAAGCGAATGAGTAAATCCCCTGAGATTCTGACCACGCGTACAAACACTTCGTGCAGCGGCTTAGACTGCCCGCCGCGTTTTCTTGTCGTTCTGCCTCTCCTAAAACGTGATATGCTCAAGTGATAGATTGTCGGAAAAGAGCCCGAGATTGTGACAATGAAGCAGAATATAGTATTGAGCAAAAAATGGAGACGAAGACGGAGGAGAAAAGAAAGAGGCATCGGTGGTTGTGAGGATTGCGGAGGAAACGGTGACACATATGTGGAAACAGAGATGGAACATGTGTGAGGATTTTGTTAATTGCAAGCAGCTCGTGGATGTGTTATTTGGGAAT
This sequence comes from Gryllus longicercus, assembly GCA_038098605.1. NCBI lineage: Eukaryota > Metazoa > Arthropoda > Insecta > Orthoptera > Gryllidae > Gryllus > Gryllus longicercus. The sequence continues at coordinate 279,613 of JAZDUA010000648.1, read as the reverse complement.
AAATACCTAATAAAAGAACTCATGAATGGGGTAGGGACTCGTGAGCTACGCAGCGCCGCAAGAAGACATACGTGTTTACTTTCTTTTTTTGCCAAATCGTGCCGAAATATGTTTCACCCAAAGCCGCCGCCTATTCCTCGCCCCCTGCCGTCGTCTGAAGATCACTTGATCTCGCACGTATCCCGGCCATCTCCTCGCCCCCGACGGCTAACGGAGGTGGTCGGCGCCGCATCAGCAGTGACGCGCCGAGGGCCGACCCGGCCACTCGCTCCCTGAAGGGCAGCGGAGGGCCCTCCACAGGCCACGCCCGCGCCCGCCCTCAGCGATCTCGCCGCGCTCAAGCGGCTCTTCACCCAACTCCTGCTCGCCTCTCGCCTGACGATGAGGTCGGCACCCGCGGGACAAGCTTCTTACAAGAGCAGGGTCTTGGTTATGTAAATCTCTGATCGGGGTAGTGACGTGTGCGAAATCCATGGCGGACCAACTACTCATTTGTTAAAAAGAACATTTCATTGTGGAGCAAAGCACCATGTGACGATAGGGCAAGTTTTCTACGTGTTTAATTACGTGTTTTCTTGCTCGTAGAAGTTTATTCAATAAGGTATTAAAATGAAAATGAAGTGAGTTGAATAAAATTTGTGTGTCACAAAGATATACATTTATAAAGAAGAAATGAATGGTATACTTGAAAAATAAACAAATACATTAAATGGATTGGTCTAAAACATTAAGAACATCTTCTAAATACTCGTCCTCGCGCCTACCTCCCATTAATTTCTACGGAAATTCCTCAGATTTTTGCGGTTGTTGTGGTAGTATATCTTGGATATAGTATACAATATTCTCTCTGTATAATCATAGAGCTCGGTCATTCAGCCTCGAAAATTGCAATGAAATTAGGGCAAGAATCAAGAAGCATATTGTTGACTGCCGCAAGAAAGTTTAACGGCAACAATTAGCCTATGTGTTTAAAACACTCAAAACAAAGCACTGACACAGAAACTCACACGATGTATTTGCGTTACATGTATCAGAAAAAGCTGTACAATGCAAATGTAAAGCCAATTTAATTCCTTTTTTTTTTTTGGCAATGACCATATTTTTATAAAGGGAAGGCTCAAAAGATCTAACTTCGGAATTTCAAGCTTCTTCAACGTCAGCTTTTATATTAAAGCAATTTTACTCTGGATATTTTAGCTCCCGCTGTCGGTCTCCGCCAAAGAGCGCGAGTGTCCGAGAGACGACGAAGGGCAGCGCAACGCCGCGACTGGTTTAAGAAGACGTCGTGTGGTTTAGGGAGCCTCCATCCAACAGTCGCGACAGGAAGCGGTGCGCAGGAGGAGCAAGGCAATGGCGTAGTCGGAGGGGGATGAGGCGGGGGGCGTGACGAGGAAGCGTCGGCGCGAGCGCACGCGCGTGTAGGAGGTGGCGCTGGCGCTGGCAGTGCGGGGGCGTGGTGATGGAAGCAGCGGCGGCCGTAGTAACAGTGGTACCAGTGGCAGCGGTGGTGGTGGGTAGCGGTCGCGGTGAGTGCCAGTGGCGGTGGATGTAGCTGTGGGTGTCGGGTCGGTGGCAATAAGTAATCGGTGTCGAGTCGGTAGCGGTGATTGATTTATTGATTGAATTGATGATTCCGGGAGCGTCAAAGGCAAGTTATTGGTTCCGTAAGTGTAGTGCATGTTTTCCTCGGAAGGTAGTAGTGACCTTCCGACGCTGGATGGGAAGATCCGACGCTGAGCTACCTGTCGGCTAGCGGAATTTTCCCCAATCAGGTATCTCCCAAAAACGGCACCGCCGCAGCCGGGACAAGCTCTAAGCCCCCGATCGGTCTCCCGGCACGTGTGGTAGTGCAGTGTATGTAAGTAAGGGGCGAGAATTGGACAAGTAAGAGGAAGGTAATATCGCGCGCGGTCCATGGCCCGTTTATTAAGATACTTCTCCGGCATTCGTCTGATGCTGATCGGAGAAACCGCGGAAAACTACCAATCAAAGCAGCCGGCCGCTAAAATTCTCCTCTAGTCATCAACTGAACTCGACCTAACTATAGAAAATCCTGCCACCGTGGGGACTTGAACCCTAGAACCTTCCGGTCAGAGGCTCTGCAGTGACATCAGTTGACGCCCTGAGCCACCACCCCTGGTGCGGTGGCTGTGAAGGAGCGGGGAGGGGGAAGGGGGGAGGGGGCGTCGGCGAGCCGAAGTGGCGGAGGAGAAGGGGGCGGGAAACTCCCACGCCTAATCGCGACCTTCGCCGCAGCGAGCGCGTAACATCTGCCCCGCGGCCATGCACGCGCCGCTGTCAGACGAGCAGGGCCTCTCATTGAGGCGTGCGCTTTCTGAGTAGCTGAACGGAGGCTGGCGAAGTACGTCCCTCGCTCTCTGCACCCCATCCCCCACCTCCCAAATGCATTTTAATAAACTTAAGGTTTCGCATCTCGATGGTTCGATTGTTATCAGTTGGCTGAATAAATCGCATAGCCCACTTTCGATCCTAAAAAATATCCGTGAAGTTTAAAAGTATGGGAAAAGAATTATGGTGATTTGTGGCAGGTAAAGCAACCCTCAGTAAATGAGAGGCAAAATAAAAAACCTCTGCTACATTATTTTCTAATTACATTCTATATTAGGTAAGTCAGGAAAAGCAAATGATAGATTATTCAGTCAAGATATTTTTCTTCGTTAATTTATAATACTTTTTTGTGTCAGAAGACTTATTAAGACTTTTAGAATGGTTAGTTTATTGTCCTTTACTTATTACCTACATTTCAACAGCCACCGAAATCTTTAAACAAGTTTCTCTCAAAACTTCACTTTTCTAGTTGTATTAGTATTACAGGCTATGAACGATAGATAAATGACTAGAGGCCATTGTACTGCCTTCGAGGCTAATGCCTCTTTATTCTTTGCATGAAATGGAAAGCATGGGAATCGAAATTATGAGGAAACGCTGGGGAGATTCTGAAGATAAACGTGTAATTCGCAGCTATGTACCCCGTCGGAGGACGATCCAATGCACTACACGGAGATGGAAATAACAATACATCCGTTTCCAAGAGCCCGAAAAATTGAAACATTTCTTAAAAAAGTTGGCATAGTCAGAAAAAACATAAACACAGCATGTAAACACTTCATCAAAATTAATAGTCTCGGTTCGAAGGGTCCCTGGTTCAAATCCCGCTTTGAGTATTAATAAATAAGTACGTTTCTGTGAGTGAGGGCTAGGACTAATGGCCTATTGTGTCGGCTCACAAGTCCCCACCCACCATCAAAAGACTCTCCCCCACACAATTTACTTACGATGATCTGCAAGAAATTGACGCTGGGACATGGATATTGCTTATACTACTTCGTAGTGGATATAAAAACGAACGAGATTTTCTTGGCATTTGAATAGAAGAAATAAACGATGTTCTTGCTTCCGAACAGGAGATCAGAAATGATGTCTAAGGCAATGAGAGCTTATAACGAAAAATACTGCTAAAGAAAACCTTTTATTTCTACTGCTGTTAAGCGAATTGTGCTCAATCCTGTGTTACTGCATGTACCTTATTATTCCCCGTGCAGGGTCTACAAAGTTCCAATCGAGACCTACTCAAGATTCGGCTCGCTTGCGATCAGGCAGACCCATCGCCCGGGGGCACAAATCAAGAAAGGGAGCCTATTTCGCAATTGAGGAATACGTAAGCACTAACAACGGTTCAGCGAATCAGTGATTTTAGGTTATTTTCACCGCCTCGTATAACGTTACTACTTCATTAGCCCTCATGGAAACGAATTTTATATTACTCATCAGGATTTTTTCTTACAATGTGATGAATCTAAGAATTATTTTACTACTTGGATTTGAATAATTCTTGTTATGATAGATGGAGTATATTTCGTTTTCAGGATTCCCAGACCCTCACTTCCAACGTTCCTAGTGAAATGTCACTCTGCAATTCTTTTGTAGCAGATTACCAAACTTCCACCCAAAAGTGAACATTTTCTGGTGAAATATAACATTTTCGCTTAGTATTGAGTGAATCTCTGTGTCTATTTATATTCGCTGAATAATTGTGATCATTTTCTCTTATTTGTATTGAACTATTTTTTTTGTCAATTTCGAAAGGCCAGGATCAGTTACACCGATTCCAAAGTCTCCAGGTGACAGTGCTAAAAATCATGAGCAAACTGTTTAGTTCCATAGAATTTTCAAATGTTTTTACAATATCTGTTGATTTCAAGTCTGTAGTTTGCAGTAATAATCTATGATCCAAGAAAATATTTTCCTTAAATTTTACATCGTTAAATGCATCACTGAAAACTTAACTAGCGTTGCATAGTGTCGCAATACTCCGACCCATCTGTAAATCAACCAGCTCAGAAGTTATGACAAAGCACAGATGTGAGTGGTGAACATATGGCGATAGAAAACATGTGAAGTGACCTTGCTTCTGGTGACGTGGCGAACTGACGCGATAAACACGTACGCCTGCAACTCATCGTATTATTTATAAAACAGTAGCCATAAATCAGATAGCTGATACTGTCATCACAATTGAAACAGTTAAATATATCTTTTTCAATATCTTTGTATTTGAAATTATTTAATTTCCCTGTTATGAATTCACTAAAACGTGACTTTTGAAGTAATTAACTGCAACTTCTAAAGCAATGAAATCGGAAACGCATCCATAATTTATTACACATCTACAAACAACAGTGGATACATCTGAATCTTAGATACACTAAGACGGATTTTAGAAACCGAAAAGCAAAACCAGTTGTACCTATGGAAATTCTGAACTAATTTACAATTTGATGTATTGAATATTGCTTTGAAAAATATTTACTACTGTTTTATTCATGTTTTCAAGCGGGGAAAAGTTTATTTTAAAAAGCAATTTGATAAGCACTCCACATATCAATGAGACAAGTAAAAAATCCCTATGCTCTCGTCCGTAATTCTTTCACCTTTCTTTCGAGCAATATTAAATATTAAAATTTCCTCTGCAATATTATGTTATTGCCAAAAATGGTATTCAACAGTGAAAATAACTGTCAACTCATAAGGCATACCTCCGTATTTCGATAGTAAAAAAATACTTTTTTTTTTGTTTTCTCACAGCAAATGGGTTATTTATTTTTTCATATTAACCTTTAAACCGTCTACGTTGAGTTTGGTCCTTATAAGAGATGAGACGCACACAAGCAGGAGTTGTGGGAAAGTAGGACCCTCGGCGGTTCGAGAAGTGTCCTCAACTTGTTATGGCTTTGTAAAGCAAATGCAACAACACGAAAGTACCGGAAATTGCGTGACAAAATAGCGCACAGAGAGTTGTTAACTTGAAAATAACTCACGATTGAAAATAATTTATAACTGGACAATATTACTTTAAGACAATTATGGTCGTCCGGATGGCCGAGATCGTTAAGGCAGTAGTGGCGTAGCGATCTCGAAGTGCCAGATCGAGGGTTCCAGTCCCGCCTCGGGTGTGGTTATATTTGTGTTCGTTCTAGCATTAGCATATCATGTCATCTTCACAGTTACCATAACCTTAAATCCAATAGTGGTCGCTAATGGCCTAGATGTTGATGCGACCTTAAATAACAAAAATAAGGACATTATGGTTCTCAGTATTAATTTAATACGTACACAATATTAATATGAAGAACTAGTGCACCTCTTGGAAGTAAACAAAATTGCTACGAGTAATAGAACTAACCGAAGTCTTCAGCTTCAAATTCCCTCCGATTATCTCCCCAGCGAGACGCTATGACACCAAAGAACCATTTTTTTCCTTTGGTGGTTTTTTCTTGTAGCTCTCAATTTCTGCAATGAAGAGAAATTCGAGGGGAAATTGGCCGTTAAGACTACAGTGTTTTTGTAATTTCTTTCAATGATCTTAACATCAAAACACATTGATTGCATCGCATTCAAAAGATTATTCCAGTAATTTCTATTGATTTATTGATTACGAGTGTTTCATGTTTTTGTTCGTGTTAACTGCTGTTTTTATTACTTGCATAAGCGCAGTGCCAGTTTTATTTTTCTATCACGGAAGGGGGCGGTATTCATCCCCCGCTAGATGATGAGATTTGGCAGCGACCTACACGTCGGCGTGCGGGCCAGGCATCTCCCACCAGCGGTGCACCGCTCCAGCCGACACAAGCTCGGTGCTCCCGGCCGGTCTGCCGGCATGACGATGAAGAAGGAAAGATCGCGCGCGGTCTATGGCCCGTTCGTTAAAGTACTGCTCAGGTATTCGCCTCGTGATGTTAGGATACACCTCAGGAAACTACCGACCAAAGCAGCCGGCCGCTGGAATCCTCCTCCAGACAGCGCCTGAATTCGGCCTAGATGTGTAGCGGGTGTCGAAAACCCTGCCACAATCAGGACTCGGAGCCCAAGACCTCCCGGCGAGAGGCATTGCAGTGGCATCAGTTGATGTCCTGAGCCACCTCAACCGGTCCATCATTACGAAACATCCTTTTTATTTTACGTTATTTTTTATTTTCTTTTATGAACATTCATTGTTGGGGATTTGAACTGAAGTTCTCCACCCGCACCCAGCAAAGCCTTCCTGCGTCCGCAGCCGCTGGGCGGGCGCGTGGGCTGGTGCCAGGGCCCGTGCCTGCTCCGCCCGGAGCGCAGGGCCGAACGCGTGCGCGTGCCGAGTGCAGCGGGGCGTGCGGGAGCGCGGGCGGAGGCGCCCGCGAGGGAAAACAACTAACGGGACCGCACGAGGGCCTCGCCTCGCCACACAGCACGGCGCATCGCCTCCCTGCGCCGCGCCGCGCCGGCTGCTGAGTGCAAAGGCGGCTCCACACATGCGGCATTCGGCGAATCCCGAGCAACCGCTCGCCGAATCCCGAGAAGTGTGGAGGGGCTGCTTGAGATTCCCCGAGCGCCGAACGTTCTGTATTCGTCCTACCCACCGCGTGTCGGTCTTTAGGACACGTCCAAGGGAGCGAACATTCGCCGAACACATCAGCTGTTCGGGAGTGGGCGAGCAGCAGCGCACTCCTCGGAGAATGCCGAATGTGTGGAGCCGACTTAAAAGGGACAGGACGCGGCAGGCCGAGGTGAGGTGGGATGAGGTGGGGTGGGGTGGGGAGGGGCATGGCGGGGCGGGTCGGGGGGGCTGGGTGAGGCGGGGCTGGGCGAGGCGGGGCTGGGCTGGGCGAGGTGGGGCTGGGCGAGGCGGGGCGGGGCTGGGAGGGGCTGGGCGGGGCGGGGCGGGCTGGGCGGGGCCGGAAGGGGCAGGGTGAGGGCCGGGGCGGGGCGGGGAGGGGTGGGGAGGGGCGGGGCGGGACGGGCAATGTTGTGGGAGGACGAGACGTGTCGCACCCGCCCGCGTCGGGAGCTGTTGACCTACGCATGCTCCGTCGCCGCGACGGGGCCATACACCATTCACGCGTGGTCTCAATGGTTCATCTCGGTTCTCAAGGGCTCGTCGTTGTGGAGTTATTTTGCTTCATCGACTTGCTCGCGTTCCGAACACGTTTCTGTGTCGTTTTCATCTCACTTCTTTTCATGGCTTTTCAATTCTTTATGTTATTCTATTTAGTTTTTTTCACTTCCAAAAATTGTCTTATGCCTGATGTGGATGTGGACTGCGGGCTGCGGCATGCAAATGCCTCTGGGTCTATTCATGCGGCCTATCTTCTTTGGAGATTCCTGGTGTCTCTGTGTCCGCATGATTCGGGTTTAGTGGCGTAATATTCACGCCCATGACAAAATTCCTTCCTGCACAGCTGTTGAAGTAAATATTTGCAAAGATTTGTTTCGAGCACAAGGTCTCAAAATCAAGAAGACCTCTATCTCTTAGTTAAGTGCTTATAGCATTGGCATTGAACTGTTGGGATTGTGCAAGCTTGCTAGGTGTGTTGATAACTTTTTGATTAAGCTGCTGCATTTCAGTTGTTTTCCAGTGAAGAAAACCAAATGTATTTACTGCCACAGGTACTGCCAAAGTGTTGATGGCTGATATAAGGTTCTTTCCATTTATAAGAGTTTTACTGATTTTTGTGTCCCTTTGCAAGACTTCATTATGAATATTACGGCTCAAATTTGCTTCACTTGTATTTAAAAGTTGACGCAGGCCTAAATAAGTACCATATGTATCTTTTCGCCTTATTATTATTATTATTATTATTATTATTATTATTATTATTATTATTATTATTATTATTATTATTATTATTATTATTATTATTATTATTATTATTATTATTATTATTATTATTATTATTATTATTATTATTATTATTATTATTTTTATTATTAGGCTACTTGTACTATTGTTATTATTATAATTATTTCATCTAATTGAGTTAATATTGATTGTGCTTCAGTACAATTATTGTGAGACTAATACAATTAAGATTTCATACTAAGAGTACTTTACCCAATATACCAGTACACCTCCTTTGGTAATTGCCCAGACTATCTTTCCCATTGGGAAGTCTAATGGATGGCTTCAAACCACAAACGACGAAAAGGTTGAAAACGCCACCTAGCTACAAAGTGACAATTTAATCAGCGTGTAGATATCAAAGTTTATGGTATAAGAGGTACGAGTAATAGAGGTACGTGATAGGTGATGGTTCACATAAAAAACTAATTGAATAAAATTTGTTTATTTTCGTATGGGAAATCAATTATACTCGTCGACTCTGCAACATTTCATTCATGACTCCAAGTATTCCACTTTTATAAAGTATATTTGCATTTGAGTGGTCCTCCTAAACATGAAGGGTTTTCAACGGCGAAAAGCAAACATGAAACCACTGGCGAGTGCCCGGCCGCGGAAACGGTGCACGATGCTCTACCACTTCTCGCGCTCGACCTTGTCCCTCTTGAGATCTCATTCAGGAAGGCGAAGCAATTAAAAATATATTTACCTCGTAACTCTCTCCTGTGCCACTTTTAAGAGCGTTCGCCCACAGAACGTATGTTCAAAATTAAGCTTTGCTCTCTCGCATTTTGTTTCCATTTTCCCAACTATATTAGCGCGTAAAATGTACTACAATATTAATTTGCTTTCTTTCTTTAGTTTCAACAATTATATCCTCGTCGCAACATTGCTGGGTAACGCGATAGTGTGAATTCGAAGATTTTGCACACATTTGGTTGTGTACAGAATTACGACGCAGATTTCACAACACCTCTGAAAGGAACTGATTGTTTGAATCCAACTTCCTATATTCTAGCATCGGGAAGATGAAGGGCCGAACTGATTTTTAAATTAAGATTTCCTCGTTTGGAAAGAGCGACAAAGATTTCATTCCCTGTGCGTGCGTGCCCCGCAACAGCAGCACTTCCACCCAGCGCCTGCCTTCCCGGATGCTCCGGCGGGGCGGGAGCGGTGATGGTGGCGATGGCGGCGCCGACCAGAATAGGCCCATGCGCGGTTCGGCGGCGCGCTCCTGGCGGCGGGCCAACGCACTCGCACGCGCACCGGCGGCGGCGCCGACCTCCCGTGACGTTCCGCACGGGCGGCCGCTCGCACGCGTGTTGGGTCGCGCGCCGGCTCGCGAGGACGCGCGCGCGCAGCGGCGGCAGATGGCTGCCAGCGGTGGGTCCTTGGCGTGGGAGGTTGGGTGGGAAAAAGAGTAGAGGGGAACCCCCGCTGGAACATGAATCCAGCGCTGACCTACATGTCGGTTTGCGAGGTTTCCCGTTTCTAGGTGTCTCCCCGAACGGGCCATCGCCCCAAACTCCAAAAACCCCGACATGCGTGGTACAGAAGTACATGAACTTCGTAAGTGTGTGTGACCAAGGGAAAAGGAAGGGTTTAGGATGAGGAAGGAGGTATTATTATTATTATTATTATTATTATTATTATTATTATTATTATTATTATTATTATTATTACATCAAACATTAGTGTAACTGACAATCAAGAACAAGCTGCGTTCAGTTATTATGGACTCTGCTTTTAAAGTACAAACGAACGTTCATTCACGAATATATGCAATTATGGTTACAATTAATAATGGCAAAATGCTGTAGTCAATAAAAATAAAAAAAAAAAAAATACTAACAACTTCAATTAAAAATATATATGTATTATTACCAAGATGTGCATCTAATGCAGCTATTCCTTTTTCATACGAAGGACAACAGAATAGGCCCCAAAAACGGCGAATTAGTAGTCTTATCATTCGGGCATCACAGTACTAACAAAAATGTAGCAATTGAAATGGTGAGTGGCAAAATTACCTTAATTTTGAGGAAAATACGACATAAGATTGGTCTTCTAAGAGCACATTTGTTTTATATTATTTATTTTATCTTCACGGAAGTTTGCTTTCATTTGTTACAACCGTACTGTTATATTTTTTGAAGAGGGCGGGCATCGACTCCTCGGCATCCCATTCGACAGCGATCTCTGGCGACCGCGATCGACCGCAGGTGCAGCGGCGGTGCGCGGTGCACCGCCTCCGCTGCGCCTAGAGCGCCCCCCCTCCACGCCGCCGCTGCCGCGTCACGCGGTGCACGGCGGCCGCGAGTTCACGCTCATCCCAAGCCTCCCACCTCACGTAACGGGCGTCTGCCGCTCAAGGACTTCTGCTCAGAGGCTCGTCGACGCCGCGGTATGGAAATGGTCCGACAAAAAAAGTGTTTCCGCCCGGGATCGAACCGGGGACCTTCCGCGTGTTAGGCGGATGTGATAACCACTACACCACGGAAACACATGTTAAAATGCACACCACGAAAGGGTACTCAATGCAAGTAAATTGAATATGAAATAACATTTTAAACATTATTTATTTATTTCATTGCACTTCTTGTTTGCTATTCTCAATTGAATGTCATATCATGTTCCACTCAGAGTAAAACGTGCCAAGTATAATTTATCCGCGCAAATTTTGCAAGAATGTAAATTTTATAACCTGTGGCTACATAATTGGTGGGCACAATTCTTCAACGATTTATGTCGTTTTTTCTGAAAATATATTTCTATTGTTACTAACATATGTAATTTTTTTAACTGCTTATTTAAAAATTTATTTTATATGTCATTTAGAGCTAGTGGTGGAACTGGGAAAAGAGGGCATGCCCCCTCCCAACCAATCATTATTTTGCAATATATTCAATTTGTTAAAAAAAAAGTTCACATATTAATCGCATTGAATTTCAACGGCGTAATTATCATTGTGATAGCCTTTTTTTTTTTGTATTTCAAGCTAACGATTTTTTTTCTTTTTAATGATCTACAATGCAAATATAATATTTAGAGGGAGGATCAAATTGAAATCATCCCTTCTCCCCTTCCGCAAAAAATCTTTTTGGAGCAGCCTGTGAACAGAATCACACAACCACAGTGAAAACAGAAAGTTTAGTGTTTTACTTCTTGTACTCGGGCAAGTGCAAATGGATAGGAAAACTGTGTGCACACATTGCCTGCCCACAACTTCGCAAATCAGAACCTTATTGACGGCGTTACAAGGCCACTTCACGTCTGCGTTTAAAGGAATATGCGAAAATCTTCTGCAATGTATGCCCTCGAATTATCACCTTACGACCTTTTCAACAAGTATTCGAAAATTTTCTCCAGTGTGAACGAACAATGTTGCATTCATGGTAAAACAAGGACATGTTTAATACTTTTTTTCAAAATTTCTGAAGTACTGTATCTACAGAGAAAACATGATAACTCTGCAATGACTCCAGTATAAATGTAATGTTAAACCCGTTACTCATCGTTGTAGAGGAAATATATCAGTGCGAATACTAAATGTCTTGTATTTTTATTAAAAAAATAAAATAAAAAAGAAAGTGGGGTTTCGGTTTTTTAGTCACGAGTTTGAACATACACAGAGATTTATACGAAACGGATGAGATGATACGAAATAGATGTTCATGTGACGCAAATTTCGCATATATATATATATATATATATATATATATATATATATATATATATGCGAAATATATATATATATATATATATAAATATATATATATATAAATATATATATAAATATATATATATATTATATATATAATATATTATATATATATAAATATATTATTATATATATTATATATATATATATATATTATTATATATTATATATATTATATATGTATATTATATATATATATATATATATATATATATATATATATATATATATATTATACATGCGAAAATAAAGTAAAAATTTCTAGTAAAAATAGTAAACGTAGTACAAATAGTAAACATTTAGTAAAAATTTCTCAACGTCTGACAGCATCTATACGTGTAAGGTCGTGAATATCAAATAAATATTTACACAGATTTAAAAATAATTAATAGTAATGACAATGGTAATTGACACCTGGGAAAATAAATGCTTGCTTTATAGCTACTTATTAATATCGGCGAGGGACGGTACATTCTAGCTTGACACCTCTACTTATTTAGATCTCTCGCAGGAAAATTTGCCCGGACAGAGGTGGCGGAGGGCAGACGTTTACTGTTCCGGAAGCGTTTTCTTCGACGCTGTCGGGAGCAGCTCGGCGCCCGCCACCGAGAGCGACAAGAATGAGGGCGGTGGCAAGGATGTACAGAGAAGAGGCGAGGAGCGAGTAGACTTCCCTACCCTTGTTCCAAGGCGCCAATCCTCAAAGAAGTCAATTCCGCAGCTTCCTGCTCCTTTACCGCTTCCTCTTCACTCTGCAGAAACACTGATAAAAGCGATATCCAACTATCTAATGATCTCATCGTTTTCTCGGTAAGGCCGTATGAGAAACGTTTTCACAAACTGTACTGGTTCTCAGAAGTATCTGATAGACAAGTATCTGTAACTAGATAGACAAGTAACTGTTTCTATACTATTAGAGACTATATTGATTATCAAAAAGAAAAATAATGTTTATTTTAACAAAAGAGTGATATAGAATGAATTGATATATTTATTAGTAAATTATATTTGTATTGTATATTTTTTAAACATTTAATATATTTGTAACAAATAATGTACTTGAGCTTCAATGTCAATGACCCGCATCTCGACCATGTTTTGTTCAGTTTCTCTGATCCATTGAACAAATGCTGAGATGGCCCCTTGTTTTGCTTCTGGACGTAAATGTAGCTTCACTATGCGCACGTTTTGTTGAACTCTCCTTTTGCTTGTAATGGTAAGAGTAGAGGTAAGGGCGAGATGCTATTTTGTTAGCAATGCAGATACTTGCAATTCGTGTACCGATGCAAATAAGTTTTCTATAACTCAGAAACGAAAATGACTATTTTTCAAATATTTCTAATCTTGGGATTTTTAAAATTTATTTTTATTTATTTATGTTAAACTTTTACTCATCTTTCCACTATTTATATTTAAAATGACGGGAAGGGATTCTGAAATTCAAGAGAACGTGCGCAGATAATCTTTTCCCCCCTACGTCACATACAGTTCTTACTGTTTTTTTTAACTGAAGAAATCTAAATCTAAGTATTATCGCCGTGTTCAAGTCAAACCACAGATACGAAAATATTTCATAGTAAACAATTCGAAACTTAATCAGCAAAATCGAAGGTCCCAAATCAAAATCAAATAATGTGAAAATAAAAGTAGATGTCAAATCTGCAAATTTTATTTGGTTTAGCAACATCTCCTTACTTTACAGACATTTACTAATCTGACTGTTGAACTTCAGTAATATCTATTACCATGTAGGGATGTGCAGGTAAAAGCATCATACATTGCCATTCCACCAACGCTACTCTGAACTACAGAGCAACCTAAAATCTTTTTAAAATGACGCGAAAAAAACGTTTGTTATACTCTCTAGTGTTTGATGTCATGAATTAATTCAGGTTATTAGAGAATTGAATTCATTTCTATTTCTACGAAATATGGCTGAGTAGTCAGTTATCGCAAATATCTAATTCATATTTTGTATGTTAGTGAAAATGCGAAGTGACTCCTCTACTTTGACTGTAGTAAAAGAATCCATTTATGTACATGTAATACATAAATTCTACAGAGATCACTCCAGATATGGAGGTGTAGCGTGAACATGCGCCGCTAGGGAGCGCATTCGAAACCAATTTCAACAAATCAAACTAAAAATACGGGGTGGTGTTGAAATGATAGTCCCAGTGATGTTTCGGTGGCAGAATATTTAGTTTTTTTACCGACCCTAAAAAAATACGGAGTTCGCTCGTCCTACTTAACCATAGGCCACTGGGAACAAGCAGGACTTCATTTTGATCCCAGTGTCTAAGCCTTACGATCCCACCTCGATTGGATAAAGGACTTCGATGGGTATGCAGATATGCATTGAATGGAGATGGAACAACGATGGACTGATACACAGGAAAAACGAAATAACCGCGACAAATCCTTACGCGATCCCGCCTTGATCTCAACAAATTCCACATGGATTTCCGCGGATTTGAAGCACGATCCAAACCTTGGGACGCAAGCAGCCTGGACCATGATCCAAGCTTTGGGACGCAAGCAGCGTGGCAGCTAACGGCCGGGTCGCCCCTTCGCAAACGGGAGTGAAATGTCACCTGGAAGAGCCGCGGATTGCGTGGCGCGCCACGCGGCCGAAAGCGTGACAACCCTCCCCCCCCCCCGGCAGAGACGCCACAACGCTCCGGCGGCGCCGAGCCGCGTCGCGACGCCTCGGGCAGGATGACACCGCCGGCGCGTGACCGCCGCGGCTTCTCCTTCCGAGCGCCTCTCTTTCTTCCATTCTTTCATTCTTCGAGAAAGTCGCTTCCGCGCAGGGAACGCCATTCATTGAGAGGAACCACATGTGAGGTGTGCTGTAGAATCGCACCAATTAAACGGCTTTCTTCAGCGTGTCGTTTCTCAAAACAAAGGAGAAAATGTTGGCGGCTGAACCGTATTAAAAAGAGATCGTAGATTTCGAAGGAGCCAGACAACAAAACACATGTACACTAACCACAATCTGAATGGAACTACTGGAAGTGTGCGAATAAATTTCTAAGCTAAGGGTTCTCGAATCGGCGTTGTGGTGCGTGTCCGTAACCGACGCTTCTTAAAGTGGAAGGTCCCACATTTCGGTTCCAAAGATGGAAAGTTATTGGCACTTAGTAGATGGGTCGCAAGGCCTCACTACCATTGATGCCGAGTGATTGCGGATGCGTGAACTACTTAGATCATCAGTCCCGTAAGTTTACTCCGGAGAGTGGCGGTGTTGCTACTCCGCTGGAACGTGAAATTCGGTGCTAACCTACACGTCATCTTGGCAACGGTCTTCTCCAGGTATCTCTCCCAGCGGGGCATCGCCCCAGTCCGGGCAAGCTCTATGCTCCCCACTGGCCTTCCAACATGCGTAGTGCATGTAAGTGGAAGCACCTGATACTGATGAAAAACTACCAACCAGAGCAGCCGGTCGCTACTTTTCTCCCCCAGGCAGTGGTTGGATTGGATCCAGTTACACACGTCGTGTCGAAAATTCCCCATCGCATAGGCACTCGAACCCTAGGATATTGCGGTCGACGATGCTGCCCAGGCAACAGTGCTCTCGCAGACGGAGCATTTATGGCAATTGTAGATGCCGGTAGCTCCTCCGAACTGTCGTTTCCATGGTTTCCGACAAGCAAACCTGAGCTGGACTCAAAAGCAGTAGGATACCTTCAACTTCGGAATATGGACCGCACTCGATAGTCCCTTCCCACCCTGCTACAATTCCCATTCTTACGGTTGGGTAATTCTTATTATCTAGAAAGATTCTAGCAGTACTGCGAGCAAGCGGGGGTTAGATCAATGCTCGAATTTGGCCTTTGCCTCATCGGCAAAACCGCATTCAACTTAATCACGATTCACGAAACATCATTCCCAAAATAAGTCGTAGAAATGACTAACGAGAGTATACATTTATTCATCAACTAGTGTTATCCAGAATATACTTTTTCCATTGTTTCAAACGCCTGAACACCACCGATCCCGCTTCATCGTCTCTTTCTTGGCGCTCCTTGTATTCTCCCAGCAAACGAGACGTTATCAGGTCGGCAACTCGAGCGGTTGCGGAACGGAACAACCTGTGTTCCTATTCGCGTCCGCCGTGCTCGCGCATTACACAACGCGGCGGAGGCGCGGGCGGCCGTATCTCACGCACCGATCCGAGGGCGGCGCCGGGGCGACCGGGGGGAGGGCGACCGGGGGGAGGGCGACCGGGGGGAGGGCGACCGGGGGGAGGGGGACGGGGGGATGAGAGGGGCGGGCGCGCGGTGACCCCGATCCGCTCCGCTCCGCGTCGCGTACTACGCCGATGAATGGAAGCGGTGGAGGCTGTGGCGGTGCATCGCCGGTGCAAAGGTCACGCGAGCTGCGAAAGCTCCGATGCGCGGCACAGCTCCGCTCACTGACTGGATGCGCTTGGAGAATAAAGGAAGAATAGTGGCTGTCTGCCCCCCAAAAAGTGGCATTTGAATCTTGGTGATGGAACTGACAGGAGGTTGGGAAAGGTTGGGGAAATGACAGAACTAATGTATGCATCGATACCACGCGCGTAAGTGCTTTCATTTCTTTGCTTTCATAACAATAATAATACCAATAATAATAATAATACCAATAATAATAATAATAATAATAATAATAATAATAATAATAATAATAATAATAATAATAAGCCAATCAGATAGACGAGATCGCTAAGGCAGTAGTGCCGTAGCGTTCTCTGACCAGAAGATCGCGGGTTCCCGCCTCAGGCATGCGTGCATTTATGTTTGTATGGGTGTGTCGTCCTCTCACCCCTCGCTATCATCATCATCATTTCATCTTCCATATCCTCAGTACAAACAACTCTGAGGGATAAAAATCGGATCTAGCTAAATGCTGATCCCCTGATAAAACTTAAATGCTTCTGCCACCGATATAATGTTTTTTGAGCTCAGGTGCATCGTGCATGCACGCGTGGTCCAAATCGGCAGTCGCACGCGTGGGCGATGGCGGTATTCCCGAGCAAAATAATAATAATAATAATAATAATAATAATAATAATAATAATAATAATAATAAAAAGAGGAGAAGATGAATACCGATGTAACATGTGAGTACGATTTCCTTGCAATCAAATGACGCAGAGACAGGATGAGACATGAAGAAATAATGCACTGCTATTGATTGTTTTGCTACTAAACACACGCTAAATAAATCATGACCCGATATTCCTGTAACTACTCGAATTCCATTTCTAGTCATAATTTAAAGCTTAAATTTTAAGGTTCTAATATATTCCACAATTCTCATGTATCTATTTCACTTATTCCTTCATGTACGAAACTTCATTAAATACACTCATATACAAAATTCGTATCCAATTAGGAAAAAATTAAGAATTTTTGAAAAGTTCATTTAGCAGAATATAAAGAAAGTCACAACGACTAATGTTCCAGAATTCCATATCCTGACTTAGACCTGATTACTGAATGCAAAACACACGAAGATCAGGAGCAGAGAGAAGCGGTAGAAAAGTGTACTAAAGTGAAACTACCAACAGATTTGATGTAAAATTATGCCTAGAGACATAAAATGGAAAGAAATGACAATATTCTAAACAAATATATATCAGCGTAATGTGTATTTAAATGATAAAAAATGAAAAATTGTTGAATGTTTTCGTGACATTAAAACGTTTGTATTGATACACAAATGAATGAGATCAATTATTTGGCTGTTATTTAAAATAGAACACATATTTCCAATTTCGCCCAATAAAAACTTTTCGTATACATAATAATCGTTTTCGTTCATATAAATTTGTAAAACATTACACAACTTTCTGACAAAATAAATTTAGAATGAGTAATTTCCCAGGAAAAGAAAAGCAGGAGTTTAGATCAAAAGGAAGGATTTGAATCATTCGATAGCAATACTTTTCATTCCAGGAATCATTTGCTTTGGCAGATGAAGCAACCGCAGATTTATAGTGTTTTATAGAATTATCTTGACGTTCCCCAAACCATATTGCATTGGTTTACTCATAGGGCGGCATGCTTTCAACTGGAAAATATACTATCTTATCAACTGATATCAGGAGTTTTCATTGGTTTAGTTGTTGAAATAAATTGGCGGAAATCTTTGTGTAAGGCTTAAACCTAATGCAATGACACTACAGAAAGATATATGTGCACGCGTCCTTTTATTACCTTACGAAAGAGTTTATCACGCATCTCACGAAATATGTGAGAAATATAACCTTCAGGTATGAACTCTACTTATAAAAGTTTTTATTATCGTTTAAGAATACAAAAGGCGCCAAATTAAATTCCGGAATTTAACTTTGCTATATAAGTGAAGAAAGGAAGCAAATACCCAACATTATCTCCATGAACAAGCCATGCATACTACTATTATTATCCTAAGTACATTTTCCTGAATAAATATGCTTTTCTTGCTTCGGACTAGAAATGCAACGCACGATATTTTAAGAGGTACAAACATCACGCGCAGGAGACGGGAGTTATGGGCCACATTTTGCGGGAGAGGTCAGTGCCCAGCCGCGAGCGTCGGGGCAACGGGGCAGGCAGCTGGAGGCGCCTCTGGAAGTGCATGGGGGCGAAGGGGGGCGGGGCACGGGGCGGCGCCCAGCGCTCACTCGGTCGAGGCCGCCCGCGTGGCAGTCAGTTGAGTGTGCGAGCCAGCGGCGGCCTCGCCTCCCAACCCGGCCAGTCCGCCCGCGGCCCGCGCGCCCGCTCCGAACAGGTGGCGGCGCTAACAGCCTTAGAAAGCCGCGGCACGGAGGGCGGCGCTGCGCGGAACGGGGCGGGGCGGGGTGAGGTGGGGGAAATCGCCTTAGCGCTGCCCTCGGGGCTTCGCGTCCCCCTCCTCCCCCCCAAACCCAGCGCTGTTACGCAACGCTCTCCGCCGCTGCCCCTCTGCCGCCGCCGGGCGTCGAGATCGGTGCTCCGGGCCGGATCCGCCCCGCCCCCTCCCCCGCCCCTCCCGCACCACATCGCACCGGCACAGCCGACCTTGAACCGGGCGGCGGAGGCGGCGGCCAGCGCAACGACGGAGCGGTTCCGACCCTGTCGCCGGGCGCCGCCGTGGGCGGCACGAGCTCTGCGTTCCACGCTCAATTGCGTCCGTCTTCATTTACAGGAATGTTGCTTCTTTGTTTGTGTTGCCGCTTCACAGCCGGTTAAATTGTCTACGCAGCTCTTTGCTAGCCGAACTGAACTGCTTGGCCGCACGCCATGCATGTTTAACGAACAAAATGGATCGGATCTGGCAGGAGTCTGGTCCTTGATTTCTCCACAATGCATCATTGAAGATCACTATAGAAATTGCTTTCGTATCCGCATTGAAAATTTTGCATTCAAAATCTATCAGTGTCGGCTAATACTTTAATTAAAAAAGATAACATGAATGCGTACGTTAAAGGCACCCCACATTTGTGCTTTTGCAACACTGATTTTCATTATTTTATTTGCATCTGAGTAAATCTTCTTGTTAAAAGGTTGATATTATTTCCAAATTAAAGGAAGAAATTTTTATCACGTTTCAAAGAAGTAACGAGATAAAAAATAACAGCAGTGTAGACATTAGTATCAACTTCAAAAAGAAATACATTCGATTTCTGAACACACATGTAGGTAATAAATCAACGAGAAACGCTATTTGAAGTTTCTTATAATCACAAGACATTCCTAACCGATCTACATCATAGCTAATACCACGAGTGCTTTGGAAATTATCAATAAACTCCCGACTCGCGAAGCGAGGGGGGATTTATCTGAGCAAGAGTGGTATTTAATAGGACTATTCCACGAGTGAAATTGTGTCCAAAAAATTTCTAAAATATTGAAAATAACTGAAGGTTATGTTAAAATCAAATAGGTTATCTTCTAGTACCTGCGCTGTTTATTGGACATCGACATAGCGATCGATGTATACAGCCTCCTAAGATAGACGAGTCACAGTTTATGATTGGCCAGTAGGTAGAAGCAGTAAGAAAAATCGGATAGAAAAAACGATAAACTTTTTGAGATACACCGCTCTGATTGGAGTATTTTGTACGTGTAGTTAAGCACTATTTTGTTTTACCTTCACGAGCGGAATCGTCTCAATAACATTTCTGTTCAACAAGATATTGTGTTTGAAAACATTCACGTGCTGTTTCCCGCAGGCCGGCAGCGAAATCGGCCTCCGGTGGGCGTGCGCCGGAGGAGAAAGCCCTCGTTCAACGCAAGTGTCGCCTGCGGAGGTGCGTCCCGCAGCTCCTGCGCGCACGCAGATGGGAGAAACTGATCCTGTCCGTTTTCCTCACCTTTCCTCGCCATCCTCTTAGTCCGTTGTTTCAAGAAAAATGACACATGTGATAAAAATGACTTGCGCACATCATTTTGTCTGCCACTTATGCACTTGCCACTCATGCACCCTGGTTCATCTCAAACATTCAACTGCATAAAGAATTTAATTTACCCACTATACTTGACCATATCGCGCTCCTATCTAACAATTTCTTCTCCAAAATAAACACAATAACCCAAGCCACCCATTACGGCCTAGCCACCACCTACCAGCTCCCAACAAGAATAAAAAATAGATATCCATTAGATTCATTCCTCAGCATATTTTCAGAACTCAATTAATCACATAGGTGCTCTGTGAGTTTCCTATTCATGTGTATTTAGATTTAGTTGTAAGATTAGCATTTAAGTTAAATATAAGTCATAAAAATACATAGTAGATGTAGTATACATAATACTGAACTATGTACATTCGTTCACTAATAAAGATATACTAAAAAAAAGAAGATCATTTTGTGAGACTTGAAATAAAATTTCTAAGAGATCTGGCGGGCGCGCCGTAACTACCCCAATTCGAAAAGTATGGGATCGAGCGTGGCTACTGACATTCGGCGTTTGACAGTAAGTTCACCGGAATATTGCCTTCAAACCTCATATTTCCGCTCTGTTTAAGCCCTTGAATTTCTTGTTTTGATCTTTGAAACCAAGCAGTTTCCTCTTTTTCCAATATAGGCAGCCACGTATTAGAGTATCAAAACAAAATGTATCCAAAGATTACCAATGCATGCTAAATTTGTTATTGGAGCTCCTGAAGGTATTACGTTAGAGTTTGACGGATAGGGAAGACATAATTAACTCAGCATTTCAGCTCCTATTATGATTCAGCAAATGAAAACACTGCAATATATAGCAGATATACACGAATAGAAAATATATACTAGGATTGTCACTCAGCGCGGGTGTGTTTCTCATAATTTCAGTAGGGAACATTCGTGTCACAGAGAAGGGTGAAATGATAACGAACCGAATGTAAAATAAACATATTCAAATATTGCCATTTACTTATTCCTATTTGAAAACATCATCAAATTATCCTTATTTACCAAGAAGACTATTGCATAACAACACAAAAAAGCAAATTCTCTACGTTCCTTCAAAAAATTATCAAGTTTGCCAAAAGAGAGCACAATAAGAAACCAAACTGGTCTTGTAATATTTTAGAATTATCCCATCAAAATTATACCCTTAATTCTTACTCGTAAGTTCACAAATTGTTATTTTCAGTGTCTGGTCGACAACGTTTTCGGAAGTACTAATGAGTTTAAATACTAGCCTTCTCATATAATTCGGCGATAAATAGAACGAAAAGGTAGAAACTAAATTTCAAATAACATCAGTGTTTAAGTACGATGTATTTTATCGTATTTTACTCGAGGGAATTGAAGGTTTGGTATGAACGGTGCGAATCGCGAGGAAGGACTCAGAAGAGGACCGCAACTAGCGCACGCGTTTAGTGTGCCGGCGATTATTACTCCGGGCGTACGGAGCCCAATTATAGGTCGGCGTGCAGGCCTTGGGCTCACTGTAGCGGCTAACGTCACGAGCCCTCTTTCGGCCACGACCTTCGAACGCGGTCCCGCTTCGTCGCTTCCGCCGGCCTTCTTGGGATTGGATGGGAGTCGGAAGAATCCTCCGCACTAAATGTCTTCCGACTGCATAGCATCCTCGTACGTGTGAATGATGTAGCCTACACTGAATTTAAATTTCTGGGCTTGTTCAAAAGCAATTGCTAGGACTCTTGTCGCTAACGATGTGCTTGCAAGACATGTCAGAAGAATCGCTCGTCGGAAGTAAATGGAGGTGTGATTATCAAAAAGATTGGGAAGCATGCACACACAAATCAAGTCTTTTGCTTTTAATTTTCACTACCGCGGGCACTGAGGTATAGGCTCTCCCTTCGCAAGAGAAGGGAGAGCAGAAAAAAGAGAAAACAAATTTGTATATGAAAAACAGCAGCAATTCGTGATGTCCTCTCTTTTGTGTTGGGAAAAATATCAATAGAAAGTAGTGTTGATACTGAATTAGAAGTTATGAACTACTTTGGTCTTCATTTTTGGTGTCAAAATAATCAGATTTGTTCATAATACTTATAGTGCTTTGAGCACTTCTTTGGAGTGCTAGAAGTTGCGCCTCGTGTAATCTGCCCTTAGTAATATATCGGATTTCGTGGTATCTTAATATTTCTTTTTGTAATGTCATTGTGTAAAGACCTAGTCAAACTATTATGAAACGCAAAAGAAATAGTTTTTTCATATCTCTAACAAGGTTCTCTATCTACTTACAGTCACAAGATATTAACGTAATAATTAATATTTGTGAGATATAATCTTAAATAAAAACAAACTTACGCTATCAGATAATCCTGATTACAATAATGTATAAAATAGAAACATAAATATGCCACAGAGATGACACATACTTTGTAATTTTCGAATTTGAATAGAAAAACGTGACAACTTTTCATTAAAGATGGCCCACAACAAAGGAACTTCACTCGCAGAAACAGCGCTGTTGTTGTGTGTCATCAGCCTGACAGTGTTGCATAAACACTATCGTACGTAACTTGTTGGCTTTGTGCTGTGGCGAATGTCTGTACCGAAGACTTGTCAATAAGCAAATTACTGAGATTAAGCAAACGAATGTCCAAAACCATAGGCCACGCCACCAAAGAATTAACATTGTCAGGGACAAATTGCTATTTTCCATACTAACGAAGCTAATATTCTACGTTGAAAAAGTTTTATAAGAACTTCATTGACACCAAAATAGAACAATTTTACTGCAAAAAGGTCGTCAATTTGACAATACAACAGCGACTAGATATTTTCTTAAATATCTTATATATATATATATATATATATATATATATATATATATATATATATATCTTATATCGCGTGAGCAAACATATTATTACCAAATGAAAATAACATTTCCCAAGAAAAAGTTAATTAGCTGATAGAACAGTACTTTCGCAAAACTTTTTATTCTAATTCCAAAATTAATTTCCTTCTTTCCTTATTGCTCTGAAAAATGGGTGAAAATCTGTGAAAAGTAATTACACTTCTGCGTTTTAACTATAACACCTGCACTTCAGTGTTCGTAATGTTAAAAACCATACTTCTGATTAAAAATTGTTAATTACTTTTTGAAAGGGTATGAAAGAAGAAAATTCTAAAGACCCAGATGAGTGTTGGAATAAAAAAAAATAATAGATGAATAGGTGGATAGTCAATATTTCCATTGAAGTTTACGATATGTGTAATTGTTTTTATCAACTGTTATTGCTAGTTTGTGTCTGATTTTCATGATCTCTTTGGTCCATTACAAAAGATAAAGTAATTTTTATGTCACATCACACATCACGTTTCTTAAATATATTAGGCAAATAATATCAAGGACGATTTACCGATTTTAGAAGATGTCCTCGTCAGCACAGGACCTAAGCTTCTCATAAATCGCTTACAAGAAACAACTCTAAATTATAAACGACATAGAAAACAATGTTATTACGGAACGGCATAGACATGAAGTCGAAACTTGCACTTCACCAGTTCTTGAAAACATTGTCACGAAAAGAACACAGTCCACAAATCGACGAAGTAATCTACGAAAAAACATTTGCATCATACAATGCACATTGGTTACTTAATAATATGCTATTGTTTTCGGCGTTTCACAGATGTAGGAAGGCAGTCCCAGTCCCACAAACTCGTCCGTGAAAAATAACAATTCCTGCGGAAAAGTTTGTGAGTTGTCAGAGGACGAGGAAGTGAAAATTACAAAACGCGTAAAGCAGGTGACAACGCAAAATGCTTGACGAATCAGGAAAATAAACTTTGGCATGCCTGTTCCTTGAGCGCTTAATTTATTTGGACGCAGATTATCCGTGAACGGCAATTCCAGGAGGACAACGTAACAACGACGTTAATTCCATCGGTCGCCGCTAGAAGAGAAACACAGCGCACGAGGGGGGGGGGGGGGCGTAGCGCGCGCCGGGCGTGCCTTGTCACGCGCGAGGTGGAGCCCCGAAGCACCTGCGCCTCCGACACGCGCGTATTGCACGCGACCTACGCACGCACACAAACACGCGTGCAGTCGCAAGGAGCTCAAGGACGAGCGCTGCGTCGCGCTCGCCGATGGGGCGCGCAGGCGGACTGGCAGGCTGCCGATGATAGACACGGTTTGCTGTCGGTCTCAAAGAATACTTTGTTTTTGTTATTTAAGGTCGCATCAACATCAAGGTCATTAGCGACCACTATTGCGTTTAGCGGTTTGGTAACTGTGAAGATGACATGATATGGTGATGATAAAGGGTGAAAAGATGAACACAAATACAATCATTTTTGACGCGGGATTCGAACCTGTGATCCTTCGGTCCGATATCGCTACGGCACTACTGCCTTAACGATGTCGGACATCCGGATCGGCCTCAAAGAATACTGTATGAAATGATAGTGTGGGTTTTGACGTCAAGGTGGCAGAAGATACAGAAAGTTGCGAGTAGAGGACGGTAGTGCTAGTCTGATATTAGGACAAATAAAGGTTGAAAGAGGTAGATGGCGTTAGTGACGAAGAGTGGAGGATGAAAGGCTGGAAGTGGAAGATGGTGAGTGGCGATGAGGAAAGACTAGAAAGGCGGAGAGCGGAGGGCCCATATGAGCAAGTAGTGAGTGAATGGCGGAGAGTGAAAAGTAAAGAATGGAGAGTGGATAGAGGAGAGTGCGTAATAAATATAAACGGCGGAGAGAGAGAGAGAGAGAGAGAGAGAGAGAGAGAGAGAGAGAGAGAGAGAGAGAAAGAGAGGGGGAGAGATGGGCAGTTAGAGTGGAGGGTGAATTGAGGTTTCCGGCAGCGTTAACAACTATGGTTATTAGACCCGTAAGTATAGTGAAGCTATATCTCGGAAGGAAGTGGTCCTCTCTCACAAAAACGTACGTTCCGACGCCAATCTCCTAGGCGTGGGGGTTTCCTCTTCACCTATTTCTGCCAAATGGGCATTATCCCGGCCGGGACAAGTGCTAAACGCCCAACAAGTCTTTTGACATGTGAGATAGTATAATGCAGTAAGTGTGTGTGTGCGAGTGTGTATGTGTATAAGGGAGAGAAGAGGAAGAGGATGAGAAAGAGAAGATCGCGCGCGGAATATGGCCCCTTTGTTAGAGTACTGCTCCGGTATTTGCGTATAATTTATCGGAGAAATTACCTAAAAACTATCCGTCGGTGTAGCTGGGAAATAGGATTATTCTCCACACGGCGACTGAATTCAACCTAGCTATCAAGCAAGTGCCTAAAATACGCAAACGTCGGGAATCGAACTCTACGTCGTCTCGGTCTGAGTTACTGCAGTAGCAACAGTTGTCTTCAGATAATTCAGCCGGTGGAGGATGGATAGGAGAGTAAGAATGGATATAAATGTATCGTAAATGCATCGAGTTCTTCTGGGTCGCACCGCTTGCAAGAAGTCCAGGGCAGAATTTCAATATTGAGCGGAGTTCCGGCAATAAAACGGAAAAAATCCAAAATAAAGAAAAATAAAGGACACAAAATACATTTTTGTTAATTCCGCCTAATGAGCGGAATTCTGAATGTAATTTGGGCTGTTTCGTTTTCATCAATTCAATCATGACTCGAAGTTTTAGCCCCCTCTATCAGCGGCGGCTCGTGACAGAAGGAGAAGAGGATCAGGTTGTTATTACCAGTGAAACTGCAAGGAGGTTTCTCGTCTACATCTCGTACACCCCGTAGAAACAGGTGCGGAAAGCAGGAAAAGGATAAGTTTGCTCTCTGTTAAAAAAAAACAAAAAACAGTTTCTCTCCGCTTCACAAACTCGCCGTCGATTGCTCACAGCCAGAACTTGCGTTATTTTTGTCTAACGTTAACCGTGAAGATTCCTGCCGACGTTTTCTTCTCACCAACTTGGTCATTGGGCGGAAGTGGGCGGAATTCTCGTCCTTTGGCAGCGTATTTTCTCGAGGAGGATGTGGCAACCCTGGCCCAGGGAACGACAGGGTCGCCGGAGAGCGTTGCGGTGGGTTCCGACGTCGTCGTCGTCTGCACCGGCTAGAGACGGGCTGCGAGGCGCCGTCTGAGAGAGCCGGGAGCGAGGCAGCGGCGGCGGTGGAGGCGGCGGCCGTCCCATCTCCCGTCCTGTCATTAGCGTGTCTCGCCGCGCCTGCCGGCGGCGTCCGCGAGACGCGCGCCACGAGCGTCAGCCCCCGCCGCAGCGCTCGCCTCTCCAACCCCACCCACCGGGAGAGGTGGCGCAGAGCTCTCTGCACTCCCTCTGACCCGCAGGTCCTAGGTTCAAGTCCCGTCGGTGGCAGGATTTTCCACACTAGCTTCTCAGCTAGGTCGACTGCTAATCGCTGTCTGGAAGAGAATTCTAGGGCCGGCTGCGCTGATCGGTAGTTTTCCTTGGTTTCTCCGAGAAATACCAGGTCAATTCTGTGATCTCACCTTCCTCTTTCTTGTCCTTTCTTCAGCGCTTACCCCCCCCCCATGCACATACTTACACTAACATGCACTACACTACCCTATATGCCAGGAGATCTGTCGGGAGCTTAGAGCCTGTCCCGGCTGGGGCGGAGACCCTAGCGGGTGCAGGTGGGAGATACTTGGTTGGGGAAAACCCCACCAGATGGTCGGCGCCGGATCTCACCATACAGTGGGGGAAATATCACAGCCACCTCCCAAGCTGACATGCCATACACTTACGGGGCTAATGACCCTGGTAGTTGACGTGCTCGGGATCACTAAATAAACAAACAAATCCAACCCCCTCCACACGCCGCGCCTGAAAACTACCGGTGCTACAACATCACATGCGTTCTCGCATTATTTCTTAGTTTTGCAATTTTTAAATATTGGAGATTTCAACGAAAATGAAACCTGCGCCAAAGTTTTATGCATCCTGTGCTCTATCCGAGGATAAAGTTAATAGAAAATTGGAGTCATTTTTGAGAAAATTGTGATAATGTTGTAAAATACCCCCCAGAACCAAAATATCCGTTTCAAATTCAAGGGACCGCGTCATCAGGCAGATCGACCGGGAACCATCATTTCTGTTGAAAATCCTGCTTATGGTGGAGCTTCTAGTGTAGTTCACAGACGGGCATCCTTTTGGCCGAAAACCATTTGTCGGTACCAGGAAGCCATGAAACGTCAATTCTGATCACATAAAATTCCATCATTAACAGTCTTTCCTCCTAATTAGTCAACCCCTCTCAACTGTCTTCTCTCCAGGACACCTATTTTACACGATATGGCCACCTTCAAACAGTAGGTCTTCTCCATACTACGTACAGGAAGTAATTTACTGAAGATTTTAACAAGATTTATCCTCTGTAAAAAAGCCGTTTTTGCGGCAGCATTATAATGTTCTATTTAGTACGTAAGTAGGAAGTGGAGCGAGAAAATAAAACACCGCTGTTCACACGGCAGTGGATGTACGACGAAAGCGAGAACATTTATTATATAAACAACAACAACAACAACGAATTTACTTATTTACGTCGAGAAATGGCTACATTCTACATTTGTCTCGATATTTCATTATTTTCAATCACGCGATTTTTCGTGTCTGGTCATCCAATCCACAGAGTAATCATCAAAGACACAGTAATGAGGCCAAAAACACTTTTGCACCATGGTGTACCACACCAGTCGAGGTATCTTGGCACGCTTTCTGGTTCGTCGTTTTCGAACTGGACCAGCGCCGCTCGCGCTTCGCTTTAATGAAGCAGGCGGAGGACGTTCCGCTTTCCAGGTTCCGCTCTCTTCGTTTCCGTACTGCGATGGCTAAACAAGAAACGATCCAGAACACTGGCCACTTGCGTACTCCGAAGAGCTTATGAAATTGAAATTTCCTTTGTATCTCAATTATCGCTCTCCAATATGGTATTAATCGTATTGTGTGCAATTGATCGATAAGACTTGCACCTTTACTGCTGCATTACGAAAGTATTTCTGTTTTTACAATTAATTTTCCAAGAATAATAAAATTGTGTAGAAAGAGTTACAATGATATGAATTTTAAAGAGAAAGAAGATATCTAAATATTTACGATCAAAAGAAAAGTCGGCATTTCCTATCGCTTTCCACCATCACCGCGAGACATTTCCTATCCGGTATATTCTGATAGGGTATGCCCCGCGGGTGGGGTCGGAACCTTGGTACCTCATCTTCCGACCTACGTAGGAATTGGGCTCGAGTGCCCAGTTTCTTGGTACCTCTCACATCGTTAGCGTAAAGTGCCTGCAGTGAGAAGACGGATGGTGACTCCGTGCCCTCGGGCGCAAGAGCCCACGTGGCCCGCGATTGGGCGCCGATTCTCATGGGTTAGTAGGGAGGGACTTGTCCCGGAGCATGAAGTGCCGCTCGGTGGTTCAAGCGCCCACCTCGAGAGTTGGTAAGCTCTGAGCTGGCGAAGCGCCGCCCCCCGCCCCCAAGGTTAAGGGAGATATCGAGTTCCGGAGCACTCGGTTATCAGCCCAAACGCGTACTTGTGTGCCTGCGGAAAGAGTTTGAACCCTTCTTGTAAAGTGGAAGCTGTGCGGCGTTATAATGCCTGATGGCAGAGGTGTATTTACGCATAGGCACAGTAGGCACGTGCCTACGGCGGCAAATTTTCAAGGGCGGCAAATTTTCAAAGGCGCAAAATTTTCTTGATATTTTCTAAAACAAATTTAGGTTCTCTAAAAACTATAACAGCATAAATCATATTTTTATTTTAAAAATATCATATTAATATTTAATACAAGCTATTTATTTGTCTACTTCATTAGAGTATACCTTATGATTTCAGAAGTATATGAATCTGAAACTAAGGCCCGTTGACGAAAGAAAACATGTTGCAATTCTAGTTGTCATGTTTTAGTTTCCTTTTAATGTTAACGTTTCAGTGTTGAAACGTTAATAATGTTGAACGTTACTTGCTATGAACATACAGTTTATATCCAAAATTAGCTAATCCAAAAAAATTATTTAATTTATGAAAACAATGTGCAAAATATAATGTTACTTTTCAAGTTAAAACGTTTAAATTAATGAGGAATTGTTACTGAAACGTTACAATTTGAAATGTAACATTAATTTTAAACAGGGGCGGCAAATTTGATACAGGCGGCAAAAATATTAATCCGCCCCTGCCTGATGGTTCACTCCACGCCATAAAGTCACTGAGTTTCAGAATTATAAATGTTTATTATAAGCGATTTTACACAGTTTCATGCATAAACATGTATCGAAAAGATTAATTAAATTTCACGATCATTCAATTAACCCTTCTCCCATGGTTCGTGTGCCTACCATTATGTATGTACCATTATGTATGTGCCTACCACGTCGTATGTACTGACAACAAAGCAGGACACCAATCCGGTAAAAGAGGTTTGCGCGTAACGCGAAAGACGTTTCAAGGGAAGTAAAAGAAGTCGTGTTCAAACGATTTACTCTTGCTGCCAATGCAGACTTGCGCGCTGTGTTCACCTGTCGAAGTCAGTCAACGCTTGCCTACGTGCGTCGTAAATGCAAAGCAACCATTCACACAAAGCTACGCTTGCCCATTCCCTGTTGCGATAGCTTACCATTACGTTACGCAAGCTTGTCCGCACGAATTATTCATTACAGCAGAAAATTGGATAGTAAGGACTTCTAAACAGGTCGCAAGTTCAATGTCAATAACTCGTACAGTAATGCGAATGCAAATTATCGTACGCTTCATAAATGTCGACTTTCCAAGGATGATAATGAAACCGTGTTCATCGCATAGACGAACGAATAAACATCGATTTAAAATGTTTAAGATGGCTCACAAAGTTTCTTAAGACTTCTATTTACGCAGCTGGCGTTGCATCTACCGTTCGAGGTGCGCAAATCGTCACACCGCAGTTATCTAACTACAACGACTCCAGCCACTCGCTAACAGATAACGCATATGGCCTTATCCAAATCGGTACTAGTTAGCGTTCGCCAAAAGTGGAGACTTAAACGATATTCACCTAAACCGATTCATTGGCACCCGAACACACATACACCAATGTCTCGCTTTGGTCTCGGCCATCAAACGATCGTCGGAGTCGGCGCCAGGCAGCGTTAAGCAGAGACGTGATTGGGCACGCGAACGAGAGATAGTCGAGGCGGTCGTATAAGGCAAGACGCCGTCACGAACAGCGCGTCGCCAGGGGCTGTGCACGTTGATTCGCGACGACCCGCAGTCGCTGCAAGACGACTGCCGAAGCCCAAGGCTTCCGTTCGGAGAACCGAGTTGTTCCCAAAACCAAGGTCTCGCAACGGATCCCCAGAAATGCCGGATGCAATAAACTTGAGTATCCAGTACTTAAGTGGAAAAGAGCATCTTATGGCGGCTGTAAGCTATAATTGTCGTCACAAAGTAATTATTTAATTTTCAAAATGCAGGCGCAGTTCTCATTTCAAAAAGCAACTGGAATTAGTACATGTGGAGATGTCCAACTATTTAAACGTAGGGAAAATGTGCCGCAATTCCGCATTCTCTAAAACCTAAAGTGAAACACAAGTTCAGGTGTCACATTCGACAGAGGTCATTTTCGATCAAAATGATATTTGAGATGTAGAATGTTCGTGAATAGTTTCCTTCATACTGGAAGAATATTATTGTGCATAACGAGGCGTGACGTAACCTGATTTGCCTTCACTTGTCATGTAGAATGGTCTACAGTTATAGAAAAAAGAATCTACGCATTCTAGAAATGTAACACGATTTTTCTTAATTTAAAATTATGAAAATTTCCAAAATACGTAAAAAATTATAAAAAATGCATTTAAGACAAACTCACCAATATTGACGATTAATTGGGAAGGAATTTTAGAAAGAGGCACAACTGCATCAGCAACAACTCACCTGTAAAACAGAAATATATCGTAAGTATAATTACCTTAACGCAAGACAGGCATTATAGTGCACACAAATACAATACTTCTATTATTCTATTATACGCTGAACTGTTTCATATAAAAATCACATATGAAAGTTATTAGAGAAAGGGAGATAGAAAATAATCCAACCTTCACAAACGATAAAATAGTATATCGACGTTTACAGTGGCAGCTTTCAGATCCAGACAAGTTATTCAAGTATCAGAATGCAAACAATTTAATTGTACATTGAAAGAGAATAATTAATTAGATCAATTTCCAATGCTGTTTTAATTTTTTCTTTCAAATTGCACGACAGAAGTTAAAAAGAATTGGCATAGGTGTGGATACCAATCTAAGTGGTAGTAGTTCAGGCGGTTACAGCGACAGTACCTGCGAGGGTACTGGTTTCGAATACATACCTCAGAAAACAGTTATTACCTTGTGATCAATAAGCAGAGGGAAATTTCCACCCATCCCCAACAAATCTCTAAATTTTCAACATTGCATACTCGCCAAATAAAGCCAAAAATAAGTTTTCTCTGCTTAGTCAACAAAGGGACACTATGTTGAAATACATCATCAGGAATATGTACACTTGTAAAATATGAAAGATTTTCAAAATATTAATGGTAAGTTAGACGATATTAGGCGATCTCAACTCTTGTAAATAGTTCTCAATTGCGAGCGAACATTCATTCAACACTTTGCCCAGACAGACTACAAGCGCATTTATTTTTAGTAAAATATCAAGTTCAACATGCGTTCGTTTTGGTTCTATGCGAGTCATAGTGTTTGGTCTTCCGCCAGATATAACTCAGAATCAAAAAAAAAATCAACTACTAAAAACTGATCTTGTAGTCGGCAACAACCCACAAAAAGAGGCCGAATGTTGCTATAAAAAACGGCAAGTCGTGTCTTTCAACGACATTGGTCGACGACTAGGGAGTTAGTTCACGCCTGCCTGAGCGAGCTCACAAAGATCGAGACGCCACATAAATAACCGATAACGCCGCGGCAGGAGTGACACTTGCCATTATCTCGCCGGAGAATGCTTTACGTCCAAACAGAGGGATGGCTGCGGTAAATGACACGTCTAAGACCATGTGGTTTATCATGTGGTCCAATGCTTACACTCCGAGACGACGTTCGTTGAATACAAATGCTCAAGGGGCATTAGTAAAGTTTCGTTTCTGACAAGGAAAGTATTTGGGTTCTAACAAACATATCTTAAAAGTCATAAATACGATTCATGTTTGGGGATTCAATCACTAGGATGGTGGATTATGGTCTTGGGCTACCTGAGACTTGCATTTCTGGATTGCTGTTACCCTGTGCAGTGAAATCTAGTGGATATTTGCTTAGTTTTGCACCAAACGACACGCACCAATATATTCAGAAGTACGTAAAAGTTCTAAAATAAAATAAAATTCACAAAATAATTATTCTAAACTAGCTTATACTACGAAATATTTACAACTTTAAACTCAAGATATAATAGTTTAATTCTTGTCATGATGATGATGCTCAATCTCGTTCACGGTCATCTTCAGGGGCGAATGTATTTACGCCATCCTCTAAGGGGGGGTCAAATCATCACAATGTTGGTTTGCGATTGTATAACAAAGACGGTTGATGTTAAAGTGATCATGAGGGGTGAATGATGATGAAAAATTAATTATAATAATGGTACGATGGTTCAGATTTGATATAAGGTGGTATCAAAACCAACCAACTCAGAATGTCATTGTGAAAACGCGAGACTCGAAGTCACAACGATTAGGTCTGCGTACGTAGCCGTAGCGCCTAACCTCTGCTCGGTGGCAGGCTTATTTGAACATAATTGAACTATGAATGAAATATCCCAGAGGCTAAATTGCTAATAGAAGATGTCAGTGTCATAACATTTGTCAGATAGTGCCTCGCTTCTTTGCACCAACTATTTTCTTTTTCGAAGCATCAGACCCGCGCTGTACAAGGGCCCGCCAGACCTCCATTCACGGGCGTATGCCGCTTATGTCAACCTGGGTAAAGATGGGACGTAACCCTCCGCGGAACCCCAGTCTGGACTGAGGAGAGGACAGGAAGAAAATGAGGTAAAGGAAAAGGTAAGACCGTCGCGGCCTGATGTCCGTTGTATAAGGTACTACTCCGGCATTCCCCTGGAAGTGATCCTTACGGTGTTTAATGATCAAGGAAATTGGCGCACGCGAAAACATCAAATTTTCACTCGCTCTCAAATCAAATTTCAAATCATTGCGCCGGAAAGCGAAGCTCTATTTTTCTTTAAGACACGGTCCTAGATCCTGTCCTGCCATTGTCACCCCCCTCCCCGGTGGAGAGTGCGCGGAGGAAGCTGCATCTGACGCTCCTGGCGCTGGGAGAGCGCGCCGCGCCGCCTCGCGGCTTCCGCCGCCTCCTGCCCCGCGGGCGCAGCGCGGAGCGGAACGACTCGCCGCGCGGCTACAGGATTTGCTTACGTAAAGAACGCTCACGTGTAAATACAGGACAACAATAAGAGAGACAGCCAATGAACAGTGGCGTTGAACCTAGGAATGTGAATGTAGTTGTCATCGATCTATGACGTGTTCCGGTGCAGGTTGGAAACTTCTTTTATTTCTCCATTTTTTTAACTTATTACAATCTGTTCGTCAATTAAGTAAGTACGTGCACTATGTGAGTACGTAAATTACTCTTGAGATATGAAAAAATGTAATAAATGAATAAGCTTACACAAAAACTAGTAATTTACACTCTGAAATACGAATACAAATTAAATGAATATTGGATATAGGCATTTGAGACGGCAATCGGAAAATTTGCAATACATGTAAGAGTAATTACGCATAAATTTAACACAAATCACAACTTTTGCGTAATAAACAGAAACAATAGGTTGATTGATTGATTGATTGTTAGTGATTTCGGGCGCGTTAACTACTACGGTCTTTAGTCTCGTACTTGTAGTGGATTTTTATGCTCGCGATGTGGCGGTAGTCTTCGCTAGCGCTAGTATGGCGAGATTCGGCGCCGACCTACCGTTGGATAGCGGGGTTATCCCTAGCCAGGTATCTCCCACCAGCGGGGCACCGCCCCGGCCGGGACAAGCTCTAAACTCCCGACCGGTCTCCCTGCATGTGGGAGTGCAATGCATGTTGTGTAAATGTAAGTGTGTGAAAGTAGGCAGTGAGGAAAGGGCAAGAAAAAAATAGGAAAGATCACGCGCGGTCCGTGGCCCGTTTGCTAGGCTAATGCTTCGGCATTCCCCTGGCATTGATCGGAGAAACCACAGAAAACTACCGATCAGAGCAACCGATCGCTAGAATTCTCCAGACAGCAATTGAATTTGACCTAGCTGAAAAGCTAGAGTTGAAAATCCTACCATCGCGACTCGAACCTAGGACCTCCCGGTCAGAGGAACTTCAGTATCATCAGTCGTTGCCCTGAGCCACCTCTCCCGGTTAGAAACAATATGAATCATAGTGAATTAACATTAAACAATTCTACATAATTTAAAGTTTTCTTTCGTTATTGACTTTCGTAAATATGAAACGTCGAACACTGCTAACAAGGACGACAATAGATTCCAGGTCTGAAGAAAGGTCAGTCTGAAGTAGCCTTCCGGAAAATACAAAACATCTTGCATTCCGTAAGAGTGAAGTCTCGGAAGAAACCGATATAGCGTCGCCGTTTCCGATTCCGTAAGCAAACGATAAATTATTTATGGAAGGAGCATTAGTACTTCCGTTCCACTGTGCGTCACAGCGCCAGAGTCGTGCGTGGCACGCGCGTGTGTCGCGACAACGGGCGCGTCCGCCTATGTCGCGTGCGCACGAGTCAGAGCAGCACGCCTCAAGGCTTGCGCCGAGGAGGGTACGCTCAGGATACGTGACAAATTTACCCGTTCCATTCTGCCCTGTCAGACCAACACGAGCGTCTGAGGCTAGTCGAAAGCAACCCTCCCTCAAGTAAGGGCGAGAAAAAGCTGGTAGTGGGGTGCGGAGGAGAGGGAGGTATAGCCGTTTAGACAAAGAGCCCAGAAGACGATACGTGGTAAAACTAGACGGACCACTCTGGGCAAGTGTGGGCACTTCGCGATACTGAAAAATTTACCCGTTCCATTCTGTACAATCAGGGAAACACGAGTGACTGTGATAACACGAAAGCGGCCCTCGTTTGAACAAAGGTAAGTAAATGGTGGGCAGGAGCAGGAACGGGATGCCCATCTCACAGCCGCTGAACTCATGGTAATGCGCGGTGAAATCGAACGGATCAAACTGGGCTTGTTCGGGCGCCTTCAAGATACGTGACAATTTTATCCATTACATTTTGTCCGTCCAGGCACAACCAAGCGTCTGAGGCCAAAAATCGGCGCTTCAAACTGTCCCAAACGACACACGAGGCATTCAGAGTGTCTACAAGGTATAAATATTCGCGATTGCCGTATACTAAAGGTCTGTGCACGGAACCGTTCGGTCCCGTACAGCGCATCATCAAGATGAAACCGAATTTTCGCCAGGACAAACGCGAACGTGGGTGGGATAGATGCAGTTGTGCAATCGAGATGAGAACACAAGGCGCTGGACCGAGATTAAGCTGGACGAGCCTCATAGGGCGTCAGTGAGCGCCTTCAAGTGTGGTTTAACACAAGTTGCCCAAACATGGATCGCATTGCTCAAAAGATAAAATAACTCCCTTCGTTAAATCAGTTATTTATTCCGTGCGTACAAATCAAAAAGGAGCTTGACAAAATATTTAAAACAACATTATTTTATTTTTAAAAGAGTATAAATAATTGATGATATAATGAAGTAATTACTTTTATGTTTTGAGAAGCGTGGTGCATGTGGTAGGCTAGTTTTAAGAGAGAGGCGTCGTGACAGGGAGGAAGAATTGAATTGAATTAATGCCTTATTTTACGTGGCGACACTCAGGCCAAGAGGCCTGCTCTTCCGTCTGACCGCGCAAATTTCGCTACGATCATTTCACTAACTAGCGGAGAAAGGAGGTATTTGTTGGGCGAGAAACAGGCGATTTTTGAATTTAGCTCAAGATCTTTTACATGCAAGTAAATCTACTAACACGGGACAGCCGGCTTTACTTCCCCTCCGAAGGAAGGCGTACGAAGGATTTTTTCGCCCTTAAAAATCCACGGCGTCGATCGTGTTTGAAGCCGCCAACTTGGGTACAACAGGCCGGTACGCTGACCGGAAGAGGGAGTCGGAAGCGGAGGCTACGGGCAGAGGGGCAGAGAAACTTCCGGTGGGGCTACCGGGCGACGACGCGCGCGGGTAGCGAATAAGCGCGAGGCGACGGGGCGGCGTGCGGCGGGTGCACGCACGATGGATGCGAAGCGAATGCGAAGGAACGGGACTCGCAACTGACCTCGCGGGATGCTGCGCGGTTTGGTGCTAGGATGATGAGCAGGGTACAAGTCATAGGTCGGACTGCCAACATATCGAATGAACCTTCCATTGTAATCCATTGTTCTCCGTTTTATGTTCCATTGTAAAATTCTGTGCTCTGAATCATGATGAGGATTGCGAATAGGTGGTTGCTGGATTGCTTGGAAATTATACTTTATGTTTATCATAAATTCTTAGTACATGTACTCAAACGTTTGCAGAGTTAACTTCTCAGAAGATCCCTACGACACTTCATAATCCATTGTATTTACTTGCAAAATTCAAATAAAAAACAAAAGATAGCATAGTAAAATATTAGAATCATATCATGTCTCGCGGTTGTAATGTAATAAGTGTCTTATTTATAAGGAGCTAATATGTATTCTAGATGTGTCGCATATCCCATGACACCCTTAGTTTCTCATAACAATGTTCAGGGACATTTAGGACCGGTCAATGAACAGGATGTGCTTAATAGCACCCCAGAGACATCAGCAATGAATACAAATAATATTTTCCCGACATTACTTTCAGTAACTGAGAAGCGGCGATGTTCCATCCATATAAGAGATGTGTAATGAGAAGTTCCAAAACGTTTTCAAATCGTTTGTGCATTACTTAAATCCCCTCTCTCTTAACTACAACGTGATGCGTATTCGTAGAGTGGTGGATGAGTAATGACGTTAAAATACCAACACATCTTCATTTTATCTTATTAGCAGTATAATGTATTATTACAACCGGCAAAACAACGAATTACAAAATATCTTGAAATAAATAACATGCAAATTACAGATTACAGTGCAGACTAATAATGCAGATGCATTACAGAATTAAAGAATACAATATTTTTCGATACAAAGTTATTTTACGAATTCTCAGGAATGGTTATTTCTTATTTTATTCAAAGTTTCAGTTCCCATACGAATGATTTTCATGTACCGTGAATAACCCTGGTGACGCTTCTTCAGAGCGACCTCCGTCCTGTGAAGAGGCGCCTTGCGCAAACCGCACTGAGAGCTATTGCATGCGGTCAGGCAATGGACGTGACTGCGCAGAGTTGAGAGAATAGCGCTGAAGTGAACTGTCATATGCACCGTCATGATGAATCTTTCTGATTTTCCTGTAGGCGCATTTCGTTGCAGGCTAACTGAAGGGGTGAACACGGAGACGACATCAAAGCATAGTAAAATGGTAAATGACGGGAACATACGAGCACTTCTCTTATCACAATTCACGCATTATGAAAACTATATTTTGTAAGTTATTTAGATATACATATCATCACTCATTGTGGTCAAGAATCATATTTTTTCTTCGAATCTGTACGAGAAAAAATTACTTGGAAGTGAGGTCTCAACTTCGCTGTCGCCTAGGTTTATATCACCAACGTTAAATATACCGTCTTTCCTGAAGAAACATCGAATCAAAAACAGAACTAGACATTAAAATGAACACGTAGAAACTTCCTAGAAAATTGCGAGAGAGTGCAGTTAGCTACATTTGCATGGAAATAATGCGCGTGCGTGGATAGGGACTTCGTACCACGCATCTCGTGCATGTGCAACCCCGGCGCAGAGCCCGGGCGTTAAGATACAACACGCGCCACTTGGCTGCTCTGCGGTAATGGAATGAAAGGAGGCGCAAATGAGCCGCTAAGTGCTCCGCTAGTCGCACAAGATGATCGTCGAGCGCGCGTTGATAGGCGAGACGTGAGATCGACTGCCAAGAGTCGCAGGGGCCGATTCAAAAGCGGGAGCGCTCACAAAGCGACCTCCACTACTTTTAAAGGATATGACAGAATTGCCCAAGGCAAAAACTGACCAACGAAAAAAAATATTTTATTTATAAT
The DNA here is from genome assembly GCA_038098605.1 of Gryllus longicercus. Lineage (NCBI taxonomy): Eukaryota > Metazoa > Arthropoda > Insecta > Orthoptera > Gryllidae > Gryllus > Gryllus longicercus. The sequence continues at coordinate 241,196 of JAZDUA010000648.1, read as the reverse complement.
TTTTTAATATATTTAAAAAAATATGGTTACATTTTTACAATTCTTTAAACTTCAATTTCGCAGTTGTATTAAAACAACTCAATGTATACGCAGAAAATTAAAATTTTCATAACGCTTTTGTGTTTTGCTCATTTAGTTCATAACATTTCATTTATAATCCTCGAATTGTTTTACTTTATTGGAATATTTTGAATGATAGATGGGACGACAAAGTTGGGTTAGCTCGTGGCTGAATGGTCGCGGGTTCGAATCCCGCCCGGAACATGAATATTTGTTTCTGTTCCCTTTACTCCAAATGTTACTGAACGTGTTCGTTTTGTGATCCTGGTAGTTGAAAATTGACCTTAAATACGTAAAAAAGTTGTGGTAGACAAAGACAATAGCAGAGCATATGGAACTGACGAAAATAGCAAAACGTAAGAACAAATCACCCACAAGAAATAATAACATGTTCAGTGCTAAGTATTTTAATAAAACCAATACTGGGATATTAGGAAACAAAATAAGCCTCTGTTGCTATTTCATGCATAATTAAATACCGAGGTCCTGAAACAGCGGTAACTCACACAGCTCGTTGCAAAATCACATTCCCGTTTCTGAGGGAGCCTATGAGTTTGCGGCGACCGATGGACCACGGAGCGTGTCGTGGCGGGGCGTGGCGGGGCGGGGAGCGGTGGGGCGGGGCGGGGAGCGGTGGGGCGGGGAGCGGTGGGGCGGGGCGGGGCTGCGGCCTCTGCCCCGGCCACTCGACGCCCTCGCGCGAATCACTTGAGCTTGTTGCGCCCGTCGCGCCGGCGCCGCTGCTCGCTTGCCCGCCCGCCCGCCACCAATAGCCCCCCGCCCCCCCCCCCCCCGCGACGCCATCCGCTCGCGCCTCCCGACGCGGCGCTCGCGGTGGGCGGGTCACATTCCGTTCACGGTAACAAGTGGGGCTCGTTCTGCGAAATGTTCTACGGTCTTATGATGGCGGACTTTCATGCGTATGTCTAAAGGCGGCTCCACACGTGCGGCATTCAACGAATCCCGAGCAACCGCTCGCCGAATCCCGAATAGTGTGGACCGGTTGCTTGCGATTCGCCGAGCGCTGAACATTCGGTATTCGCCCTACCAACCGCGTGTCGGTCTTTAGGTCACATCAAAGGGAGCGAACATTCGCCGAACACATCAGCTGTTCGGGATTGGGCGAGCAGTAGCTCGCTACTTGGTGAATGCCGAAAGTGTGGAGCCGCCTTTAGTTAAACGTATAATACATACTACGTGGCAAAATCAAATAGTTTTATCAATTAATTGTATATTAATTTCTTGTTTAGTTCGATGTCGTAGATTGTGTGTAAAACAACAATTATTACTATATAGAGATACTTCGTTTTCATTTCTATGTACACACAGAATAGCTGTTCGGATTTTTGCAGTGTTGAACAACAAGTATCGAATCAGAGGAATTGGAGAAAGCATAATCTTCAACTACACATTGTCAATGATCTGCTTTTAGTATACACTAACAGTTCAGAGCATCTCTTGTGCTTTTGTGTGAGTAATTAAAAATAATCTTTCATAATATAATGTATTTCACATTAACATTTTACATTATTCTACAATATTTTACATTTTTATTTATTATGGAAAATTATATCCATTTATCCATCAATGTGGATTTCAACAAGATTTCTGGGGTAACCATCGAGTTTGCCTTGTATTTTTGCCACTATCTACGAAAATTATCTACATTTTGAATTAGTCGAGAAGTATGCTTTGCAATAATATTTCATTCCTTAAAAGTATTAAACATTCTCATAACATAAGGTCAAAAAGTAAGTGTAAAAGTTTCATCTTTCATGTAGTAAATACAAATTCCACCCATAATATAAGACAGGGGAATATTTTATAAAAAAAACTAGTAGTGCAACAGAATGACACTTTCTAGTATAGTTTTCTTCTTCATGTCTGGAGGACTTCATGTAAAGCACCTCCTGTAAGCTTCATGTAAAGAATTTTTTTTTAAATCTCAAAGATTCGACTCGAGCCAGATCAACACGGGTTTCTTCAATTTGGAAAAACTCCTACGCATGGTTTAGACGCTAGTATTGTTCACAGACACCAGACGGACGGACGCACGGACGGATAGACTTTTTAAAAAATCACCCTTTTTTGGTATCAGGGAATTCCAAAACGTGATTTTTCCGTCAAAATTTCTAAATCGAGTTTCCGCAGAATTACATAACTTTTCCTATACTACGTATATTACTACGTATACTACGTATACGGGAAAGTAACAACTTGTGAAAGCGAAGGTTTCAAATACATTTTATGCAATATTATATTGTACATATCATGTTGTGGAAAGTAGACAGTGGTGGTGTAGAAAGAATTATGTGAATAATAAACCAGGTAGATTCCAAAATTACCACTCAATTGCGGAAAAATACTCTTATTAATAGGGCATACTTCGGCCTATCATCCGTGGAGAAGTGGGAAGTTTCCGTTGACATCCCACAACCAACAAGTAGTGGGATATCAACTTTCTCCCAACCTCCCAGTTAGTCATACTCATATTTTAAGGCAACTTAACAGCTTTGTGTATTCTTTCCGTTACCTTGTAAGCACGCCCCCACAGTAGCATCCATAAAACTTGAGTGGCAATTCCCATTCACTACTAACACAGTCGACGTCGGGGAAGAAATCACAATGCATAGCACAGCGCGCATTATCCCTGCTTGGCCTGTCACGTGACGTGTAATCATAATGCAAAGGGATCCGAGAAGTCATGAATATACGTGATAAAATATTTGTCGATGCGATGCTGAGTGCAAGCCTTCAGCGTACTCGCAAGCAAACACGGTTTGTAAGATGAATATTAATCAATATTTCAAAAAGAAAATTTCGAAATAAACTTAAAGGAGTCATCGCATCTTTCTACAAATATAGGAAGGTCGTCAAACGTTCATAAAAAAAATTGATAGCGAAAACATTTGTATGTTTTGACACGAATCTTCGTTTGATTGGACACTAAAAAGTAAATTGAGTTGTTTTCGGATGTATTACATACTATATTTCTTGATAAAGATGAAAATATATCTATGCATGTCAATTAGGTTAGTAAAACATATCGTAAAAGAATTACGAAGCGATTTATCACAACACGTGAAAATAAATGAGTATATCCAAGCAAAAGAAACGGATAGGAGATCCGTTCCACATTAAACAACATCAGATTAGCTTATGATTAAACGGTATTGCGAAACTTCAACATCCTAGATTACGGAAAACTCAGTGTTAGTTACCACATCTAAAACCCGACAAAAAGGTTTATAGAGAACAGATAGGGAAATCCCCGGAGCGGCGGCGACGAGGGCGGGGACGGCGGCGGAAGAGGGGACAATGGCAGAGGAGGCGGTAGAGCTTCGCGGAAAGAACGGGCAGCTGGTTTTCATGCCTCGAGGGCATTCCATTCTCGGAGCATGCCAACCGAGCACGTGACCACAACGAAACTGTTTCTTCGGGGCATCCGAGTGCGCAGTGATCGGTTAACGGTCATAAACCGTCCATGAAAAAGTTCGCTATGCGAATTGTTAATAATCTGATAATTGACTTACTACAAATTTTTATGACAATTTGATTAATTCGTTCGGGAGGATAACGAATATATATATATATATATATATATATATATATATATATATATATATAATGACATATTTATTTACATGCAATGACAGTATTACACATATATTCATTCACAAAGAAGAACATTTTCATCAGTCATTTTTTTCATTCACGGCACATTAAAGTACTTTAACTTCAGTTAAGCAAAAATATATCATATTTTTACGTCACCTCTTCCCGCATTATTGGCTTCTTTTAGAGCCTTCCTGTTAGAGCACGCAAGCCAAAAAGCGTTCTCACACTTGCGGCAGTGAGGTAGTCAAATTGCTCAGTTCCCGAGTGATGCAACGGTGCCGAGGGGCTCATATCAGAGATGTAGGAGAGCGAAAGTTGCCAGCTCATCGCGAAAGGTGTCATCAACGCCGAAGGGTCTTCCTCTGCTGCTTCGTGTAGGCAAATGTTTACAATAAGCATTTTTTTCTTCGGAACATTCGTTTGGATGAGACTAATAAAATGTCTTTGAAATCTGCATTTGTGAAAAAAAGCAGCTGATGGAAAAAATGGGTTTAATTAAAATTTCAAGAACGGTTAGAATAACAGTCATTAATGATAATTAATAATAGTTATAATAATAATAATAATAATAATAATAATAATAATAATAATGTACAGCAATCTCTACGATTGGTAATTATATATGAATACTAAGTGTGTTCTGAATTACTTGAACCAACTAAGTTAAAAATAATATTAATTTTGAACACCGTATAATATTGATCTTTTCCCTGTTTCACAAGGATTGAATATGAAGAAAGTCCGGGCAACACCGAGTATTTTGCTAATATTATATTAATCCAAAATGTGAACATTTCTTTTTCCTCTCACGTAATCTGCTTTATTAGGCTCTTTGAGTACTTTAGAGGAGCAAAATGATGATAACCCCTCAAAAAAAATCTCTCAAAAATAACATATTCAAAATAGTGAATTCAGGATTTCCACAAAAAACAAATGTAATTCAACGCAGCGCAAATGTGTTCATAGAACTACAGAATGTGTAAAGGAATCAGTAAGAAATGTGACTACATGCAGATACGTGTGGATTTGCATAAACTTTGTTTTCTCGCTTGTTCATCAAAAAATACAGAAAAGAGGGTAACGATAAGAGGGATAAGTAAAAACCGCATGACATATAAAACGAATACGTTTATATCATCAATAGGCGGTAATATAATATTACTATACTTACTTGAAATTACTCTAGTAGCGCGGTAATATGATTCATATTATTAGGCGTCAAAAAGAGTCATTTCGACTCAGCATTGCCGAATAACGACGGTAATAAAGAAGTATTCTCTTCTGAAGAAAAAAAGAACGTATTATGGTTTATTAGTATTTTACGTATGATCTTAGCATTACGTAGCCCCGCCCCCTTCGTTGTCCCTGGCCTCCCACAGCGTCGCTCGCGGTTGCACCGAGCTGTGCCGCTGGTCCAGCGCCCATCCCCCAGCGGGCGCAGAGACCTGTCGGCGCGGCGCCTCGCGTGTCGCGGCTGCGGTTTCCGCCGTGCGGGGCGCCGCATGGCGTGACGCGCGCTGCGGTCGGTGTCGCGTAACGCGGCGCGGCGTGCGTTACACGGCCGGCCGCGCGTTTTTCCGCCTGTTGCGTTCGGCCGCTTCCGGCCCGCGCGCGGAATCTCGCCCGCCCCGCCCCGCCACCCGCGCGCGCCTTGCGGCACGCCTGCTCGCCTTCCGGACGTCGCGATGCGTCACGCGCCGGCTGAGGTGGCTCAGGGCAACGGTGTTGCTCTGCAATGCCTCTGGCCTTGAAGGCGTAGGGTTGGAGTTGTGGCGGTGGAGGATTCTCTGCGCTAGCTACAAACAGACGTCCATTCTACCAGACTGCAGGAGAAGTCTAGCGGAGGGTGCTATCATTGGGGTTGTTGGTGGTTTCTGCGATTTATACCTAGAGAATGCCGGTACGGTACCTTAAAAACAGCGTTTCTTACTCATCCTTTCCCCCTCCTCTCCCCTTACACACATTATATACACTACACTACATATGAGAGCTTAGAGCTCGTCTCGACTGGAGTGGTTCTCCACTTGCGGAGATACGTGAAAGGGAAAACCTTGCCAACCGACATGCAGGTCGGAGCCGTATCTCAAGTTTCATAGGGTAAGGAACACGACCACCTCCCAATAGTATACATCACCCATCACGTGACCAATGATAACACTATGTGACTCGCCCGGAAACGTATACTAATGAATTAATCAATATGCATCACGTTACACATCTAACAGCTTAGACGATTTTTTTTCACATTTTCTCTCAAAAGCATAAAAATCATTCATTGGGATAGTTGATTTCAAAATACAAAATTACTTTACAGGCCACACAACAGAAATAAATTCAAGAATGTCGGAATAATAAAAATGCTAGATTGCTAAATGTAGCATTACGTTAAGAACTTGGTGGTAAGAGAGATGCTGAGTGTCCGAGATGAAAATGGATGGAGAAGCCGGAACAGGCGTAAGCCTAATACCTGCAGGCAGAAGAAGAAGAAGGACAAGTAGGAGGAGGAGAAGGAAGAGAAAGAGGAAAAGAAAAAAGAATACCTTAAATTCTTAATTTTTCAGCTTAGATCTAAGTAATTCAGTAATAGAAACGCAAAAAGTTACGGAATGTGACGATGTTCTGAAAGATGGTTAAAATTGAAGTAACTCAAATAAAACATGAAACACTACCAATTGTTCTTGCTCATCATCAAACTCTCGTGGATGCTCAATAATAAAAAATAGAAATTGAAAATATATATTTTAACACATATTTTATGATTTGAAATTATTAACCGACAACTGAAGATGTCCGCCGAGTTACACGGACATATCATATTGAGCCAGTTAAAAAACGCCTATTGGGCCAGAAGGTCTATTCAGGGCAATCTAATTTCGGCCTTCACGGATAATGCAGATTCGCAACGCAGGCTACGCTTTAGAGATGGGCGTGCCAGCCAACGACCCAACGAATGGTTCTCCAAGCCTTTGTTGCGCTGGAGCTGCACCCACGATGCAAAGAACCTTTGCAGGAACTCTCCAACTCGTTTGGCCAGCCAACAAAGCCCTCTATCATCTGCAGATTCTTGACAACGTACTCCTGCATTGAATTTCTGCGAAGAGATTCATCATACGTTGCCATCAATTTCGCGGACTGTGGTTAGACTCAACATCGCCATCACCTAATATTCACTAATGGTATCACAGAACTGCTATCAGCATTTTTAATATCTACTTTTCCTCATCACTTTGTGCAGTTTAATCTGCAAATAGAAGATCCAAACTATCAAGTAAGAAAATAGAGGAGATTTCATGTTTTAATTCTAGTTATTCCTGAGGCAATTAATCGCTTCAAACCGATCCAAAGAGGCAGAGCCAGAGGGAGGGAGAATGATAGAACGAAAGAGAGAGGGCAGAGAGGTAGATAAATATAAGACCTTCACAACATATACTGTCAGTAAAAAGTGCTCCATATCAACACAATGATCAAAACATGTCGTAACGCATTCATAACGTCTTCCAAAGCACCAAAAAGTTTGTTCTGCGGCGTTGCATGAATTTGAGAATGATTCCAAGAGTATATTCTTGTAAGTTAACATGAATTTGTAGTAGAAATCAATGTACGTCACTCGAAAGAATTCGTCTTTGGGGCACTCATTTTAAAACGGTGAACATTTAACTTGCAAGTCGAAGACTCATAACTCCATTTTCTGCACTAGTCGTATCCCTGCACTGTATTTGAGTAACCGCGAATGAGTGTGCGTGAGTGTGTGTGTGTGTGTGTGTGTGTGTATACACGCGTGCAGATCCGTCACTCACGGTTAGAACACTTTCCGCGGACCAATCGAGACATATGAAGTGTTATTCGTCGCATCTAGGTCTCCTGATGGGGATCTAGTTTTTTTAATCGACCAAAAAATTCTAAGAAAGTTCCAAAAACGAGTTTTTTCATGTTTTAGCGCTGTGATCTTAGTGGGTAGCCGGAGAATTAAACCAACGCCACCTCAATAGATCTATGTAGGTAGTGTTGGTTAAATCCTAGCACATATGTGCAATTGTCGGTCCACGACGTCCTAATTTTTCTTTTACGGGGATGGCAACACCCTTTGCTCTGAAACATGTGGAACGCGTCAGAACTGTTAATAGTGATGCTGCTTGGAACATAAGAAGTGAACGTTTTTCGTGTGTACTACTGTATTTGTAACAATAAATTTGCGAACACCTACATATAGTATTACATTAAAGCTTATTAAATTTGAAGAACGGCAAGTGAATGCGGAGAAAACCAGAACTATGAGTAATGTTAGAAAACGGAAGCACATGCGTATTCGACTTTACACATTTGCGTTCTTAAGCGTGTAAATACGGAAGAAAAATCAAAAATAATTGCAGAAGATTTTGTGACAGAACTTATGAAACTAATTGAGAATGATCTTATATTAGGTTTAGAGAACAACGCTGAAGAACAGCCTACATGTGATTTTTTATGTGCATTTTTGTGCGTATTAGCAAAAAAGCGTATAATATGTAGCTATAACTGTTCCCATCATTCAAACCAGCAAGTATTTTTAAGGCGATTACAATTTTGAAATTGCAGTATTACATGTTCATATCCCGTATGGAAGTAACATACAAGGTCATTTTGCTGGGAATTTTCGAACGGGAGTATAACAGTATCAGCTTCTACGATGTATTTGTATGTTCAATGCCAGAGACTGTAAGAACTTATTTAAAAAAATAGTATGACATTTACAAATTTTTATGATGAAATCACATATGACATTTACAAATTTTTAACATGAAAAAACTTTTAAAATTGTTTACAGCGTCGGCGACGAAACATTCAACCAGTAGTTAATTATTTAATTATTGATAGTAGTAAGATTTTTTTTCCGACTAATTGAAACGTGTTAATAGATAATTTAATTTTAAAAATCAAGGTTCATTGATAGTTACGATAGTAAACTAACAATTAAAAACTAAAAGAAAAAAAACTATATCGGGGAGTCAACACAATCATTCCGTTTTACATGTCGAATAATTGATTTTAAGTAAATTATCTTGTTTGTACTTGACCCGATTATTTTTTAATAAAAACATTTAATTTCTTTTTCACTCGGTTAGAATTACACATATGTAAAACTTGTTTAAATTTTTTCTTATACATTTTGAACGATGAATAGACAATATTACGAACAAACAAATTTACCTCTTGAATTTCTCTTTCTGAAATAAAAATACAACCAATCTTCCTTATAATACATCATTGAATTACAAGATGATGAGTTTACTGTTTTCATCTTATTTTGTAATATGAAAGACAAAGACAAATATTCACCTACAACTTAATTTTATCTGTAACAAAAATAATCAATTTGTAATGGCCTAGACAAGCCATGAATGTGTTCTCTTGTACGTCTTTTGAACTATCGAGAAAATGAAGACCAATAACGTAACCACAACAAATTTATCTAATAGGGGTGTGTAGATGTGCCAATGATCCAGCAGAATAGCTAAAGATAGAGTGCAGGGTGAAATGTTAACAATGATAACACGCTTCATTTTATAGCTTTTCATTCTATGTAAGGACGATGAATTTTGTGACCTCTTGCAAATAAGATCTTTCCCTATCTTTTGCTTTCCAGTCAATAACTACTCGCATCATTTAAAGATGTGTAGTGTTTTTCCACCATGCGTCTTCGTTATACTGGAAATGAATTGATGTCTACTCTAATCTTTCCCTCTTCTATCTCTAATATAGAACTCATTCAATTCCACGTCTCATGAAATCCAATTACCTTCATTGATGTTTAGTTACAAAGTGAGATTAAATACTTCAAAGAATTAAAAGTAGCAATCAAATTATATGAATGGTAGCACTCACCACCACGACATGGAATGAACTCGGTGGTTACCGCATAAATCTTGTGGAAATCCATGTGTACAAGTAAAAAGAAGTAATATTCCACACTATTTTTTTAGGATAATTACTTTTTAGGACAATGAGATAAGGAGATGAAAAGATGAAACAGAATATTTCGAATTTGAGGTAGCAAAGGTATTCCAAACATTGTCCATCTATTACACCATAATTAATGTCAAATCCTGTCAAACTTTTTCTAACTATTATTTTATTAAATTTCATTTTGATAAAGCGATTATTCTGAATCTAAAATGTCACTGTTCTTTTAATAGTCGATTATATACGATTTAAGTTTTTTATTGTAAATATCGTAAGACGGGAGTCTAAGTTCGCATCTCCCGTATACTTTTATTATCTACAACACCTTATGGAAAACATCTGTTCCAAAACGCAAAGTACACTGTACATTATACTGACATATGTTGTCCCCTTTATCAGGACAGGCGTATCACCGTCAGATTAACTGAAACAAAAACAAATGGTACCACCAGACGCGCGGATTTGCTAAGTGATGTACTAAGCCTTTTCTGAGATTAATGCTTGAGAGACAATTACATTTACAGGTTACCTAAATATTCCATAGGTAATATAAGAATATGGGAGTTGTGGACCTAGACTCCCGTGTTACGATATTTACAATAAAAAACGTAAATCGTGTACAATCGACTAATTAAACAACAGTGACAATTTAGATTCAAAATACTCACTTTATCAAAATGAAATTTAATAAAATAAAGGTTCCATTGAATTGATACACTGTTTTGTTTTCCAAATGTCATGGTATCCAAGTTTTATTGTCAAGAAACTCCTCCTTTAGTATCTATGTTACAATGTTGTTTCTAATCGTATTGTTGCATAAATCAATTGGCAACATTTTTTGAATTTATTTCTCATTTGGTATATATTATTAATAGTGAAAAGTAGTCAGCAAGCAAACGAAAAAAATGCGTCAGGACACCATGATAAAAAGACATGAATATCCCAGACAAAATTCGAATGCTGTCCAAACGAAACCGAAAATAGTATATCAGTATATTTACTGCCCCATTGAGTGAAATTTGATAACAAATCTGGTGTGGCAAGAGGCCAGAACATATTTAGTTTATCTATCTTCAGAGTTCACATAACCTCCAAGACATGAGACGAGAATAGGCAACACCCGTGATACCGAAACGCGATCACATTACTTGAATATTAAATGAGTTTGAGTAAAGTAAGATCAATTATTTGACGTTTCTGGGAACGACAACTGCTACGGTTATTAATCCCGTTAGGTAGTGATTTTTTTTATTCCTAGAGATGGGGGTCTTCTTCCCCCACTAGGTGGTGGGGGCTTATGGGGGATATCCCTCTCCAGGTATCTCCACCCTCAGCCACCGTCCCAGTCGGGACGAGCTCTATGCTCCTGACATAGGTCTTCGTGTAGTGAAAGTGCGTGTATGTGCGTAAGGGCAGGGAATGTAGTTCACAGAAAAGAAAGAAATGATCGCACGCGGTTTCTGGCCCGTTTGGGTTCGGCGCTCGTCTGGTATTGACGGGAGAAACCACTGAACAATACCGATCAGAGCAATACCGATCGGTTGCTATTATTTGTCTCCAGGCAACGGCTGGATTCGAACTCACCATGTGGTTGTTGTAAAAAATCCACTACAGTTGGGACTCGAACCCTAAGTATCTCACGGTTAGAGTTGCTACAGGGTATGGCAACGCTGGCTGCCATGCTGAGGCTGAGCTGAACTCGGCCGGTGAGTAAAATAAGAAAAGAGAAAAAGAATAATGTAGTTCATATTCTTTCACGTTCAATTTAATATTACTGGCGCACTCGAACAATGCTAGATTCTTAAAAAGCTCGCAGTTTGAAAGTACACGAACATTTTTAAAAAAGCAATATTTTATGACACGAAAACAGCTGCTGACGAGACGCAACTTATTTTTGAAATCGTTTCTCGTTTGAGTAGCTGGATTCCGAGACCACTTTACATAATTACACCGAAGTTACAATCTTCTTACCTAGACCAGCATTTTTCGGTCCTTAACTACCACTAACGTAACATCACGCGAGCCCATTGGCAACTGCGTCGTCTTTGCAATTGCTTCGTCCAACTGCGTCTTTCGGTGGTTCTCATGAATTAAAAAGTGTTCAGAATCATCCACATTCCCTGGATGACATTTCGTTACGGCCGAACCATTACCCTTATCGTGCTTCCAAGAAAATAGCCTTTTTTATGTGGCCGTGGAAAAATACTGCACCTAATCAAGGAAACGGGGATGACAAAGAGATTGAACTGACATTCTGTTTCCGAGAGCTCACGAGTTCACAAGTTCTAAAGGAAGAGATATTTATAGACCGCAGCTGATATTGACCGAAATAACACATCGGTATTCCCGGATGATCAGATTTGCACCTTAAAGGTGGATACACATTCTTAAGATCCTGATATTGCAAGATGTACGGATGACAAGGGAAGACTAACGAGGTGAGCACTAACGAGAAGAAAGTGGTAGAGGAATCATGGATTGTCCAAGAAATGTAGCCGCTGGACGAGGAGTATTTGCAATCTCCTTCAGCTAACTAGAATTCTAATATCAACATTTTGATATTAAAGCAAAACATTCAAGCCCTCGTTCAGGGGGAACAAATAGACAAAGTAATTATATTAGACATTTTAAAATAAAAAAAATATTCCGTACTGATGTTTTTACACAATATTAATAATACTCTGAAAACATTCCACAAATTTATTTCAGTTGACAATGCAATGCGCCATACTTAAAGATGATTTTGATTCTTAATTCTAGAAGTTTCAACTCGACAAGCAAATGCAATGATAATGGAAAGAATAATGAAGTGAGGAGTCTTGCCAAGTTACGAAAAGGCGCTCTATTCAAATCACTTAAGAGATAGAGCATCGAATTACTTTTTTGCAGATTTGATTGACCGAACAAAACCTCGCGAAAAAAAATCGCATTTCATCACAACATATCTTTTAAGAAAGAGAATTATGATAATTTATTATTCATTTTTAATTTAATTGTTAAAAATATTATAACTCTCCTTCAATGAACACCTGCTATTTTTCTCGCAGAAAAGATGAAAGCTGAGAAAAAAATTAATAATCGATTGTCACTTACGCAATTGAAGAATAGTACATATGAAAAGAAAATATAGTATTTTTGCTTGATAGAAAGGACATTATAAGATTCAATTGATTCACTAACTTCATTTTTATGTCCAAAATCATTACTTGTGGGTTCATAGTGAGAGAAAAAAACAACTGGAATATTATTCAGCAAAAACTAATTTTAAAACAGGGTACCAAACACTTTCTATTTTGATATACGCGGACACTATTATCGCACATAAAATATCCATTACTTTACTTTTCCAAATGTTTATGAAGTTACGAATAAAGAAAGAGAAGTCTTTAAAACTGGCAATGAACTTCTTAAAACACAAATTCAGAAAGCCGATTGGTTCAAGTCATAAGGTACTAAGACAACAAAGTTGTAAGCAATGTTAGAAGGTCAATATCCACGTTCTTACTCGTAATTGTAGATATTTTTCATGTTATTACTCAATGTGAAGACAAAACGTACCGGAAATACAGGAAAACAGACGCCAGTTAGATACCATCATAACCTAACTATCGTCTTTTCGTGTCTCTAATATCAGAGGTGCACTTCGAGCAACAAGAAAGATATAGCTTAACGCTAGCCAAGAAACTACGCAACCTATTAAAATAGAACACTTACGATGAATTACGTTTATCAATACAAACGGTGCAAACAAAGTGCGTTAAAGTGCACTTATACACATGAACTTACAGATTAATTGTAGCAATTCTGGTATGTTAATTCAATTAATAGAATTTTCATTATTCATTTTATGTTATTTATGATAAAACTAGTGGTCTGCATCAGCAAAAATGCTGCTGAACAAAACCCCGCCCAAATGCTTTTCCAAACAGTTGCACGCTCACTGCTTAAGAACAACATATAAAATACTCTCGTATAACACTGCAATAATGTAAATATTATAATGAAAACTGTCTTCACGATACTGCAATAAATGTAGTATGTAGGAATACAAAGTACAGCAGTTCTTTAAATACCAAATATTTTTTTTATATATAAAAAAATTGCCACGCAACAGGTACATAGCATAGGCTAGGTAGCGTAGGCTGAATAGTTCTTTTTCAATTTTCTAGTGCATTGGAAATTAGGAATATTGATTTGTAAAAAAAATTTCTAGCGTTCCTGAACATTCTATAACGATATCGAACAAACCTCTCACAGGGCCGGTGACTGCTTAGTTTTCTTTCAGTTTTTTGTGCGCATTGAAAAGGAGCAATATATATTTTTTGTAGATTTTTCCTGACTTCGTGGATATTTAACGAAAGCGTAAACACGTCTCATGCAGCTGGTGTATGCGTATTTATATTACAATTGATGCGGGTGTTTAATTAATGTTGGAAATTAGTAATGCAGATGTTTTTTTTACTTTTGTCAAACTTCTCAACTTTTGTCAAACTTTCAAACATTTTATTTCAAACTATGAATGTTTTATGTCAAACTATTAAGGTGAGTCTTAAAACCTCAGTTGATTGGGTTTTTATATGATGTAAATAACCATATGATATGATGTTATAAAAAGGCATTATTTTGAAATTACAGACATACCGTTCAAATTTTATTTCTTAGACTACAATTTTACACATGCTGATGCAAATGGTGATTTCAGTAGTTTCGATAATAAGGGAACGGTTTCATCTTTAAAATGAGATGGGCACCGTAGTTTTTTACTTATTAACTACAGGAATATAAAAAATCATAAAAGCATTTTTTATTTCCATCGCATAATCAAACAGTTGCAAAGAACCCAATCATTTGAATTTTTTGCATGGAAGTATTTTGTATGAATCCAAAAATAACTTGTTTTCCATCTTTCGAACATTGGGTTTATTTTTACCAGCATAAAAATATTAGCATTCAGAAAGAAAGTGCATTAACGAATGCGAGAGTTTTTGTTTAGCGACTCCTGTGTGTTGTGTGGTTAGCTCCGTACGTTGGCTTGCAATCTGCAATCTGTTCGCGCAAACACAAGATAGCGACGCGAGGAAGTCAATATTTACCTTTAGATCTTGGGGCGAGAAATACTTTGCTCCTGACGGCTCCTACAATCACGATTCAATATTATGAATAAATCGCCTATAGTGCTGAAATTAAGAACGAACTTCTACTAGTCACGATGGTCAAACCAATTTCACTGAGTCATGTTCTCATTTCAATTGAATTGGCGATGTTAAACTTAATGAACGTAATCATACAACCCTATAAACCTGTGGTCGTTAGGTTTTTAAGTTCTTAGCGTAGACCTATGTACATTAGAATTCTTACTCTGCGACCACAAACATGTTGCTTGGAAAGTTTCTTTAAAACTGAAAATATGACTAAAACTTGATTAAAACTATGTAATGTATCTAATTTACGCAGCAATATTAACGCTAATATTTTAGGAAAGGAAATCATACACCAGGCAACGTAGTATACCGTCTCCCGTCATGAACAGAAAATCTATGGTGAAAACATATCAACGTTCCAATGAACAGGGGAGTGAAGAACTGATCAGAGAAGTTTACGTCTGACTGCACATCGATTTTTTTGGCCTTTACTCGTTTGCTCAGTGAGTAAAACAAGGTTTAAAATACCTGCAGGTATTAAAACATTTTTACATGAAATTAGTAAATGATAGCACAATACATTGACTCTCAATTATTCTCAATTGTATTATTAGACTAAACCATCATAGCCACAATCAAACCCTGTAACACGTAATGCAAAATAAATAAAAACCAATGTAATGATATCAAAGGCTCTCCTGATTAGCATGTATCATCTTTCTTTCTTCCATTAGCTTAGCAGTAATCCCTCTCTCATAACCGATTACAAGAGCCGAGATGGGCTTATATACATATGATTAGAAAAACGCAATGCGGAGATAGAAAATTTGTACGACGTACAAGTGGAAGTGTGCTGAGATGAAGCGACCCGGAAACTCGCGATAAGGGATGGCCAGGACGGAGACTCCCCGAAGTTCCGTAATAAGGCCAGAAAGTAACCTGATAAATTTATGTATGTAGTATGTATGGACTTGGCGCGACAGCCCGTGAACGGGCTCAGGGCTACCGGCGACGTCCCTGCCTCGTAGGTTTGTGTGGTTAGCACGTAGACATCCCGCCGTATTCTCGTCTTCTCAAGCTGAGAAATGAATTTTCTCGTCACAAAGCAACATCTACTGGGACGTTGCAAGGAAAACGCACACTACAATCTTGCCCCGCCAAGAATCGAACGCGGGCCGCGTAGTGGAAAGCGAGCACGCTGACCAAAAGCTAGCCACGAGGACTAACGTGATAAATGCATGCTATAAAATAATTAAATAACTTTTCACTGAAAAGCACACGACTTCTTTTCCATGGAGTGACTGGAAATTCGGCGCCGCCCCGCAGCAAGTCGCACGGTGGCCCGGGTGGACGGGGGGCGCTCGCATTCACGTCCCTGCGAAGAGTAAGAAGCGCGTTCCCAGCGCCTCCGCGGCCGCACAATGCACGTGGCGGGGCCGGGGGGTGGCGCGGTGGGCGGCGCGGGCGGTGGCGCAGGGGGGCGGTTCGGGGGCGGCGCGGGGGACGGCGCGGGGGGTGGCGCGGGAGGCGGCGCGGGTAACAGCACGGGGGACGGCGCGGGGGGCGGCGCGGGGGGCGGCAAGGGTGACATAGCGGGGGGTGGTCCAAGGGGCGGCGCGGGGGGGCCTGGACAGGGCGGGGCGGGGCGGCGCGGGGCGGCGCGGGGCGGCGCGGGGCGGCGCGGGGCGGCGCGGGGCGGCGCGGGGCGGCGCGGGGCGGCGCGGGGCGGCGCGGGGCGGCGCGGGGCGGCGCGGGGCGGCGCGGCGCGGGGCGGCGCGGGGCGGCGCGGGGCGGCGCGGGGCGGCGCGGGGCGGCGCGGGGCGGCGCGGGTGGCCGTTTACGTAACCCGCGCGCATTCCCCACGCGCCCGCCGCCTCCTCGCTCGCTTGCTCGCCCACTCGCTTCCACTGCACGGCCCGCAACGGTTCATCACCCAAGGACGAACCCGCGATCGCCCGCGACTGCCTTCACAACACGTGCTTTTTGCGCGCGAGCCGCCTCTTTTTGCTTTGGAAAGGGCCATCTTGGGAGACAATGAGTGCACGTGACGAGGTTACTGAACGTGTTACTCACTTAACATACAGTTGGGTATTGCTTTTCTAGAATGCCGGTTGGTGTGATTCGGGAGGTGTGTGTGTGTGTGTGTGTGTGTGTGTGTGTGTGTGTATGTATGTGTGTGTATGGGTGTACGAGTTACGAACCCATTTAATACAATTTTTTTAATACGAATGTACATGAATAAGCGTTTCGTTCGGAATAGCAATTGGATTCGATTTGTTCGAAATAATTAAAAATCTGAATGTGTAGTCATGAAATTCACACAAATAAATAATTGAATGAAGATGTCACATTCATTTATTGAAACAATTTCATTCAGATTTACTTACTGATAAACCAGTAGACATTAAATGCCATATTTATGATGGAGTTGTGAACGAATTCACCATAAGAAAATAACAAATGCTTATTGTTAACTTTTTATTCATTTCATTGATATTTGTCAACTACATATATGATCGTTCTTATTCCAAGATATTCATTAGACGAAACATTGAATACCAATATCCAGTACATAAAACCTTTCAGACATAATTTATTTCATAGAAAAGAGTAGATACGTTACAAGATTCGATATATGAATTCCAAATGTGAAAATTTCTCTTATTACACATCAACCAGTTATCCAACCTACCTGTATTACAAATATATTATTAAAGTTTTAATGTATTCTGTAGAAGCTCCATCTCCGAAAACCCTCGAAAGACCTTCAGGTCGAACGAGAAGAAATAAATTAAAAAAAAAAAAAGAAGCTCCATCTCTCTGACGAATTCCATTGTCTTGAGATGAGCCATCATTATCTCCAGCAATAACAAAGTGCACAGTAAATACAGTGTCTTTTAAAGACTCTGCATTCCTTGCCTTATCAGAGAGAACAAAAGCGCTTCGGCGAAGGTCTGTAATGCTACATACGTATTCTCATTACGGCAACATAACCCTTTTTCTTGTCCTAAATGATTTGAAGCGCCGGAAGCTACTTCAAGTTCAGAAGAGCATCGTTAATGCATCATTCACGTCTTCTGCCAAACATATGTCATCATAGGCTTCCATAAAATATTTTAGAAATCAGATTGGATTTCCTTTAATTTCAATTAGTAATTTTTAATTAACTTCTATTGAGTAGCTCTTACCCGGCCTCGGAGGAACGAGGCTTCCGGGTAACATCCCACCTCACGGAATCGAAGGCCGCGGTTTGAGTCCTACGCACGGCGTGGGATTTGTCTCCAAGTGATTGTGATGTGGTCGATTCTCATATCGCAACGTACCAAAACCATCCACCCACAATCATGCATCCGTCATCTATCATCTCTGATAGTCATCCCTTCGTCATTCATTCCGTGGCAGGCAAGGGCAGTGTGGTAGTAGGTCTAGGAAAGTCGAGGACGTAAGGCGTACGCGTCCCGCTTCGCCAAAACCGGGAGATTGAAAAAAAGCATTCAACACTCTAAATAACCAATGAAAGGCAAAAAATCAATCTGTAGATTTAAGACAAATTGAAATCCAATCATCTAAACCATGAATTTTTTTACATTTGTTGTAGTGTATTTTCGATAATTAGTGTTATTTCCTTCCCAATTGTTTTCAGAAATTTTTTATTTTTGTCATTAGCAGCCGGATACGAATACGATTCCGGAACCCGATCCAGGGTTCGAGTCCTGACCGTGGCGGGGTTTTCGATACTAGTTAGATAGCTATGATGTATAGAGAATAATTCCAGCGTCCGGCTGCATTTATCGGTAGTTTTCCATGATTTCTTCCGATCAACACCAAATGAATGCCGAAGCAGTATTCTAACACACGGGCCAAAGACAACTCGCGATCTTTCCTTCCTTTCCCTAGTTCTGTCCTCATCCGTGACTTACACTTACACTCACACGCACCACATTCCCACACATGTTGAGAGACCGGTCTACAGCTTAGAGTTACTCAGTTTGGAGTGGAGCACCGCTGGCGGAAGACACGGGGAAAATCACGCAAGGCGACGAGGGGGTCGGCGCCGGATATCAGTATTCAGCGGAGGAAGATCACCGCCAAATCATGCACAACACTTACGGGACTAGTGATCTTAGCAGTGGCGCGCCTGGAAACACGAATCAATCATGCGGAACCCGGGAAGCCAATGGGGGATGGGATCAAGGGAGAATCCCAGAGTAAAATGCATAATATTCGAAAGAGAATATTATAAGTTTAAGAACTAATGCTACTATACATGTCTTGACAACCATTTTCTGCAAGTTTGTGTTAAAATATTTTCATTTTTTTGAGGTATGGCAAGGTCATATGTATTTTAAAAATCTCTTCGCGGAGAAATAGATAACCAGGTCCTCTATTTGAAGAACTTGTTCAACATTCACTATGTAGCTCCGATTGCAACTATTATCTACATCGAGTGATACTAAAATATGATCGCTATGAGTTTATAGGCAAGTCTGGCACGCGGGGGAGTCCGTGAATGTTATTGCTTATGGCGATGGTTTCAAATTGTGTATAAACATCTGATAAGCATTGAAAGACGAAACTATCACTAAGAGTTAAGAAAGGTTCTAATAAAAAAAGTCGTAAATGATGAAACAATAAATTCGTATCTAAACAAAGAGAGATAGAAAACTACGCTGGAGACCGTAGCTCCCCATCCCATTCGTATGACACTGTTAATGTTGAAACTGTTATTTTTTAATTATTTGATTCCTTCAATACATTGATCAGTTCATTGAGCTACACATATGTAGTGATGGTTTAATAAATACATCATAACCGAACTTATTACCATACAGACGTAGAGGAAACCATGACGGCACCTCATAGGTTCTCTTTTAGAACTGAAAACAATTTACAAAATATCTGAAACGGATATTTGGTTTAGATGCGAAAAGAGTGTGTGGGGTTTTTGCAGAGGTTGAATGATGATCAATTTTGGATGAAGTGAATATCGGAGAAGAATTTATGTGATAGGTAGGCAATATGGTGAATGATGGGATCGAAATTGAATTCATTGTGTAATTGGTGTTAAAACCAGTATGTATGAATCAGGAACAATAATAGAAAGAAGTCAAAAATACAATAATGACTGAATGCCGCCAAAGAAGATGGAAATGAAATAAAAATATTTCAGCATTAAGGAACCAAAGATTTTATTCTACAATATGTTTAAAAAAGAAGAAAAATCAAGCCAAAATAAATCACAGACGTATTTGTCAATATTTCTTTTGTCTATCACATGAAGTAATGATAGATTCGTTTTATCAGCAATTGCTTAATCAATAATTTTAAACTAACACCTTTCTGAGATAAAAAAATAATTTGGTTAGTAGAAAGATAAAAGTGTGTCTCAGATTACGAAAGTTTCACCTGGAACCGAACCTTTGAACGTAATGTTTGAATTTTTTTAAAAAAGCATCATTTCCCCCTTCTGAGTCAAGAAAAGAAAGATTCGTTCTCAGTACACTTGCATACTTTGACAAAAGTACTTTGGATACAATACCGAAAATTTAAATCTTTACGTAGAGACCAGCCTGTTTTAAGAAATAGGGTTTTAAAGTATTAAAAAATTTCAAAATAACTTCAACTTGGATTAAAGAGATAATTAAATTTGATGCCTCACATTCTGCAAAAGTAGAAGCAGAGTAAAACAAGAAATTTCTTTCGTCTACCACTGAAAAAAGAAAGTTTAAGAAAAACAATTATTTTAAAAGATCTGCGCATTTTATTGTTGGTGAATACATAGTTCAGTTCCATAACTTTTTCATATCTATTAGCATTCCTTATAAACTATACTTATTGTAACTTAAGAGTAAAATCTTTATCCACCGTAGCTCTAGATATGGGGCATAGCTAAAACTAACAATCGCATTTCATAAACCAGATCTCGTATTTCTCCCACATCACGGAGAAGTTGGTCGACGAATGAAGGATATTTTTAACGACTTCCGCGACAGCGAGGGCATCTGAAAGAAATGGCGATGCTTATCCTTCCCCATGAAAGAATTGTCAGAAGTAGTTATCCTTATTATACACAGGAATTCATGCAAATTTTCATAACAGGGGCATGATTAATAATGTAACTATCAGAATACACAAATACGGGGATATTTAAAAGTTTCACTCATTCATTCTCAACTTACAATTTTAATTTTCAAATTAATAATCTTTTCCCCGATTCTTAAAATTATATATCATCTTACGAGGAAATGTCTCCAAGGTGCCAGCTCGAATACCAAGAGATCAATAATATTCTAATGGCAAGAAAACCGCAGGCCATAAAATTTCTCGATATTACTTCCCCCACTTGGGTATCATCAGGTTACCACTTCCTTTCGTGGTAAAAAGACGAGAGTGCAGAACTTTAATTCAATCTCGGGGATTCCCATGTTCTACATTATTTCCTCATTTCAAAAGAAGCAGAAAACAATACTCCAAACACACAGACCAAATTGTTACAAATTATGTTTTGTTCGATTTTGTACCGCCTTTTAATGTCGTTTCTTGCAAAACACGATGTAATGCAGTGCAAAAGATAAAAGGAGTGTACTACTAGCGCAAGCATAATATAACGATAGCGATTTTTACAAAAAAGTCCCACGCAACGAGTAAAAATATTCAAGTGAGATATTTACTCTTTTCGGAGCAATAACTTCCAACCGCCTAACTGTCATGAAGTATCAAAACGAAATAGTTATGCCAAGTTGTAAGCAATTACACATTCTTGAAGGTATTGTAATGCACCAAGGGAGTTTCAGAGCAGTCGTGAGCGATATTAGGTCCTTCCTTTCCTTCCTCGAACCCTCGTTGGCGTCTCCTTTGAAGCAGGCAAGGCCCGAGAAAGCAATGGCGTCAAATTCTTCAGAGGGCCCTGTCGCCAACGGTGGCGACCGCAGCAAGAGGGGTTTGAGCTGGCCGTGCAATTACAAGGGACCTTAAATGAATGCCGACCGACGGTACCAACATTTAGAAAAGTAATACTTTAACACAAGTATCCTCTTTCGTTTCTGACAATCAATGAACATTTTTTCAAAAAACGTTTTATTGTTCATACAATGTTGACACATTTTGCGTGATATTTAAACTCATCTTCCAGGGTATAAAAGTAATAATTGATAAGTTTATCTCAAAATATGCTAAATGAAGCATTTTAAAAAAACTATAGAACATTATAAACATTTTTAAAATGATAAATTCAAACTCAAATAAGCAGGGGGGGAATTCCCATTGTAAATCCATATATCCTCGCTTTAAGAAGGAGGTAAGTTTCAAATTCTCATTATTTTTTTTTAATTGCACTATTTGACATGTTCTGACAAAAACATATCAAATATTATTTGTATACAACTTAATATGAGTATTACCATCACGCAAAACTGGGTGTCAACATTCTATGAACAATAAAAACTTTTTTTGAAAAAATGTTCATTGATTGTCAGAAAAGAAAAAGAATGCTTATGTTAAATTATTGTTAATAACTTCACAATCATACTATTCATATTTATTTAATCGTTTAAATATTGAAAAGTTTTTGATACACTTAATCATTTCTTAAACCATACGAATTGAAATAATAATTTATATATAATTTCAATTCAAAGTAAACTGTCAATTTTTTAAACGAATCTTTTTTTGTTTATTTAAAATATTCTTAGGATAACTATCCCTGTTTCTATGTTTTATTTACTAATGTATTTAGTTCAAATCGACCCATATTAACAGACTACAAGAGTTCAGAAAAATGAAAAGTGTAGTATAATATAATGATATTAGTTTCATTAAAATGTTGCTTAAAATGTTTTCTCAAATTAGCATCTTCAGCGGGTAAAAGTGAGGGTGAACAGTGTAACACTCCTTCATTGCTATAAACAATTCTTTAAAAGAACACAACACGAGTCCTTCCAAATTCACAGAAGCACCAATGCTATTGTGAAGCTCATGAAAGCACCTGGGCGAGTGCCTACTCAACCATTAGCACATTGTAGGTGAAATGTATTGGGAGAGCGTGGGGAGTGAGTCACATCAGTTGCGAATCCAAGCGAAGTCATGCTCCCCTTCCTCGCAAACATTTTAGAAGTTTACTCACATTATTCAAAATAATTACCACATTTATAAATAATTACATCCAAAACAATATTCCCATTATGAATATACTCATAGGTTTATTTTAATTTCAAGCAAAGAATTAAAAGAAAATATTTCAAAAATATTTACGGGGGGGAGGGGCGAACAGAAATTGCCCCTCTCCTACAACAACTTTCTGGATCCGTCCCTGGGCGGGGAAAGGATTCTGCAGAACCCCTCGGGGGTAAGCATTGCTTGCTCAGCGCCCCTTCGCCCGGAACCAGTCGCTTCTACTTGTATAAATAGAGGTATTCCATTCACTCATACGAATAGGACCGCAATAGCCCTGCTGTGACGCTTAGATGCCGGCGGGGGGCGGGGGCGGGGGCGGGGGCGGGGGCGCGGGCGGGGATGGGGGGCGGGGGGCGGGGGCGGCGGCTCCTTTCCCAAGGAGGAAACGCGCGTCATGGGACGGTCACAAACGGAATGGAATTTCGAAAGTGGGATTACGGCTCTACGACAATACACGCGGTAGCACCAACCGAATGACAACGCGGAGGCAGTCACTTTCCTCATCGAATTAGGAAACCAACTAGAGTAGGAAAATATGCATACAAATAGAATTGTTTCGAATAACCCATACAATTCTCGTAAAAGTATGCAAATGACTCACAGCACTACTTTCCACTGGTGAACAATGAACATCTTCCGATGTCAAATTCTGAACTGTCGAAATGCTTGACATTTCTAATCGCTATTTCCCTAGAAGACATTCGGTGAAGTAGAACGCATTATCAGCATATTATAAACATGTGGTAATGTTAAAATCATGTTTTTGAAATCGTGGGGCCATACCTCTATTTTTGTAATCTTAGAAAAAGAGAGGAGGGTAATACAGAGAAATGAAATATCCTTAACGGCATACAAGCTTTAATACAAATATGTGATACGATCTCACTGGTCTATTATAATTGTTTGGTCTAAATGATGTGAACGATACGTGGTTACTCACTTAATTTAAAGACAAGGTCAAACGCATTAAATCCTGCCATTCACTTTTCAAGGAAATTTGATACATTAGCATTCGGATGATGTAGCGACTGAAACCTCTTTACTTGGATAGACCCAGAGGGAAAATTTAGACGTCAACATCAATTTCTCTAAAATTATAGAATTTTCGCCTCATCATCTTGCACTATGTTAGCTTTGAGAGTCTTATCTCCTCAAAGTTAACTTAATGAGACGTCAACGTTTTCTTCAGATATTCCACAAGAACTTTGACCGAGTATTTCCTCGGGTAGCATACAACAAATAATCGAGAGGCATATCTGCTCTAAGAGTAAGAATATCTCAGGAAAAAATAGGAAAACTACTTACTTCGACACGAACACATCAAATTGTTCTTTAGAAGAGTGAGTGCAACACTGATTGAAAACTAAAAATTGCGAACAAGTATAATCCACATATTTATATAATTATATTACATTCGGTATTCAATCTTCGTGTCATTCATTTTCAGTGATTTATTCCAGGTTTTTTTGAAATCAAACTAAAATATATAAGATTTCGTATTTTATGAGGGTCTATTATAGAATGCCCTGACAATCTTCATGTAAAAAACTACTGTCATTTGTAAATAATCGCGAAGAATGATTTTAGTCGAAAATAACGGTAAAGTAAATCCTCACATAAAATACAACTAATAATAAACTGGCATTTATTACAAAATAGATACAAGCTAGAAGAATGTTAAATCTCGTATTGAGTATTTTTCTTCTTCTTCTGAGAGAATTCTATATAAACCATTTACAATTACTTCCTTCCATTTCTATTCATGTTCAATGATGTATTGTTTTGTCATATTTTTAATATTGTGGTGTGAGGTCTACCACTGTCACAAAAGCGTACGCTGACACATAACTGGATATCCTGACCGCAAGTAATACCGCCGATAAGATAACAATAATTGTGGTGCTAACCACAATAATATTATTCCGTTTTTTGACCCAGCCAGCAAACTCTTTGCCTAAAAATATTCCAGTTATGAAATACCATCTTAATTTATTTTGATTTAAATTCTGATAATTTTTCATAGACAACGGTTATTATACGATTTCGAGTGTTTTTTGGCCTCCTCCATTTAAAAAAAAAAAAAAACTTGTACCACACGTTTTATATCCCATCCGACAACTCTTCCTTCAAGTTTGGCAAAAAATCTACTTTTCTGGATTGCTATCTAACTTGTGATGTGTTACGAATTTGCAACACTATTTCCCAAAGATAGTATTGACTAAGACTCACACTACCATAATCCTGCATAGAAATATTATTTACACGTTGTAGGATAAGGGGCCATAAAACGACCCCCTTGGTTATTTCCTTGAACCAAAGCAACACAAAAACTTGAAAAAAAATTGAACGTTCAGCTCTAGCGTTCGGACATATATTTATCGTTATATATACCTCAAATTAAGAAACATAAATTAATAAACCTTTAAATATATTGTTTTATGTGCTCTAATTTCGTCTCCTTGTTGCTAATTTTGCTGCGAAGATTTTAGCGAGTGTAAAGTTCAAAATGAATCTAAACCACCTCCTATGACAATACTTGATATTTTATTAACAAAAATAAACTTATATTCGGTAAAATAAACACAATTAAAAAATTGAACTTGACTTCTTACTTTTGAAAAATATCATAAGTATATCTTTCATCACAAAAAGCATATCACATCCTATATATTTTATTCTGCGTTTCTTCAGAGTGTGATTTTATGAAAATAAAACTGTCCAGCACCTCATTTAGCACTATTAGGAAGCTTGATGACCAGAACGAAAAATGTTCTACCCTAGTTAATAAGCAGGAATGCTGCTAACACACGATCACACCACGGATCACACCTTTTACCTCTTGTTTCTCATCACATGTGCTTCTGGGGGTAATGCAAGAAGCTCCTCATCGTCGTAACGTAAAACTATTTGGAACACCAAAAGTACGACCCGACTAAAACGGATCTCTACCTGTTTCCAGGAATATATCTGGACCGACCTCCCTCAGATTCTTAGAAAATGATTTGCATTTCCCCCACTTACTTGCAGCTATAACTGCTTTTCCACGCACCAACCTGTTGTCTCGAGAACCGGTCCAATAGAGGCGAACTTGACCTCGATCCGTTCCTGCCCAGCCCGAACTGGTAATTTGGTTACGCTGAAGTATTTGTGGGATTAGGACGCTCTTATCTTCCCGGGAAAGCCAAGATTTTTTTACTTCGACACGACGGGTTGATGACCTTGGCCTTGCAAATGTATGCTCGATGCAATTCAATGAACACACAAAAGCAATATCACATACTTAACACTGGTATTACACACTTGTTACACCCACTAAATACGGGGGAAAAGAATAACAACAACAAAACGAATTGGAAGTGCATGCAAGAAATATTTTCTATGCTTCAAGCTATGATTTCGTGCGTTAAAAAAGGAGTATCAGAGAAATATTATATCTAAAATAAAAAGGTGTCGGTTAAAAAAAATTAAATCAGAAAAGGAGACAATTTAAGCAATATTTTCTTTCTCGCCTTTACAAAGCGACGTTACAATTGTGATGGAAACTCTAAAATAAGGCTCTTCTAAGGTTAATTACGAAGAATCGAATCAACTAATGAAATAAAATTAGCATGATTTCAATTGGTGTGATCCTGGAATTAATTAGTGTAATCGATTTGCCAGACGAGACGCAATTTCCCTTTTAGTGTCTTTTCACTTCTCAATCATCTAGAACAACATTAACTTGGTGCTCTGTGGTTCTCTGAAGGTGAACCCGAACTCACTTTCAACTATTCCTGGTAACTTCAGTAAGCAGAAACTCTACCTTTATGCAGTGTGTGTAAGCTCCTCGACCAACACGTTCAAAAGTCTACTCTATGGATATTAAATTTCTCATTTTAAATTAAACGTTTAATACACTTGAAGTGCTATCAATCATCAATATTATATTAAATTATTGTGTTTTATAATGTTAGTATATCATATCCTGTAAATATCTTCTATAAGTAGATTAAAAATAGGTGCAATAAGTTGCCGATTTCACAGTTTTGTGTGAAAAATAAACAAAATGGAATCCACAAGGATTAATATAGAATTATTTTTTCGACCAGAAATTTCGGAAAATCACTTGAAATTGCAAGTAAGAATTTTAAAATTATTTCCACCTGTTTTCAATAATTATCACAGAAATTCGTGGTAGATAATAAAAGCATGGAAATCTATAATTTAGACTTACATATCACGAATTGTAAAAATCACTACTGATAAATTTATAATAACTGTTCAATCCTACCGAAGAAATTTACTTTAAAAGATCTTTCAAAATCATTTATTGCGTTGAGAGGTGACATAATAGATGTTTAAGAGATAATCACTTATGCTACAACAGTTGAAATACTCCTTATCAAACCAATCCAAGAAACACGACCAGGAGGAGCAAGGTGAACGATCTTTTCTCAAAACGTCTCACGAGATAAGTTATATATAGTATAAAATTAATAATGTTAATGAGATCAGTTGAGTAACTATGTAACCTCCATATAATTTAAAAAATCTTTAAAAATGTTGATTACAAAATATTGAGAAAGGGCGCCTTTCTAGGCGTCGACATCTCTTCTTAGATCTGTCAGTGACAGCCACAGAGAATATTCTTTATTTTCAAACCATGGTCCATTTCAATCCTGATGTCCACATCTAGATTGAATGAATGATTTGATAATTGGTAGATTATGAATATGATATTAATGATGATGGTGCAACGGTGAAAGAGAGGCAGGGGGAACGGAAAAATTCCGAGAGTACCTGTCACAAACCGCATACCTGCCGTCTTTTTCTACCACAAATTTGACAATCGGGAGTTGAATTCAGGCCTCAAAAGTGAAAGGCGAGCAGACCCGACTGTATAGCACGGGTTCCTCAGTTAGATCGAACCCCTCTACCTCTAGAACTCTAGCAATCGACTGCTTTGATCGGTATTTTCCATAGTTCCTCTATCAACACCTAGCAAATGCCAGAGTAGTCCTTTAATTCATGGATCATAGACCGCTCTTTCCTTACTTTTATCACCTTCTCCCTCTTTCACACCTATCTTCATTCACTTACAAGCACTACGCTATCACACATTTAGGGAGACCAGGCATCAGCTTTTTCCGGCTGATGCGGTTCCCCCGCTAGCTAGAAGGGAAAACCCTTGCCGACCTCAAGTTTCTGCGGGGAAGGAACACCGCCACATCCCAGGATATAACAAACAGAACTCATAGCAGCCGACGCGCTTTGAACTATTACTCGGGCAACTTTTCTTGAACGATGGATTGACGATTTCGGGTGGAGTGGGGGTATTAGTTACAAAGTCGGCCACTAGAGTATTTTAAGTAATGCCAACGTCTGTGAAATGAAAGTCAAAACTGCATCTTGGACTTAACTTTTTCGGGAGTTTTAGGTGACTCCCTTGAAGGACCTGGACCTGACTCAGCTATTTCTTTCGATATTGACAATAAATCTGAACAGGGGTTCTGCACTATGACAGCAACTGGCTTTGACTAGCTTCTAGTTCGCGCTAACGAAGTTTTAATGCTTGGAAGGTTGTCATCAGTGCCCGCTGCGAGCTTTTGCCTTCAACTGTTTATTGCACAAGGGAGGGGAATCAAGGTCATCGTTCAAGAAAAGTTGAGCGAGTAATACAATACGATCTCTCACACTACCTATCAAACAGGTGGCGCCTTCAGAAAGGAGGGCGCAGGTTGTCGTCCGGATGGATCGCGCCAATTCCGCACTGTGCGCACGCCCCTACCCCCGCCCCGCCGCCGCCCCCGCACGCGAATGTTGACTTCCCGCGCCGGAAGCGGCGCCACCGGCGGCCGCCGCCGCCGCCGCCGCCGCACGCGTGAGCTTTCCTGCGTTTCCGCGTAATGACGCGGAGCTTCCTTCAACGCGCGGCGGCAACGCACGCGCACGCTTACGCACACGCACGCACGTTTCCGATAGCCGTTCTCTCCGCTGTCGCGGCCGGCTGAGGTGGCTCCGCGCATCAACTGTTGCCGCTGCGACCGGGAAGTCCTACGTTCGAGCCCCGAAGGAGGTGGGGTATTCGACTCTAGGTAGATAGCTACAACGAATTCAGCCGCTGTCTGGAGGAGAATTCTATAGCGACCGGCTGCTCCGATCGATTGTTTTTCGTGCTTACTCCAACCCATTCCAGGCGAATGCCGGAGCAGTATCCTAACAGAACCGGAATCGTACCGTGTGCGATCTTTCCTTCCTCGTCCTTATTATATCCTCACCCCTTATTTACACACACACACACATTTATATGCACTATCCTACTAAATATATCGGAAGTTTACAGCTTGTCCCAGTTGTGGCAGTGCCCCTCTGGTGGGAGACACCTAGATGTGGGAAAACCCTGCAAGCCAAAGTGTGGTCGGCGCCGGATCATATGTATGTGGGGAAGTACACTGTCATCTCTCGTGATAAAACATACAATAAACTTACGGGACTAATAAACACAGCAGTTGAAGCGCTTTGAAACATCCTTTGTCTCGAAATTAAATTCAAATCATAAATATAATTTTACTGTATTAACTAATGGATTATAAAAAAATATTTTCTTCCATCGAAAGTGGGCTCAAAACCTCAGCGTAAAAAACAGACGACTAAGTATGCGGCAACATATTTTACGAAGATGTCTGTTTCTCTACTCTGTCCGGCTAGTTAGCATGTGGCATGGGACATGTGGCAGATGCGCCCAAGTGCGTTTACAACCTTTAAAGCTCTCGCTTCTAATCCCGTGTAAGACATGCATGTTAAAAAGGCCTGGAGACTTTTTCAAAAACCTTATTGCATTTGCGGCAACCAACTCTCTCCTCATCCCGATTATGAGAACTGGGATGGGTCTGCGGGGTACCTTGACGTAAAATGAAATAAAAGACTTCCCGAGATGATAGCTGCTTGGCTGTTGGGGAGACGTCGCGTCCTAGGCACAGGTGCCAACGTTTCGGCCGTCATTCTGCGACCCTCCTGACCATCTCCGCGCACTTCGCCCTGCAGAAGGGCGGCCAAAACGTTGGCACCAGTGTCTAGGACGAGCCGTCTCCCTGACAGCCAAGCAGCTACTGATTCCGGCCACGGAAGCCTACGTCCCCATCTTCTCGAGGCGAGCCCATGGGCTTCCTGAGGTACAAGGGTGTGTACACATCCCAGCAAGTACTTAGCACAAATGAATAAAATTACGGCTAGCAACGAGACTGGATATAATGGGGAATGCTCGGACGGGAGAGGTGATAAAGGTATACAAATATCTATGCCCGATGACTTAAGTAATGGCATGTCGCTCGCGTTGCTCCAACACCTTTGTAAGTGTCCGTGCTCCTGAGGCAAGCGTGGCGCCTGGCTACGAGCGGATTCTCGGGCACACTGCCCGGAGCAGGTCGCCGCAACCGCGAACCTTAAAATAAGATCGATCAAAGGACGAGGCACTCTTTGCCACACGGCCGTCGGTCACTCGATTGCATCCACGAAGATCGGCTGTGCAAGGCAATCGTCCCTAGGCAGTGCACGCTCCGTTGCGACACTTTCTGGCTGTGGAGTCGAACTCGGTTGACTCATTATTGTCTTCGGGCGCGCGTCTACTATGGTCATCAGTCCCGTAAGTGTACTGCATTCCTGGATGTGGCAGCGTTCTTCCCCCGCCGGAATGAGAGGCCGATCTACATGTCAGTTTGCTGGATTTCCTTCTCCAAGTGTCTCCCCCATTGGGGCACTGCCCCGGCGGAGACAAGCTCTCAATATCCTGACATGTGGTAGATAAACGGAGCAGCCGACCGCTAGAATTCTCCTCCAGGCAATGGTTGAAGAGGTCTCGAGGATGTTATCGCATCGTTCTGTCAAGTTGTCAGATACCGATGATCCAATACGCGTCGAGATTGAATAATTAAAATCTACTATTAAGATGACGAAGATAAATCAGCAATGTTCGCGAATGTGCACGAAGTAATGAAGAATCACTTTTTTTCATTATTTCCTATCATAGAACACAAAGTAATAAAAAACGACTAATAAAAAAATTGTTACGAAGCAGTATCCACACGTGTCTCAAGCGTTCTCATCTGATATCATATCTAGTACTTAAATCACCAAAACTAGCCCTGAGAGCTCTCTGGTAATATTTCCACAGAAAGGAAAAAAGGATTCTTGATAGACAAAGGAGGAACGATATTCCAACGTTAATAGAAAGTTTAAGATAGAACAAAGTGTTCTTTAATATGGTAAAGGAAATATTCTTTAATATGGTAAAGGAGTTAAAGGGTTCTTCAAATTCGTCGGGAAATTGGGTATTATATAAGAAAGAAGTATTGTTTCGTAGTAAACTGAAGTGAAAATATTTTAATTTTCAAAGTGATACTCGATTATTCAGTTATTGGCCCTGTTTTTCGACTAATTATTTACATTGCCATTTGGAAACGACTGAAATAAGCACTGATTTTGCCGATCACGCTGTTATCATCACAACGTTAAGCATTCCTCAAATAAGCGGCAGCAGCTGTTTTACTTCCTAGTGGACGAAATTCATGTAACTAATCTTGGTCGGCTGAGAGTTACACGCCATGACGTATATATGCTGCCAAACAAATTGCGCACCATTATATATGCATGACACATTCTCTTTCTCTTTGAGATAAGAAGGGGCTATTTACTTGGGACTATTTACTTAACTGAGCCGAGCCGTTAGAAGAATCCGGGGAGACACAATGAGGCTGATAATTTGTCTCTGATTTTCCTTCAACTAAGAAAAGTAAATAATCAGAAAACAAAATAGGAATTCAGTCTTGACTAATAAATAATAAAATCACAAATTGTGTATCTTAGTATCTATGTCAGTTCATATTAAATTCAACTATTATTTATGCTAGGGTTGTGATATTAATTGTAATGTTAAATAGAATACATGTAGTGTGCAGTGTCAAAGAAATGGAAAGTCATTATGACTCGGAATTCTAGAAAACCATCATCCCTGAATTTATCTCGAATTCATCTCGAAATTCATTTAACATGAACAATGTGATAGAAACGGGATTGTAGTGTAAGAAATTATGTTCAAAGCAGTACCTAACTGACGTATACGACTTTATTAATGACGTGACATTGATTCCGTATGATTATGAGTTCGAACAGCTTCGAATCAGTTGAGATATTGTATTGCAGATGCAAATAGTACGCAGTATCGTCGATTCACTCAAACTTTTCAATACACACTCAACTTTTGGAACTCCTCCGTTTTTGCTACTGGTCGAGGGAACCAGCAGAGATAATTAACATTTAAATATAATAATTATATGGATTTTGATAATTAGGGGCATGGAATTTTTTAGCGAATCAACAGTAGACCCTCGTTAACACGAATTCTAAGGGACTGAAATAATTGGAGATCTTGTTATAAAAAGCGTATAAGCGTTATTACTACGTTTCTTTGCCGGAACCCAAATTTTGATCGTATGACGACGAATTTCGCGTTACGCGAGTTTGTTCTAACGAGGGTTTACTGCAGTAGATTTAATACAGTTTAGCATTTCAAACCTTTTTATGAGAAATGTTGCTCCTCAAGGAATCTCTATCTAAGAAACCGATTGATCATTGAATTAAACGCTCCTCGAGGGGTGAGATGTTGACATCGAAAAAGAAAGACAAAATAGAGCATTTCCTCTTTGCTACTGCAATACAGTCACTCGAGAGTGTTGCCTCTGGGAGGGGAAAGGGCCGTGGGGCGACCACATCGCTCGGAGACAAATGGTCGCAAGTCGGACGCCGGCTGACGAGTGCGAGCGGGGGAAGGGATGGGGGTGGGGGCGGCGCCGCGTGTGATCGGAAGGCGCGGCGGCGTGCCAAGGCCCCCTCCCCCGCGGAGGCGGTGACCGCCTGGCCGCGGCCCGCGCCCGGCCCGAAATAGTGGCGTCGGCGTCGGCGTCGACGTCGCTGACAGAACGCGCCCGGGGCGGCGCGAACGCTGCCAGCGCCGGCGCACGCCCGCCGCAGCACCGCGCTTAACACGCACGCGATAACGTCGAGCGGGAATTAAAGCTCCCGCCCAAGTGCTAACGAGAGCTGTGACACCGCGCTATTCACCCTCCTCGCCTGCTTCACACACTCTCGTGTGTGTGTATGTGTGTGTGTGAGAGAGAGAGAGAGGGAGAGAGGGAGAGAGAGGGAGAGAGAGGGAGAGAGAGGGAGAGAGAGGGAGAGAGAGGGAGAGAGAGGGAGAGAGAGGGAGAGAGAGGGAGAGAGGGAGAGAGAGGGAGAGAGAGGAAGAGAGAGGGAGAGAGAGGGGGAGAGAGGGGGAGAGAGGGAGAGAGAGGGAGAGAGGTAGAGAGGGAGAGAGAGGGAGAGAGAGGGAGAGAGAGGGAGAGAGAGGGAGAGAGAGGGAGAGAGAGGGAGAGAGAGGGAGAGAGAGGGAGAGAGAGGGAGAGAGAGGGAGAGAGAGGGAGAGAGAGGGAGAGAACATACACACACATACAGACAGGCAGAGGTAGTCAGGCAGACGTCAGTTCGTGTGGGGAAACATTGTCCGAATCTTCTATTAGTCTTGGTATTTGCTTTTTAAACGTTTTTAAAGCACCTTCGTCTTCTTGCTTTCAACTTACTGCTTTTCCTTTCTGTCCCCTTCTCTCCACTGCTTTTAAACTTTCATTCTCACACGATTACTGGTTAGTGTGTAGACTGACGATTCATCTCTGAGGATAGAAAAACCTCGCGACTTAGCGGCAAGCTCATTTAATGTGTGATAATTGGGGTTCAAATAGCGGTCTCTCCGTGTGAAATTTGCGGTGGACAAGAAGATTTTGCTATTGGTTCACAGGGTGTACCCGTTTTTCTGCCTCTAAATCTACAGTCCTCTAACGATTTCTCCCATATTAATATTATCCATTCGTTTGAAAGGTCATTGACAAAGCATTTTTAAACAGTTACCGATTACTTGTTCGCAAATGACAGTATGTTCGCAAATGACAGTTCGTTTGATCGCAATTCCGAGCAAATGAAAGTAAAATACACCGCTTAGTAGTGTTGGCTACAAAATTTCAAATACATTTCATTTAAAGAATGTCGCTGTGTCTAAAACTACTAATAAAACATATTTTAAAACCACCAAATGTTTTTCAATTTGTTTTTGGCAAGAAAAATAAGGATTTTTGTACTATTAATATAACATTAAATAATTACTTATTGTATTAAATTCACCAATCAAATTGAGTAAATTGTTTAAATTAATTTTCATCATAGTGTTGACATAGGAATTATTTAATTTTATAAAACAAAAGTTTTTTGGATGATGTGCGAAAGCTAGATGTTCCTCTCAATATTCGATAGCTTCATTCGTACCTCAATAAGAATAGGAGTGAGTCGCAATCTGCTTCGCATTGGGGAGAACCTAAGACAGGTCGGGGTAGGCGGGGAGCGCCAAGAAACCTATTTCGCCTCTCGATAGGGCCGCTACTGATCACTTTCATTACCTTCAGAAACAATAAGAAGAATAAGGCAGTTCTTCCTCATTACCAGAAACTTTTATAGGCAAAAAATGTATGTTTAAGATAATATAGGAGTGTTGATAAGATGTCGTTCTAGATTCAGACGTCTTTTAATTTCTCCTAGTGGTGGTTAAACGAAAAATATATTAAGTTATCAATAAAGAAAGAGAAACGCTTTAAATTTAAAAAAAAGTACTCGTAAAAATATTTAAATTAAATGGAGGTGGATGAGTCTGTCCCATGATTGAAAAAAACACGCACATTACGTTACATTACACCAAAAGTTCGACAAGTATAAATGTTTTGCGCAAAAGCTTTGAAATATTTTATCACATACATGAAAATTCATATATTGCATAGTTTATATTTTCAATCAAATTACTCAGTATTCTACAATCATGATACAAATACATTGGACTTAATACTCCAAGGGAAAAATGGGGAAATTATTTTGAATAGAATAAATATCGTTTACTAAATTGCAGAAAGAAGCAATAGGACGTCTAAAAGTTGACTAGACTTCGCCCTGGTTTAAAAAAAAAACATATCCTGACATATCTCAAAATGCGTGACGCAATGTGCCAATTAATTGCTTTTTACTTGAAATTTTTCTAATTTCAATGTACATTTACAGTTTAACTTGTGTAGTTATTCAAAGTAACTCATAGTAAACTAGTTCTCCGGCCTAGCCGGAATGATACCCGCGTGGCACATTCGCGCAGCGACACGCACGCACGCGGGGCTGGAAGGCGAGCAGCGCGGGCGCGCGGACGGCATGCGCCGCGGGCAGACCGCGTTCCGCGGGGCGTCGGCGGGAGTCGAACGGGCTCGGGCGGCGGCGCGCGCGCACGTGCGAGAGCGCGCGTGGCGCGCGGCCGCCGCTTGGCGTCGCGTCGCGTCGCGTCTTGTCACGTGTGGGGAGAAGGCCGGGGAACGGCGAGCGCGCGGCGTTTGACTCCCGCGCGCGCCGCTGACAGGTCGCGGCCGCCGGCGCCGGCCCTCGAAGCCCGGCGGTGGGGACCGGGGGCGGGCGCACCCTGCACGCCGCAAGCAAAAGCCCGGCGGGCACTCACCATTGTTCTGCGCGTATCCCCAGTCGAGACTCATGACTGCGTCGGCGGCGGCGGCGAAGGAGGAGGAGGAGTCGCGGAAGAGGCGTGAAGGCGCTGAGGCGGGCGGCGGCGGCGTGGTCGGGCGGTGTTGTGGCGGCGGCCGCGGCGGCGGCGCGCACGAGGACCGCCGGGGCCCGCGCCGGGAGGGGGCCCGGTCACGTGCCCCCTGACGTCACGCCCCCCGCCGCCGACGCCGCCACTCAGGCCCCGCACAGACGTGGAAAGCGGCGGCGGTGGGCGCGCCAGAGGACCGCGGCGCGGCGGGTGCTGGCGGCGGCACAGGTGGTCCGGCCCCCGCCCTCGCCCCCACCCCCACCCCCTCCCACGTCCGCGCCCCTCCGTTCACCCGCTTCCTAAGAGGGGAGCCGGACACCGCCGACACCGTCTTCGCCAACGTCCCCCAGATCGTCGTCATCCACAGCAGCGCTGCCCTCCAAAAGACCTTCCTCCAACTGGCTCCCTGCGCCGCGGGAATCCCTCGAGCCACGTGGCGCGCCCTCGATGCCCCCGGCGCGTGCCCCTCCGCGGGGACCGCCCTCACCCCCTCCCGCCCCCGGGAGCTGTCAGCGCTGGCGGCGGGCCTCCACGCGCCCGCCCGCGCCCCTAGGGCCCGCAGCAGGAGGCCCGGTCCGGCCATGGCTCGGCCAGGCGAATGCGGCAGGCGCCCGGGGCTCGGCCCATCGCCCGCACCCCTCCGCCCGCGCCCTGCTCTCCACAAGGCCCGGCGCACCCGGGCACGCCGCCTCAGCGGCCGCTTTTAGAACGTTGATAACAGGGGCGGATAATGGCATCTCTACAACCTCTGTGGAACACCAGTTCGATTGGAGGACAAGTTTCGAAGGGGACGAACGAATGTAGTAAATGAAAATCTCCCAAAACGATTTAAGGGCCGACTGAATGAGCTGGAGCCCAGACTCACACAACATGAGGACCTCACAAAATTAATTTAAAAACATGTATGATTGTATCATTTTACTTTCAAACACATGTTTGAATATAAAATAACTTAATGTGCAGAAAGCCCCCAAAAATTACATTTTTCTCAACAAAAGAGCGAAATCATCTCTTTATACCCCAATTTTTCGAAGAACCTCTTTAAAACATGTACCCGCGCAATAGAAAAAAAAAACAAGGGACGGTTATTTCTTTATCCTTTGGAACATACCCAAATTTCAGCTAAATCGGCAGGAACATTTAGAAAAGTTATATTTTAAGACATTTATTTTTTTGCTAGTTTCGTTTGCCAGTAAAATCTCATTCAGTTAGTTCATGAAAACGAAAGCTTTTCAAACTACAACAGAAGTCATCCTATTGCGATTCCATGCGTGACAGCGCCCCGCGGAGACAATAGGAGCGAAGAGACGATGGAAATGAGAGAAGTGGGATAGGCGATGACCAGCGTTTTCGGGACTATGCCGCTCTGCAAAATGTTAGTTGAGCAGGTCTGTCTAAAGTCATCTTAATCATTTCTCATGCATCCGCAGTGACAACTGAATACCAGCAAGATTTTAAAAGACACATATTCTGACAGAAAATCTAGGTCAAATCCCTCCGTAGCAGTAGCAAATGTGACTTGTAACAGTGGAATCCGTCTTAAATTTAAGTTATTCGGGAAATACCTTCACTTTAAGTCATTCGCGATGTTCCTAAGCCGCGCACCTCGCTGGCCGAATTGTTCGCGTCTCTCAACCCCCGACACATGAGTTCAGGTGACGCTCCTGTCTTTTTGAAAGAGGGAAAGTTCACATGGCCCACGTCATATTTGAGCTATATATAAGAAATCTGGCTAAATGCGTAACACAATTACATATTCAGACAATTTCCGTTATAATTTGATCAAATATTCGCGTGAAAACTATTTATACTTTCAAAATAATGAACATGACATTATTTAATGAACTACATGCAAAGAACGTATTTTATTTTGACGAAAAAATTACCTCTTTTCAATATTGTAGTTTTAGGAAGACGAAGTTTTCGAAAATTCAGAGTTAACAGTGAAACTCGCACCTATGCCATCTGCATTATTATATTTCATCTATTCTTACAAGAAACTTGAAGAAAAAAATGAAGCCAATTTTCAAAAAAGATTCAAAATGTCCCAGGGGCTTCGTGTAAAGTAATCCGCAAATTTAAAGAATTGTTTTTCAAAATCCCAGAGCTATGAGTCGGGTCACATCGACTGGGGATTATTCTTTTTCGAAAAAATCCTATGCACAGTTAGGCGCTAGTATTGATCACAGGCGACAGACGGACGGGCGAACAAATGTTTTGAATTTTTTGTCGTTTTGATGTCTCGCATGTAAATTGTACGTCACTTCATGAAGCATTTAAAAGAATTGAAATTTTAATATCACTGAACAAAACTTCACAATTTTTTTCACTTTGTAAATTGAGCGGTTTCGTTTGTAAAATAATGAAATAATACGTTAGTGACACCATATTTTCTAAGAAAAATGCACGACCGTATTTTATCCAATGACAATTTCTGAGGCGATGCATACGACAATAGCGCAAAACTGAAGACGATGCGCCTAATGCCCTTAAAAACCATTTTGTCATAGGACCTGGGGTGACAAGAAATACGTGGGAACGTGAGTTTTGTGGGACATGTAGGAGATAGTCGGGAACAGGTGGACCCGATTATGTTTCTTAAGCAGAGTTTTACTAAATCAGCCCCTTTTGAAGTATTACATTTTAGAGATTCAGTTATTTTAGACTCCTACTTTGTGGCACGAATTATCAGGACGAACAGTAACTCTAAATCTATGTCACATTAATTTGAAGGAATTGAGAAAGATATAATGTTTCATTAAATTAGCCATAATAAGTCTATTTGATTTTATGTTAATTTTAATTTCAAGTTTAGCCATTTTAGAATGTTTACCCGCGCACAACTCTGGGCGTAACTCAGTATCGCACAGTTCAGGTGATGGCTTTTCAAAAGTTTGGATCCAATATGAAGTTTCTTTCACGTTTAAAATAATGACTTACAATGTGCATATATGTAATGAACATTACAGTAAATCACATATTTGTGTCAATCGATAATATTATGATATACCTATACGTTTCGTATCTAAGAATACTCTAATCTACAACTTAGAATATCTCGTATACAGTACGTATTTTTAAATTCGTTTCATGAATAAGACAAGAATTTCATGAATGACATTCATTTCATTTATATAAAATATCTGGAGAATTTAATGTGTAAAAATAGACATGTCTTATTTTACTGCACAAAATTTAGCACAACCAATTGTACTGAAATGGTTGTAAGTATTCAGAAAAATTAATTCGAGGGGTGAAAACTAAGAGCAGCGTGTTAATCACACTTCACCCGGGCACGCGGCAGCAGCTCCCGCGTCTGTCCGTCGTCTCGCTTGGCGTGGGAGCACGGGTACTCGGATAACAATATGGAAGGAACTCTGCAGAAACAAAAGAGATTCAAACGCTGCTCTTCGGTTTCTCGTCTCGACTTAATGTTCCTGAATACTGTACAGAAATTGCGATGTCTTCCATCAAACAAAGTGGCTAGTGCTTTTATGGTCCGACTACTAATATTGCCCACATTTAAAAGTAAGTTGCATTGAAATCGCTAGATCACAGTCAGATGTTACTCAGTTAGTAGTGAGTACATTTTACATTCCGCAGACAACGCTAAGTGCCCCTCCTACCTTGTCAGCGTGATCAGTCATTTTAGATGCTTCTCTGTTGTCGCCATCCGCCTTGTAGGATTCTCTAAGTAAATACCGATATTTTATGGAATAAATTAATATTTTTTATTCTTTCATCATTACTCGCATTCAGTGTTTAATATATAATCAAGAACAAACGTA
Organism: Gryllus longicercus; assembly: GCA_038098605.1. Taxonomy (NCBI): domain Eukaryota; kingdom Metazoa; phylum Arthropoda; class Insecta; order Orthoptera; family Gryllidae; genus Gryllus; species Gryllus longicercus. The sequence goes on along the minus strand of JAZDUA010000648.1, from coordinate 201,819 downwards.
GTTGTTTGCACGAATACATATTAAATTGTTGTCTAGATTATTGATTCTCTAAACACTTGTGTACGTTTAATAAGGCCGACTGAGACAAATTACTAACAATTCAGAGGGCTCGTAATAAACCTCTACCTGTTCCGCCTGTTATCTTCGTTCTTTTTCAATTTCTTTTTTTTATTTTTATTCTGTACATTTGGATTTTTTGGAAGTTATAAATATTTTATTTCGCTTCTTTTCATGGTCATTTATTTTACAATTTATGATATGAAATTAAGTGTTTTCTATTGATAATTGGACCTTTCCCTGCTTAATTTAACCATTTATTTTCGTTACCTGAATAAAACAATCTTCATTCCCAGGAGAAAAATGTAAGGTATACCAGCACGTGTTGATAGCAGAGCAGAGCTATTCGAAGAGAATTTAGCAGCAGTGAAAACTTTCCGCTTGTATCCATCTTAAAATATGATATAACGTTGAAAAACAAACAATTTTCAAGATAATAGCATCTACAAAAATGTCCAAATACTCCGAGAGCATATAAGCACCTTACCTCATAAAAATAAATTAAGATTTTCTCTTTTTTCAACGTTATAACTAATGGATGAACATTTGAAAATAGAAAGGTTTTGATTGATTTAAATACATTTTACCTTTCAAAATACGAGTTCTTTCACATTGTATCAAAGCTTTAATGTACGTCTAGCACATAAATATCAATGTCATTATGTTATAAGAACAAAATATGAAAATCGGAAGGAAAGTCTGCGACAAAGATAAAATGGGTTAGGAAACCATATCCTTAGGTTTGTGAAACAAATTGTTAACAACCAGGAAAAAAGCATTGTACTTCTTCCGGTACCCTGTGAGAAACACGCGTAATCAAAGTCTTGTGGAGCAATTCTGGAAGAAGTAGCTTCTTAACCAGAAATACATTTCTAAAGATCCTGAACGCGTGAACAACTGTTGGCATTGCCATAAGTAAAAGAAGGTATTTCTCAGCAACTTATTTATGAAGAAACCGACTTTTAATGACCTTGGCAGACGCGAAAATGAACAAAAGTAATAACTAATGACATCATGAGTTTTTAAATTTTTTCTAAAATTTGGTAACATATTCAGAATGAGAAAGTTATTCTTTTTTGTGAATTATAAACTGGACGATCACATCAAAATCAAAAGCAGAGGTATTACTCAGACCAAAAAGTAATGTATTGCATTTCGCAATAAAATCACTTTGATTCGTGAGAAACAAAACTGTAAAAAATGATGTCATTGAATCCCTTTTTCTATTTTTATAATAATAATAGCATTTCCGATACTATTCAGTCTAAAATTTATTAATATACATGAAATATACTCCTATTTACTCTATGTTGCAAATTTTCTATGTTAATAGTAATATTCTCCCATTATGCCTTTCTCCCTCATTTTATTTCTTCCTTTTTATTATTTTTTCTAGCGTTCTGATTACCTTCTTTCTTTCTCATTATTCAAGGAGTCTCTACTTCTTCACATTTCATATGTTTCTCGATCCGCTAAGTTGTAGAGCTCTGAGGTTGGATGCTGTATAATCTCAACTAATTATTAAAAAATACAACTGAGAGATTTAAACTCACAAGTTAATTTACATAACTAGAGGTGTTTTATTTTATTAAAAGTAACTTGTAAAACAGACTTAACTAACATTTGCGCATTATATTCTCATATGGTGAAGAAAACGTGAAGTCAAATAGTTTTTATGCACCTTGATACAGAAACAAAACGGAATTCCGACACTACGACAAACGCTGCGTAAACAGAACGGGAGAAATGATTTTAAGAGATTCAGAAGGAAGGTTATAATATAACAATGCGAATATTTAAATAAAATCTTTGAAAATAGTTGTATTGCATTATTTGCATTTTCATGGTATTATTTGCATTAAAACAACACAAACACTTATAATAGCAAGTCGACTATTTTTTCCAACAATTTGTCAACCATAAATAATTACAGTAGAATAGTAATAGTAGAATAGTCGAATAATAGAAAAGGAATAGAAAAAACTACGAATTACATAATACAAGAAGGTATAATACTGACGTATTTTTCCGACAAGGAAATGTGAAACAGCGGGGTGTAGGGAAGTGAGAAAAGCACGTCATAAACAACGTAAGAACGACACAAGAGGAAATGAGGATTCGTAGAAAATACATATCCTTGGCCGGTGTGGAATAACAAGCATGACTGGAGAACGGGTCGTTAAGTGGCTCAGCGAAATCGCATATTTGCGACTTCGCGATGGATGTAGAGATCAAGGAAAACAATTCGGTGATGAAGCATGAATTGTCGAAACGACAAAGAAATCACTCTACTATTCTTCAAGTACTCCCACATCTACTGTGTAATGCAGCATCGAATACATAAAGATATGGAGTAAATATAGAACATATAGAACACCGCTTTATATCCACTCGACTGTTTAAATCTAGTTCCATGAACTATAGTTCTCGAACTCCAAACGACTCTTGGCTACTTGTCATTTACGGCGTGCCATTGGAAGGGAAATGAAAATTCTGTTGGCATTATAATATTTTAATCAAATGTGAATTAGTTCATTCAAAATGAATGTGTGCTGGTGGGTTTTGCTTCTTTTCTGGCTTATGTACTATTTGAAGTTCAATATGTTAGTATTTATATTAATTCCAAATTCAGTTCAGTAAAAGTGGTTCTCAAAAAGGTTTGATCCAGGAAAAAATTCCGAACGCTTTTCTTTCACAAGTTCTATAAGATTTGAAGATGAAGCCTTAGAGTAAATTCTAGTTATATGTTTGCCATCTGCAAGATGTCTACTTCAATGAGAAAATCGAAAAAAGAAAATCCTTTAAAATTTTGCACCTTTCGAGTTGTTTGCTTAAATCTTGAAAACTGTGCGTTTCATTGAAATCATTTAAACGAACAAAATTAAAGTTGAAAAAATGTTCTTCAGAATTATTTTATTACATTTTTTAAAAAATGTTCAAGCACTAGAGCGCACTGAAAAGTGGTTGCGTTTAGGCCGTCTAGCCTAAAAAGGAGAATAGCCCTCTCCCGTCTTATCTCGTGGCGGCGATCAAGTTTACCTACAACATTCTTGAAAACAAATACTGTGTACGAGTAAGTTGCTTCTGTGAATGATTAATGAAAACATTACTAATTATTTGCTAATATAATCGTTTTTCAGTTCTGGCAATGTATAGTACTCCAGAGACATCTTCTTGTACGAAACCCAACCCACAAAACAAAAATGTCAGCAGTTAATTCTCCTCCATTATCCATACATACGTGTACGAAATTAAGAGAAATTTTGGCCCGATATGAAGCAAACATGTTGTCTGCAGTATTTATATCACTTGGTATATCAAACTTCCGTTACAATTACTCCACTCAACACCTATCTACTACAAAAGGATGCCTGTTTGCAATAGCGCTCGCCCTCTATTCACACCATCCGACTGCCCTCAAAGGAAAGGGTTCACAAATACCACGTTATCGGTAGAAATATTTGTCGCACTACATCTGAAAGAGAAGTGTGCAATCTCATTTTAATGATCTTTTCTTACAATTGTTGCTTAAAAAATTTAAATACAATCATTCCCAATACAGTAATATTGAACCACACATGCGAAATCATAAACATATACACGTGAATATGTGCACTTTAAAATAAAAATGTTTATCTATAAACAAGCGCGAAGGAAAAAATCGGCCCAATGATCAACGCAAATGATACAGCACCGAAGTTGCCTAACAACTCCAGCGATTCAAAACGCAGAAGTTGCAAGTAACTGGATGCTGAAAAGGCGATTCAAAAGTGCTGACGTAATGATAAAGCAAAGACATTTGTACGAACAGCAGTTTCATTTGATAGATTTTGCGTCTGTAAAGCTTCTGGATCAAACATTAATGACTAAATGCACGAAGAAATATAGTTAAGATACAATGCTGATATCAGAAGTATGCATCGGATAAAGAATGCAAACGTTTACTGATTTCCTGTTGAACGTGAAGTTTGCCCTTTCTTCCTTATTGGAATAATGACTTGAAAAAAAGACAAACTCATCTCAAACACTTCTTAGTGATTCTCGATTTCAGGGCACAATTCACGCAGTACCTAATGCTTGTGATGATATGCAAAAATTATTTCTAGTGAGATGCGTTACTGAGAGGGACCAGATGCAACCTGGAGTTCGTCTGGCCAAGATGTCGTGTACGCACAGTTTTGTTTTTAATTTAGCGATACATTTTAAGAAATATTTCGTCATATTTCTTGCAGAACATAGTAAAAACATTATGTAGGTTTCATGAAAAAGTCTGCCAAAAATTTAATAAATTCCTGCCAAACACTTTGTTTGGTGTGCAGTCATCAAGAATGAGTGAATGAGTGGAAGTATGTTTGACATTTTGAATTTGTCTTAAATGAAGACTGCCCTATCGTTTATACCCGTCACTTACATATCATAATAAAAGCATCCAGATGAAGATATATTCCACAATAGTCATGAGATGCAATTTAACATTCAATGCTATATACTATCAAACTAAATGTGTCTCTATTCTCAATGTAAATTTCTACATTTCTTATTTTCAGCTCGTCTCGAAAATGCAGGATACTCCCCAAATACTAATATACGAAGAGTAACGTGAGGTTGAATCTTAAAATATGTTTTATACTAGAGTACACTTTACGTGTAAATTCAATTACTATTTTGCAATTAGATTTACATTGAACCTGCATTACTCGCGCATTACAACGCTCATACAATGATATAATTGCAAGTTTACTGTTTGTAAGTACGTCAATACAAATAAGTGTTGGAAATGTCAGGTTACCTATGTTTAATCAGTTAAACTATGATTACTAATTAAATTATGTGCAATAGGTCAATTTCAAATTCGATTGCCGTACCGGAGAAACACACTTCGCTCAATTCTTCTCATACCCTCCATTCTCAACCCCTCCCCAATAGCTCTGAGAAGTGAGGGCCTTCGCAACCAGCGAGTGTGCAAACGAATTTCCCTTCCGCGGTGAGTAGTGGGAGGGGGGGGGGGTAACTTCCCGTTCGGGTAACTTGCGGCGCGGGGGGCTCTTGGTGGCCTGCGGCGTAGCCGGTCGCAATTGCACAGGACATGCAAACGCCAGCCCTCGTCCGGGCTTCCGCGCTCAGCGCTGCGATCTCTTGCGGATTGATTGATTGATGAAACCGGGAGCGTCAACAGCTAATGGCATTAGTTCCGTAAGTGTAGTGCCCGTTTTTCCTCGGGAGGTGGCGGTGATCTTCCCCCGCTGGACGGTGAGGTCCGGCGCCTACCGACCTGCCCGCTGGCGGGGTTTTCCGCGAACCAGACACCTCTCACCAGTGGGGCACCACCCAGCTGGGACAAGCTCTAAGCTCCCGACCGGTCTCCCGGCATATGTGGTAGTGTAGTACGTGCACTGTGTGTGTGTGTGTGTGTGTGTGTAAGTAAGGGGTGATGATAGGACCAGGAAGAGGAAAAAATGATCGCGCGCGTTCCGTGGCCCGTTTCTTAAGGTACTGCTCCGGCGTTCGCCTGGTATTGATTGGAGAAACCACGGAAAAATACCGATCAGAGCAGCCGGTGTCTACAATTCTCCTCCAGACAGCGACTCAATTCCAACGAGCTATTCCATCAGGTGTCGAAAATTCTGCCACCGTCGGGACTAGAACCTAGGACCTCCCGGTCGGAGACACTGCAGTGACGTCAGTTGATGCCTTGCGCCACCTCTCACGGCGATCTCATTCGAAAGCAGCGGGGAGGATGGTAATACGTGTCAGTTGCAACTGTCCTCGGGGATAATGATGGCCGCAAGAAGAAGCAGAATTGGATCCATAGGGAAAATGTATACTCCCACCAAACAAGGCTAAAACAAAAATGCGATGTTTATTCTTGCGCGAGACAAATGAACAGCCATGTCAACGTGTGTCATTGATTATGTCATTAGCTCTGTAAGTGTAGAGCGTTTCTTAACACGGGAAGTGGCGGTGATCTTCCCCGTCTGGATGGCAAGATGCGACACCGACCTACATTGGCTTGCGAGGATTTTCCTAGATAGATAGATTTATGAAAGTTCGCTTTGAGCTAATGCTCGGTGGCAAACATGATAACAATTAAAATTAGAATTACTAAACATTTTCAACATTTAAAATTGGGTTTACTATTAGAATTAGGGGGTCGATATAATAGTTCCAATTTATTTCTAGCTAACTCTAAATTCACTTCTAGTTTACATAACACTTCACTACACTACACTACACTGCACTCCCCTTCACTACACTACACTCCCTTCCCCCCCACTACACTACACTTCACATCACTTCACTGTATAAGGGCCATGACGATAATAATTATCACAATAATAATAAAAGTAATAATAATATTAATAATAATAAAAACAATAATATTAACAATAATATTAACAATAACAATAATAATAAAAGTAATAATAATATTACTAATAATAATAAAGATAAATGTCTCAGTCAGTATTATTCGAGATGATCTAGATAAATCCTCCTAAATCACGCATCTCTCACCAGCGAGGCACCGCCTCAACCGGGCAAGCTCCAAGCCCCCGACTGGGCTCCCGAGAAGTGTAGTAGTGTAAGAAGAAGAGTGTAAATGGGTGTAGGTAACGGATGAGGATAATAAGAGTAAGAGGAAGATTGCGCGCGGTCCGTGGCCGTTTGTTACAGTACTACTCCAGCATTCGCCGGGTATTGATCGGAGAAATCCCCGAAAACTGCCAATAAGAGCACTCCAGACAGCGGTTCAATTCGACCTAGCTGACAAGTTACAAACAAATGTAGATAGATAGATAGATAGATAGATAGATAGATAGATAGATAGATAGATAGATAGATAGATAGATAGATAGATAGATCTAGCTATACACACAATACTGCTGTGAACCTGTGCGTGTCTATGCCGATGGGTCTTTCTCAAGCAATTCACCCTGCGACTCAACCAAGCGACACTTACGAAATCCAAAACAGCATTACCTTAAGTATATTTACAAGTCAACTATCTTGTTTTGGAGAACTGCTTTAAAGAGGGTGACTTGAAAGAAAAAGATAGGAAAGGATAGCCCTAAGCCTGGCAAGAAAAGCGTTACAATGTCTTCACCAACGAAAGAACATAATTGTAATATAAATTATACCTAAATTACTTCCGCTACAAGAAAACGGTAATTTACACTAAAAGATTAAAGGTTTCTTTCAAAATTCAATAAGAGAAAAAACAATTTGCTGTCTAATCGTTTCACCACTGTTCGGAAAACATTTTCGGTATGGTATAAAACCAGATGTTTGCTCATTAGTATAAGAGCTAAAAATAAATCACATTTATCAGTTCAGAATCAATTCGATGGAAATAAATTCTGAATAAAAACTTACTTTAAGTTTTGTTTCTTAAGCGTCGTCATTAAGCAGTCTACCTATTTACTTCACCAAAATTATAACGTTGAATTCCCTATCATATTATATTACACACATTAGCTGACTCCATGAGTCATGGCACCTCGTAAGTTTTGGTTTAATTTGAGTTACGACAGAATTTTTGGCTGCAAATAAAGAAAATCGGGACTCTCCACTCAAAAAATGAATATTCAGACTACATTTGGAAATATTTGTAGTATTTTTTAAGTCTAGTTTATTACACTAATATGTAATCATGATACATCGACTTTTATTTGGCACAAAAATATAATAGATTTTTCACTTAAATATGATGCGAGAAATTGATATTTTTTTTAATTTACAAAGTCAAACATTAAATAATGTTTTGTTTAAATTCATGCCCTTGTATATTATTTGCTACATCAACTTATTAATTTATCACAATTTCCATATACATAATCTGAATTTAAGAAGAACCTTCGATGACCTTCGCCCTTAATTAATGGGATTAATTAATTACTGGGGTTACGTTTTCACTTCTACATTGTCTAAACACATCTTTGATGAAATGGGCTCGCAGGCTGTTAAATCTAAAGCCATATCAGTTTCCCAGACTAATGTGCATCAAATCTAAAATTTTATTGTAAAATTCTATGAAGAAAATCCGGGAATATTTTTCTAAATACATTGCACTGCAAGTAAGGTTAGAAAAGAAGTTAAAAGTGAATTCTTAAAAAACACTTGTATGATATTAGCTTCTGTAACATTTAAAACTAAGCATTAACATAACCGAAGTAACTGCATCGTAATACATATTGAATTAAAAGTGTATACAAGAAAAATTCTAAGAAAAAATACTAAGTAGTATCTTTTTTGAAATTGTAATATCAGTCACATACTAGCTGAGCTGTCCCCTTTACAGTGTTGCGTAAAAAAAACAAACGACTATGGTATGAAGAGGAGTTGAAGATGACCGCTATTTCCTAATGAACAATTAGTGGGAAAATTCACAAAACGGAATTACACATGTCACTTACTCCTGATTGTTAAGCAACTTCTCATTCCAAACGGTTCGGCAGGTTGCGTTCTGACACAGTCAAGGACACATCGGGTGCCTGCCGAACTCCTGTGTGTAAGGGGTTGCCTAACAAGCAAGGGCAAATCACACCTGCAACTCCGTTGTAAGAAATTTCCCAATATATTATGTATAGAGAGAATGTCGTTTAAACTTTTCTCAAAATGCACTATTTTAAGCTGATTGCCTCTGAAAACATTTTCGAGAAACTTCATGAGAGATTATTTGAAGTGCTTCTCTCACAATATATTATTAATGTGTAAAGAACGCCTGTAATGTACTACATACTAACAACATGATATATATTTTAAAGAAATGTATATGTGTATTTAAAAAAAAGCAAAATAATACTTCAAAATTTCTTTTAGCGTTATTCGGGTCATTTACCCGTATTCGTACAAAAGGCTAAAGAAAAAATCGAGACATTTTAATTTAAAAAAATATTGTCTATGTTTTTCACTCAAAATAAACCGAAAACAACTGTTTTCTTTAATTCCTGACTTTAATTAAAAAACTATTTGTGGAGAACCAAATTCATTCCAAGAAAAAGTATCTATCACTATACAGTATTTCAGTAAAGCTTGAGTGTGCGGACGTACATGTGTGTGTTTTTGCCATTCTATCACTGGCGTTTAGGCTACTTCCCGTGCACCTATCGAGACGTATGAGGTGTCATTCGAAATCATTGCTTATAACCCTAAAAATCAAAATATGCTTTTCAATTTCGAAGGTTCTCGGGTTCGGCCAGATTAATCAGGAATGTTAATTTTGGATAAAATCGTCTGAGCGGCTTAGGCGCCGGTGTTGACCGTCAAATGATTCTTCGGTATAAAGGAGCCACAAGAAACATTCGCACATGAAACTCAAAACACTCGTGAATCGTTGTTGTGGTACAACTCTGAAACGTGCGTTCTTGGCCCTCATGTTTTCGTGTCCGCAAGGGGGATATGTTTCGTAAAGCGTTTTCTAAATAATGAGATTCTTTACTAATACGAATTTGGGAGTTATAGCTTTTCTTCAATCTGTAGCCTTAGTGAAGAATACAAACCAAGATTCAAATTCTATTATATTTTCAAAGCTATTAATAGAAAACTAAACAGCCTCAGGTCACGTGACAGGTTATAGTTTTGTTAGTTACTCACAAATCCAGGAAAAATATAAAATAATCTACACTACTAATGTCTAATGGGCACAGAAATTGAAAGAAAACTTAGTAGTATCCGACATTGTAATAGGTGTCTACGGTTTCGTTAAATACCAGAAACTCGGGAAAAGTACAGAAACAATGAAAGGTTTGAGTTTGATTAAAAAATGCAAATGTTTGATTTTTTATTAGGCTTATTCTCATACTGCGCCTAGCGACTGAATTCTCATAATCAAACCGTCTCTACTTACGACACAATTGATCAAGACTCCAAAAAAAGAGATTTATCGCAATCACATATATACTATTCAAGAGTTGTGTTACGGAATGGCAACTTTTTGGTTAGTCAGTAAAGAACTGTTGTACTGTATAAATACGCAATTCTAAGCTATTCCAGTGTTCGTAAAGTTGTTTTTGTTAACAAATTTAATTCATTGCCGTGTTTATAAAAGAGTGTTTGACTTGATAACGATAACTGCTTGTTTTTGAGCAGTAAGTGGGCTACTTTCCAGAAAACCATTTGTGTTAACTTGTTCAGCAGCACTTGTGCTGGGTAGACCACTAATTTACAACAAATCTGACTACTTGTTTTTCTGGGCAATTTAATCTCAACACTTGGTAATTTTAGAATGATGTTTACTCACGCATAGTAGCCTACTAGACTGCTTAAGTGCCGAATGCACAGGTTCAACTACTTTACTGTAAGTTCTGTTATTCGAAAAGATGGCTGCCACCTAGCTGTAACCAGCATGTTTTGCTGTTTTCATATTTTTTTGACGATGTTGTGAACATTCATGGTAGATCCACGTTGCTTGGGCAAGATCCACTGAGGATGGGAAAAGTGTTTTCCCGAAAGTTAACTCTGGAAAATTATTAATAAAAATTATTAAAACTTTTGTGGAGATTATTTCCTTTACCATATTATTTACTGTAAGCCTTTAAAACAGAAACCCTCATCAGCATTTCCTTGCTCTTTTCGTAGTCTGTACAAAACTCAACGCGCTATCTCCTACCCAAGGGAGTAGGAAACTAACTTCCGTTCGATAACGACGCCCGTCGTGTTTGAAGGGAAGAGACAGCATCCTAATAGAGGGGCCAAAATATATACAGCGAAGTGCGACCTGCATTTTGAATGACGCATTTGGAAGAACGTGTATCCGGTTTCAAACGAGTAAATAGTATCTTCAAGGACTCATGTGCCTCAGCCTCGCATCCTTAGTCGACTGATCAAGAAAGACGTCAACAAACACAGACCCTCGGTTAAGTGTAAAAGTAATCAACTGTGAAATGGATAATAAGTGTAAAAATATCAACGATCCAAATGTTCCCCACACATTTAATTTAGTATTGCAGTTATTTATTTGTAAATATTATGTTATTTTGACACTGCGGATTGAAACCTCTTATTCCTCAACCTCACATTTCCGGAGTCTAGTAGAGTTAATCATGTGGGATTCGCGAGGTTTCTCTACGATTCTACTCGTTTCTATTTTTTCTTTCTTATTGTAACATTTTATTTTTATAGCACTATTATACAGTTAACTTTTCTCTTTCAATGGGTATTACTACGACAGCCACCTCGTAATTGAATCACTATTTGTTTCCAACTTGACTTCTAACGACATACCAGCTCTTTCACCCAAGTGTTTTTGTTTCGCTGCCATCAGCTTCTTGATTCATTGATGTAACTCGACGTAAGTAGAGCATTTTGTATAGTTCAGTAAATTGAAATAAAAGTTCAACTTGGACTTTTAACAAATAATTGACACATCCGAAATATAATAAATCAATAACATCACATAACTGGCACAAATATAATAAAATAATTAATATAAAAATATTGTGATGAATAATATATTTAAACACATATTGTTCCTTAATAAACTTTTAAATGAAGTAATAACATAACATTTGTGTCAACGACAAATTGTCAACACTTGCATTACTTTCCCTCTCGTGTACAGGTGAGTACACTAATAATTAATCTAACCGTAAAGAATCAATTCGCTCAAGAACTTCAACGGGACTCAACGTCTTTAATGGCAGCCCCAAGGATACTGATGTGCGGCTTCGCCGGGGCAGTCTCCCACGCGCGTCGCGCATGACGAGTCGCCAAGATGCACGGTCGAAAATGGTCCCTTCGCAGGGCGGCGGCGACTGCGGCGGCGTCGGCCGCGACGGCAATTGCCCCAATTAGGACGTACAGTACCGGCAGCGTATATGCGACTCTGACAGTTCTCCTCACCACGTGCTGCGGTACGTCATGTGACCTGCTCCGAAACAATCAGCTTGCGAAGATTTGTTGCCTTTCTCACAGTCAGAGTTCTGTGTTGCCGCTATTCCAATACACACGAAGTCGCGGAGGCGATAAGGTTCGGCTTTGGCGAACGTTATGAACATGATAACCAAGATGGATTATAGCCTGTCAACAAGTGTTCATGTTTTCAGATTTCATTTGTCTGGCATGTACGTGGTGCATTTGCGTAGTAATGTGTGGCAACAGCGTATAGAACTGTCAGAATCGCTTATACGCTGCCGGTACTGTAGTGCCTGGGGCGGCCGCTGCTCCGACTCTGCTTTCAGCGAGCTTCCCGCGCGGCCTGTCTCAGACTCATGAGCGAATGCTTGTCCGCACGCTTCAATGGTCAGTCAGCGGCTCGGCAGCAACCCAATTACTCTGCCCTTCCCATCTTAAACTTACTTATTACTGTCGGCGCACAAGTGACTTACAAGCGAAGTCATTTTTTGTTAAGTGAAGAAATACATTTCGAAAATACGAGTGGTATATATGTACAAGTATATATTACGAGAATTTCTGCAAGATAGTTCGCAAAATAGTCGAGTTATTGGGTAAAACGTTTTACTTTCTGGCGTTGCTACATTGACGTAATCAGAAGGAAGTATTATGATACTGCGGCGGAAATCATCGTTTTTCGAGAGAAAAACTCAAATTGTCGGGTTCTGGTAAAAACAAATTGGATAAATCTTGCCACATATACAGTAAATTACTTCCTCTAACCTTTGTGTGGTCAGAATATACTTTTTGTGGGTTCTTGACATCGAAAAATCGATTCACGGCCAAACACGAATGTGAAAATGTAGGTAAAACGTGATTTTGAAAATAACACAATCATGTTCTATACACATGGCAAGAGCTTGATAGTAATATCTTTCATTATAAGTTGATTCACTTACGCTGATGATGGGCACATAACCTACGCAGAAATGTCGGCAACATTTATTATCCAATAATTAATTTGATTTGTTAGGTCTGTTTGGATGATGTATCGTAATTTAGAAATATATATCGTAATAATGTAATATATATATATATATATATATATATATATATATATATCGCCATATTAACTATTTATTATTTTGAAATGAAGTCAAATGAACTGGCGTTTTGTACGCGCATTGTTCTTAGAAAACACTTTACCATGGTTATTTTCCTAAGTAGTTCTCAGTGCTGAGGTAGGACGAGAATTGGGATTTCCAAGAAACATTTTTTAAAGATGTATCGTTCTCTGAAATGATTTACACCCTGAAGGCATTTTCAAAGTCATTTTGGAAATAACACGACCCCATTTTCTTCCTTATTTAGAACGAAAACTTCGTGCTTCGAAGGACGAGGGGAGAAAACAACTAATCGACTCCAGCCTCAACTCGAGATACGATATCACTGTGATCGAGACGAGATTGGCCAATCGCTGATGCGCTAAACGCTCGACATCTCATGCCTCTTTTATGAATCCGCCGGACAGAGCCACGTCATCTGCGGCGTTTATCCTCCATTAGCCATAAACATCGAGCCTGCTCAAAATAAGGGGTGAGAAATTTATGAGCACTTACCAAGGACCTTTTTCCGGACCGCCAGGAGACGGTGAACGAAGAGAGAATTAGATGATCGTTGTTAAGTCCATTACTGAAGGTTTCCCTTTTAGTCAAATGTATGACAAGCGACCGCAATCATTTTCGTGACAAAAATATTAAGTAATTTGTAAGAAATCGTATTTCTAAAATGCATTGCATATTAGTGAAATTGACTGGTATTCAATGGTGTAGAACGGAACCGAAGAAATTCCATTTTAAAATTATAGAGTTTATTTCTTATTTATAGATATTCCATTTGACCATTAGTGGCGTAAAGGCTTAATGTACCAAATCTCTCGATTCTGACTCTCGGGTCTGTTCTTTTTCATATTTTATATATGATATGCAAATACTTAGTGAACATGATTCCATTATTCCTTCAGAAATCCAATGCGAGAAGTAATGAAAGCTATATACGGTCATATCTTGAAATAGTGAACGCGGACATAGGGAACTTCTCGTTATGGGGAACTAAAGTCACTGACCCAATCCATATACACTACAAATAAGCACTAGACAATTGGATTGAGGCGAACTCCCCACATCGGCTACAGAAAAAACAGGAAAGACAGCTTCCAGGAAATAAACATTTCTCCTCAGGACTGCGAATTCAAATACTAAGCGTGAATATACAATGCAAATAACTACAGTAATGTTACATAGTATCCAGTTGCAACAAATACTTAAAACCACACACATAATCCATATCTGCTTCTTCGCAACGACTGTCATTTCTGTCATGCCACGATGATCCATTCGATGACAGTCTGAATCTGAAACTTCGGAAGTGCTTTCATACTGTAGTATTTGATCACCTTGTCCGTCTTATGCTTCTGGTATTGATCTGCTGCTTCCAATCAACACTTTTTGCAGAGATTTCATTGTGGCACGAAGATGTTTGAAATCTGTGGACGCAATCTTGCTGTAGGTACTCATTAAATTATTTTATTTGTACAATGCACATATGCTGCCTGCGGTGGTTTTGTATAGTATGTTTTAATGGCCTTAATTCTCATGGATTATTCTTGGGTGAAATTTAGGCCTTCGCCCTTTTCCTATGGAATCCCCATCGTATCAAACACCAAGTGAGAGCCTACTCCTTCCTTCAATATACCGACCACTATCCGTAAAGCGGCTTTTTATTAATTATGATGGAGAAAAAGTTTATTTTAAAAAAAAGTATCAATTTTCATTTTTTTAAGATTACTGTATGTGTTATTTGTTTCTGAATTTTGTCACTTGAATCATTATATTTTGGATTTACTTGTACTGTTAGTTTTAAGGTGATTTATCCCATTTAATTGCGAATAGAAAATGGGTTAAAGTTTTTTACATATGCATTGGTAACATATCTATCCTAAGTAATTGTACATGTTGATTATTTCTGGAGAATTCCTTTATTGGTACGGTCAATCTCATGCTGTACGCTCTGTATATGAAGAATCAGGAACAGGGGGAAATTTGCCAACAATTATATTAAACCATAACATCAATGTGTTACAAAATTCGCCTTTGAAGTATTGTTTTGCAGATCACTTAGGAGAAGAGGTGAAGGCTCATTTAATGCATTCGCCTGATGCACGTTATTTGCCCCCGCGATATCGTCGCATTTTATTTTACGTCAAAAACATTTTAAAACTGTGTGAGCTGCTACGGGGAGAAGTGTCCTCTTATCAGGTTTTCTTAATTCTGGGACAAGATGAATTCTGAACACAGAAAGAAATGAGCGTTTTGGCAAGAATTGTTAACGCAATATTCGCTCTGATTCGATATAATAAAATACATCTTCAAAGCTACAGATTTGAAAGTTCATCCTTCATCATGACCTTCTTGAAGGAATATTCTTTTCCATATTTGTGGGAAAAAGGAGCTAGAAGGACTCAAATACCACTTCCCATGGTTCACGTAAATATATCTTGGGGAATTCGTGTGCCCTGCCCTCCATTGTGAAAGAAAATGCAACTTTAATCAGCAAATAGTGTGGGTATTATATCAGAGGGAGATGGCACGTCGGCAACAAAGACATCACAACTATAGAACACATCGCGCTACCCACGTCAAAGCGCAAATGAATTGTGATAAAATCTGCACATCATAAACGTCTGTTATATAATAAAACCTCAAGCTCTGATTTGATCTTCAACTTTCAAATCAATGTGCGTCAATGGTTTATTATTCTCACACTTCAACTTCTATGTATTTGAAAACTGAGCGGCGTTGTCACATCGTCAAGGTCGACTCTCATTCGACCCAAAGACCTGCACAAGGCACTTGTGTCTCGGGAGAGCAAAATGTGGACCTACGAATGTATACGAAAACAGCCGAACGTAGTCGAAAAATAATTTTCACATGCCAAATGACTTTTACATTGATTTTTACAATGATTGATACACGTCAAATGATTTTTAAGGGGAATATTCGCACAAAATGCTTTGGATAGACGCAAGGACCAAAGGCACGTGCCTCGTCCTCAACTTGGACACGCGGAGGGAGGCGTCACAATTCCACGGGGACGGTGATCCAAAATCCAAATCAGTGAAAATGAATTATGCCTCGGGAGAACACAAACTTTCCGATCGCCTGACTCCACTTGACTGTCTTTGTATACGTTCGTGACTCCGCATTTTCCCTCCCGAGACACAAGTCCACAAAGCTTCCACTAGAGAGACGAAGAGAGAATTCTCATTCGATGCTCGCACTCATAGACGTATACATGCGCATCACCTGATACAATTGCGCGTTGATTGGCCGCCTATGACGATATGCTGATAGCACGCCAGTGTTGTCAGATCCACCAGCCAAACTTCTGGGATGGCTAATAAGCTCATACAAAGTATTTCTGAACGAATATACGGAATGCAGTAAATGAAATGACTACCAGTTAAATAGAGCTACCTCATTCTTTTAATAATACGTATAAATTAAATAAGAAAAAAGTGTCTACATTCAGTATTACAATTCAAAAATTTCAACTTTCAAACCTGAAGAATAAATTAAATTAAAAAAACTGCTCTTTTTCGCGAGGTTCGCTCCGAAAACCAATGTTGAAATCTACACAAACAATGGATTCAAAACAGCGATTACAAATTTTGTTCACTGTTAAATCTAAATTTTGTAAGAAAGAGAAGTAACCTATAGCTCGCTTTGTTCAATAATGTTTGTTGGCTCCACTTGTATATAGAGTCGGCCGTAGTTTTAGTCCATTATGAGGAAATCAATGTTATCACTGACATATTGCCGGGATAATTTTACTTAAATAGGATTACACATTATGATACATAACGGGAATATTTTACATGTGCCTACATGGATTATTTTCTGCTGCATCTGAGTGTACTAGTTATTTATTTTTTATCTCATTTTCCCCTAGTGCGTGGCCGAAGGAAATATTGTGTTCTAGAAGTTACAGGGAGTGAGGCAAGTAACGCGACAGATACAGAGGAATGAATAATTAGGGAGACAGTGTAATGGGAATGTTAGTCCGTACTATTGTGTAATTAGATAAAGGGAATATGGTGAGTCCGAAGGATGAAAGGAAACCAGGTGTTGGTGGACATAGGTCTTGGACAGGATATGAAATATTTTTGGAAGTTCTCTACCGAGTGCACGTTTTCTGGCAAGATTTATGTGAAGCCCATACCGGATGAAGTTTTTTTCACAGATACATTTAATTCAAATTGTTTAACATTCATGTCTCTCAGATTCAGTTTAAATTGGTTATCTTCGCGTCAAATGTCTCTGCATAATACTGGTTTGTTGCCCAGAAGTGCAGCATATCATGTTTGTGTTTTGGGTGACACGTAGTTTGTCAACATATTGGACAAGTGGCCACCCAAATTCTGCCCTCCAATGATGACAGCGTCCTATTTTGTTGAGTTTTAGGTTGAGTGTCACGTCGGCAAAACTAAGAGTATATTTTTGACACCTGTGACAGATGAATTGCACGAGAGATTCCTACTGAGCAGGGAGGAGGTTTGACACCCATGGCTATCAGATACAATTAGTATTATCCGCGCAACTTGTCTTGAATGATGGCTTGGAGAACTGGGGGTAGAGTGGGGGTATTACTAATAATATCGGCCACAAGATGTTTTGAAGCAACGTCAACCATTAGAGAATCAGAGTTAAACCAACTGCTGCAGCGGCCAGGTCGCCGCTCTGGACAAGAGGCAGCAAAAAGATGGCGGTGATCCAAAGCATAACGGAGAGGATACAAAAGAAGCCTGTTCTAACTCACCTGCCTTTCCATCGTTCTCAGTAATTTTGGGTTCGCCGCTATTATATGTATGTTCTCCGAACTTTCTGAGGAGTTTGAAATATCTCTTACGAAGGACCTGAACATACTTCAGCTTTCTCATAGATTTTACGAGAATTCACGAATAAGTCGCGTCTGCAACTGTTTCGCAGCAACGAAAGTATTGTGTTTGGAATGTTATCAGTGCTCTCTTCGAGATCTTACCTTCAACTGTTTATTGCACCACTGAGGGAGAAGGTAGTTCATTGGTAAATAAAATTTGCGTAAATATTACCCCCCTTTTGGAAAGCCCAGTGGAAATGTTCTTGTTCACTGGTGAACCAGAATGCGCAACTCTACGCGCATGGTTTTTGCGGCTGCTAGCGTGCGTCCCTTGGTTTGTAAGTGGAAATGACGGTTGATTATAAGGAGTAGAGAGAACTGGAAAGGCAAGAAAGTCAATATTATGCTCTAATGCAGAAAATGTGTTTTCAGTCGTCATTAATAGAAATGATTGTTCTTGCTTTCGCGGATGGACGGTTCGAGAGTTCCGCGATGTTCATTATTGTTATCCAACTGTCTGGGTTGTGAACCTCTTCAAGCCTTCCAATATGTTGTTCTAGTCCATTGTTCACACATTTCTAAGGTCGGCTTTAAGAATGTAGAGAAAGAGTGTAGTAACCAAGTCAAGCATGCAAATCAAAGTGCGTGGTAAATATTAAAATAAATAAATGAAAACTCAGACAAGTGCAAAACTATTACCTAAACTAATATTAATTAGATCGCTGGTGAGGTAGATACCTTTGAATAATTAAATATGGTTAATTAAAAGTGTCTGGTATTAAACATTTATTTTGCTAATGATCGTTTCGATCAGTAGCGATCATCCTCAGAGCTAAAATTAGAATTGTCGAAATAAAATTACATTAATAAATATTTTATAAAAAATTAAATATACGTTACTACAAAATATTATATACAACATATAGACATTGCATGCCAGATTCGTAAGCAAACTGGGTCGTGCATACCTTGCAGCTTCCGGGCCCAAAACAAAGTTCGCGTGTTTAAGATGTCTTAGGATTTTTACTCGTTCCGTGCTCATAACTGCATATTTTCGCCTATGGCTCGCACACGTCTGCTTCCTCTCGAAGTTTACTCCCGTTCAATAGTTTTTCTGTCGTCAATAATATATTTTATGGTTTACTTGTTCATTTCTGTGTGTTATCGGACCTGAAACAAAACACGTGACGGTATTGTTAATACCCCTGCGGACCATTTTGACTCTTTATACCCACGCGGGCCTTTTGAATACTTTATGGCCCGCTTTAATACCAACACAAATTATTTTTATGAATTCGTTTATTTATGTTAAGATACAAGCAAATACAATAAATAAATGGCATGATCTCCAACAAGTAAAATAACTCGTTTTAAACCTTTTTTGCTTAATTGATATAAAAATTGCAATTTTAGAATTTCCCGTGAATTCATAATTGCCATCAGCCAAGCGTATTTCACTGTTACGTAACACCGTTTTTAGACATATTCTTCTTGGGTAGCAGTACTACTAGTAGGAACAAGATGTACACAAGCATGCCTCATAAGGCACATCGGCTAACATCCTCGAAATGTTATTTTTTATGTTATGTAATATTCGAAATAACTTGTGGCAATTGAGGCAAATAACCTAAAAGTACCGCTTCATCAGCGCAATTAATACTGTTACATAAATCTCAAATACACCATAAACATTTTTATATGTTTCTCGAGATTTGACTGGAAACCACGGTTCGTAGCTTTGTTAACTTCTGTGAGAATTTCGGCAGAAACTTAGTAATATTCTTTCATTTTGTGCGAACAAATCAGCAAAACAAGGATTATGCAATAGTACTTAGATACACACTCTGTATTGTTTATAAAACGTTATATTGACAAATGACTATTGCAATGCATCTTTTCACTTTCGACGCAAGAAAAATTATAAAATGTTTCGAATTCTCGTTTGACTCAGCAACGAACTAATAAACCACACTGTTTTCTATGCACCGCGGGCGTTACTAGATATTTTTGCCCCTCAGACGACTTAAAACCCCTCGTGTCAGAGGCCCTCGGGGCAAAAAATCTACTTAACGCCCTAGATACATAAATAACTTTTACCGATCTTTGTTCCAATAGCATTTCGATGCTCTGCTGTCTTCCTTTCTATTGCACCACACTAATCTCTTTTGTTATTAATTTAGTAATGTTCCATTATTAATATTATTCAGATTTTAATTTAAATGTCACTGCGTTATAAAATATTCTTCAAATATAATCAATGTACCTCAAAGCAAAGTTATGTTTCCTCTCGATTGCCCGAACTATACGTTTTTGCCATCGTATTTTGTAATTATGTTATAATTTAAAATTGAGATAATATGAGACATCTCATTTTTGGGGCACATCCACAGCTCTTTCATTACATAGGCAAGCCACCTTCAAAAAGAATAAGCATGTGATATCCTCAACATTCAACTCACAACCTTTCCCAATTAAATACACTATAAAGAACACTCCAAATTAAAAACTTCAATCGCTTATGCGAGAGAATTTGCAACACTGTAAGCACGTGATAGAGAATCAACATACAGATTTCCCAGTGGGTGGAGTTAATGACGCCACGAGTAGATAGAACTAAGGCAGTCTAGACCAGTTATAATACTCTCTGATGTGGACTGCCTTGATAGAACATATCGCGCCACGTGAATGACTCGTGACAAAATTTACGCGTCATTCAAAGAGAAAACAATTTTCAATGATTACATTGAACAAACCTATCTCTGGAATAAACTAAAGTGAACTGTGGCATAGTTTACAGATAGTTATGTTTTTCATTGAACTATTTGAATTGTCACAAATTGCAAATGTTAGAAATAATGCGAGAAGGAGTGTGCTGTTGTAGCATTCTAGTTAAATAAAGAAATATTTTGTTCATAATTTGTTTTTGAAATAAGGTCATGTACAATTTTTCAAAACCACGAGTAGTTTACCTGAAATACATGCAGGTTTTAAACAACCATTTTCTCAAAAACTGCCCTTATTTTTCTTAAACTTTTCTTCTCGGGTGCTTCAAAGAATGGTATAAAGAGTGGTGCTGTTCCCATTTTCTGGAAAATGTTTTTTTTTACAAATTGTGAATAATTAACCTTGCACGAGTACAATATTGAACAAACAGATTTCTATCAGAAATAGAATTTGTTGTAAAAATTAAACTTTAAAAAAGTCATGTACAAAATCTGGAAAAAGACGAATAGTTTTCGCGAAACTTCTCCGTAAAGCTAATGCAATTTATAAAAAAAAAAAAAACATTCTCAAAACTGGCTCCAAACTTTTTCTTTTAATTTTTTCTTCGTATACAGCAAAAAATGGGAAAGAACGTGGTGATTTTTAATTTTGTTTAAACAATTTGTTTCTGAAAAACGGCTCCATCGTTTTTGATGAAATTTTGTTGGTGGATAGTCTGAAGGACTTTTAAGATAATGGTCTCATGTTGGTTAAGACCCTGATTTTTTAAAGTTGAAAGAAGACAATACTTTTTCAGTGTCTTCCTATAACTACAACTGTAGGGATCAGA
This sequence comes from Gryllus longicercus, assembly GCA_038098605.1. NCBI lineage: Eukaryota > Metazoa > Arthropoda > Insecta > Orthoptera > Gryllidae > Gryllus > Gryllus longicercus. Next base: position 180,443 of record JAZDUA010000648.1, on the reverse strand, counting down.
GGAAAACGAGGCTAAGTGAAATTTTTGATTTGCTGAGATATTTGTATTCAAAGTTAAACCTGAAATACAAAATTCTATTAAGTTAATTATAATTGTCTATCATATTTCATTTGTAGTGTATTGTCTTGGTTATCTTCTTATGTATTTATAATTTTCCAGTCTTTTTCCAAATTTAAAATATTTCATTTTTGAAATTTAATAGACTACTTTGCATTGAATAGCGTAAGAGGAAAAGTAGTCCAAGTACGAACAAATTAATTTTCAACATCAATGTTTCTCAAAGATTATTGAGTTAAATGAGTCAAATTATGAACAAAATGGATAATGATGTTGTTTAGGCAATAAAACATTTTATGCTTTGATAATTCAGATATAGTGTTAATAGGAAGACTACGTTTTCAAGTATTTTTAATATTAAGTAATCTAAGTATACCAAGAAATTAGTAACATAATGAAAAATTAGTTACATTCATCCCTTTATTTCATTATTCTTCATCATACTCACTAATCCGTTCATCAACGCCAACCATCTTCAGTAAAAGATTCACTGCCTGTTCTTGTAATCATTACAAGTCGTACTAATACATCCCTGTGTGTAATACTTACCAGAACTCTTCAAGAGCCCTGATGTGCCGTTTCGCATAAGATTCAGTATTAATCTAAGAAACGCGTACCTTAACGCGTGTGACGTACCTAAATAGACAGTTATCTGATTTTCATTCGTTATGCCTGAAGTAATGCGTGTTCTAGTCACGACAACAAAACACTGCCTCTTAGACTACCATTCCTCCAAACGAAACAACAAATCTTCAAAGCACTTCAACTTTTGGATAACAGAATTTAGCAGTCGTAAGAGATAGGACTTTGATTCCTTTTCCTCTAACAGTATTTAGTATCTAGTGTCTCAATAAGCACCTAACTTATTTTTCTCCAAAATGTCACTTAGCTTCGTTTTCTCCAGAGCCCCACAATTATGAAGATACATATTTTTTCTTAATGAAATGTGTTCATAAAACCCAGCTCTTCGAGTAAGGTCATGTTGAAGTTTTTGAAAGTATGAGTTTTTTTTAATGAGGTAGTGTAAAGGTCACCCACTCCACCTTTACTGCGTCTAAGTTGAGAAGAGTTTTAAAGCTATTGCTGTTTTTATAAAAGAAAGTAGATTGATCCAAGATAATAAATTTCACTTAGAACAAACGAATTACTTCTATACTTGAAGAAATTTTGATCTTTGTTTGTTTTTTTAATTTTTTGTTTTAATAATTCTTTGTTTAATTTTTTGCTTATATTTTTTATTTAACATCAAAAACAGTAAAACTGAATGTGGCGTATTATGGGGAGAAATGTATCTGTGAACGTTTTCGTAAATTTTGCTATCCCTACTCTAACCCATTTACCCGTTGAATTCTGAATGCAGTAGCAATAGTAAAAGACTGGGGCGGCGAATCTAGAGACACATTTCGGGACGGGAAATTCAAAATATTTTGCTCGGATGTGTCATATTACAGATTTTGTAAAATGTTGAAGGCTACACTCGGTTCATGTTGCGATACGATTTTATTCGTTTTAATGATCATCCAAAAAATATTTTTGCTTGAAAGTTTCGTGACAACTTTAAAAATTAATAGTTATCGAAAAAGTTTAGGGGGAGTTTCTCGCATTCCCCTCCCGTGGATGCGCGCCTGGTAAAGATAATTTGAGGAAATTTTCTTGACGTGTGAAAACGTATAGAGTCTAGGCAAGGCGTAACGTGTAATTCGTGTTAAAACGAGCATATTTGGAGAATATTACAATACTATTATTTTTAATAGTTACTATTATACATTTTTCGATCTATTTCTATTTGTTTGTCAACGGTTATGTTCGCGAAAACACTGCACACCCTATACAATGAATTCAATGCCAAAAAGATATTTTCATTTAAAGGTTTAAATAAAAAATCTATTGCTTGAAACTATTAAATTTAGCACCAAATGTTCTACGGTTTCAAAGAAGTTTACAAAAATTATGACTGAGATGTGTTAATTTGGAGAGAAATTGTGGTGTATGTACATATTACATAACCATTACCAAAGGCGAGAAAGAACGTGCAGTTTAGCACCACTAATTTCGTAATGAAATGTATTCTTCAAAATTAGATTTTTACATAAAGCCATGTACGTTTTTTGAAAATATGAGACGCTTCAATTATAATTTTTGCAAATTTTTGAAATTGCAGATAAGAATTTCTCACACTTGTGTTGCTACAATCTTTCAGGAGTTAACAGATTGCAAAACATGGAATGCCGCGACACGGCAGTTTGATGTTCTCAGAATAATTTCTCATTGTAGGGCGGTGTTCCTCGGTGAATGGAACGGAGATTTAGATTGTCGAATTTGTGTTGATGTATTAACAGAATTAAATTTTCCCGCCTAAAGCACCACGATCGGTAATGAGTTTTACAAGTGATGGCTGACATGTCACATGGTCAGAAATTTCAGTATTTTAATTTTACGCAATTGGTACTGTTGCGCGAAAGGACGTAACTGTTGTAAACAGGGGCGTCCAGAGGATCGGGCAGCTAAGACGACTTGCCCTAGGCTCCCTCTTAAGTGGGGCACCGAAAATTTATTTGAAATGGATTTCCTCAATACATTATTTTGAAAAAGAAATTAACTATAGTTGAAATAGGACTCACTTTAAAATAAATAATAATAATAATAATAATGATAATAACAAAAAGAAGTAACAACAACAATAGTAATAATAATAATAATAATAATAATAATAATAATAATAATAATAATAATAACGGGAGCCGTTATTGGAATAAGGGGCCTCCATGGTTTAAGCACCATTAGTTTATCATCAGAAATTCAGCAGTCCCTAATTGTATAGATTGGTTGATTCGTGTTTTCGGGCGCGTCAACCACTAATATCGTTAGTCCCGAACTTATAGTGCAAGTTTTATCGCGGGAGGCGGCGATGATCTTCGTCCGCTGGATGGGGAGATACGAAATATCAACGTATTGAGGGTTTCCCCGACCAGGTATCTCCACCAGCGGGGCACCGCCCTAGCTTTACGCTCCCGACTGGTCTTCCGTGGTGGTGTGGTAGTGTAGAGCACGTCAGTGTAAGTGAAAGTAAGGGTCGAGGATAGGACAATGAAGAATGAAAGATAGCGCGCAGTCCATGACCAGGGGCGAATCCAGCACCAAATGATCGGCTGGGTCCGTCCCTGGTGTCACCTGCCCGTAATTACGTCAAAAAATACTAATTCCGCAGAATATGATCCCAAGAACATCTACATCAGCGTGAACTAGAGACCCTAAGATACATAAATCATGTTTTCAGTGGATGTGTATATGACATTAATAATGATAAGGAAGAGTTTGTCATCTGACCATCCTGTTTAGACATGGCTTTATAATTTTCTTTTTCTTTATTTCTGAACATGTTGTTTTACGTTTTTTTATTTTCCTAATACGTGTTTTTTTTTTTTGTGCATTCTAAATTATTTTTTTCATTTCTCTTGCTATAGTAGTAAGTAAATGGCTACGTTTCGCTCGCTCACATTTTCCTTGATTCTTGGCTTCGTCTTTTAATAAACTTCATGTTCGTGTTTCCAAATGTCCTGCGCTGAATTGGGAATTCGGATTTGCACTTAATTCAAATAGACCGCTCTGAAATTCGTTTCCTCCAAAGCGACGTCACCGCCATCTAACAGCGAAATTAATAACAACTCATGTAGTTGACGGAACAAAGCGGTATACACTCTCTGCGGTTTACGGAAAGTTTGTACTTTGGATTTTAGCAAATAATCTTCAAAAGTCCTCAATTTTGAGACTCAAACAGTAAAACTTACGTACCTTGCTCCAATTAAAAAAATATAGCACAAACATCCTTACTCCGTATTCGTAATTAACGATTTTCCCTCCCTACGATTAATGTTGGGAATTGAAAAAAGGTTATCTCCATCAATTTCTTCTGTTATATTCTATACTTTTATTAACATTTCAAAGAAATTGTAAATTATGTCACTTTTAATTCTAATATGTTCGGAGAAAACTTTAGTTCCACTCAAATTGATAGAAATTCTTTGTATATTAATCTCGCTTTCACAGATACGCAATATGCAAGTTCCGCGGGTATTTTGCATGGCTTTGGAATGGGATGCCAGAATTTACAAAGCTTACACATCTTATGTGATTGTTCTCAGTGACAAAAATTTGACAAGTTAGCTGATTCTTTCGGTGCACGTATGACACGTGATATTGTGATAGTGCGCTGCCCCCTGTCTGTGAAGTAGTTGACTATTTTTGTACTCTCACGAGGAAGACCTGTACCTAACGTAATAAATTTGAAGTAGTCAGTGTTCGCCTGTATAATAGAATTTATGTTACCAAATAAAAATTGCTTTATATTTATTGACTACAACAATGGCGGTGCAGACGAAGTCAAACATTGACATTATGCGATTGCCCGTTAAATCTGAGGAGCATACATTCGGTGACTGGGAGCTGAAATTTAAACAAAGTCATATATTGCATTCCAAGTGTTACCAGAGTGATGTTTGCGGTCCCAGCGATCCATGTTTTTTTTGTCTTTACAACAGGGAACTACAACTTCCACACATGCCAGATATGGTGTTTCCTCAAAACAGTTTGGTGTTAAGACACAAAACTGGTTGTGGTATACAATTCAACGCACTGGAAGCTTTGAAAAGAGTTTGCAATGGGAAACAGAACTTGAAAGTAGCCTGTGCTGATGAATGGCTTGAATCAAGACAGGATATGGGACCTTTGGAACAAGTGAATCCCTTTGACTGGACTTTCACCACTGATTACAGTGGTACAATCCTGGGCGACATGAAGGTTGAAGCAACAGAATTGAAGTTGGATCTGAACAAGTTACGTCAAAAAGAAAAAATTCTTTTTTATCATGATCTTACATTGTATGAAGATGAACTCCATGATAATGGAACTGCAGTTTGCTCTGTCAAAATTCGTGTGATGCCTAACAGTTTCTTTATCCTTTTACGCTTTTTCCTACGTGTGGACAATGTAAAAATTAGAATAAACGATACACGCATTTATCATGAATTTGACTTGAACTACTTGTTACGTGAATATTCGTCACGAGAGGCTAATGTAGGCGATTTAAAAGTTCCTCATTCGGTTCTGGTTGACCCCAATGAAGTAACTCAATTTTTACCTATTGTGAAAATTGTGAATGAAAAACTTATTTTTCCTTCACCTGGTAATGATGATTCTGGAAAATCTGGAAGTTAATTTTTTAAGTTAATAAAATAAAGCAAACAAACAAAATAAAAAGAAAGAAGTAAGGAATTATTACTCAGTTTATCAAGCAGAAATTTATATTCATTTCTATTATTACAGTATTTGCTCAAATTGTCAGTAATAATGTTTAGATGTAACATATCAGTACAAATTAGAAAAATATGAAAGATCCATGTTGACCCTGGCAAATCTTACGCTTAATTATTTTCTCAATCATGTCATAGACATACACATTACTACTTCATAGAAGTACACATTATTAATAGTAACGTTTTGTTCTATTTGGCGAAATAAATTAAGTGTTACATGTTAAAAGTTAATGATGCTAATTAGTAAATGGAAAGATGAAACATTTCTTCATGCAACTTTTTCTCTAAAACACCCAAATACTCTTACACAATCTTAAACTTGCTGTTGATTGCATACCTTTAAATAGAAAGAGTTCCCCTAGCAAGTAAATTTTAAATATTCTGCAAATAACTTGCAACTTACTGTTCTACATTGATAAAGAAATTTGGCAATATTTTTAACTACTTTGTTCAATATGTGTATATATTTAATACTTTGTATTATTATAGTTATTAATAATCGATTTGTAGTGTACAATAACCGAAATCTGAAAAAGTAAATTGTTATCACTTGCTTCATTATCTTTTATTTTGAATAAATAGAAAAAGTTAATTTTGCAAGCAAATTGTTTCAATACCAACTTCCCCATTCTGAACAGCTTTCATAAATCCTGAGAAGAGTACTTGCTTTTGAAGGATCTTTCGACACAAATAAATTAAAAAGTTATTTGTGATGTACAAAGCATTGATCTGAGAGGAATTTTTATTACTTCAAATTCCATTATTTATTTCACTTTGTTTTGCTATGTTTTAGAAGTAAGAAGATAAAAATGTGCAAAATGATTTAAATTCCCTACAGAGTATGCAATAGTAAGGCCTTCACAAATGCTACTCTGCAATATTAAAAAATTTGGTGGGTGTGTCTTTAAATTTATGTATAACATAGCAAATTTAAAAGCACTGTTTAGGAATAAAGTCAATAAAAGACTGCCTACCAGAATTTGATTTTCATCCATCTAGGAATTGGATAAGAACACAATAATAATAATAATAATAATAATAATACACATGAAATTAGTACTTCATAACAATATTACCAAGAAAAATTAATGTAGATTAAAAACCATGAAATGAAATTTTCCCCAAATTGATCTTTTCCTTATCTTAGAAAGAGGATTATTTTTGTGAAATCGATACAGAATTTAACCGCAGGCCATTTCATTTGAATGAAAGTAAAATACTTACCAAAATATTTGTTCTTTTGGTAAACCTGACCATTCTATGAAAGAAAGATGTTAGTAGCATGAAGTCAAAAATGACACTTTGCAAAACACACCTTCCTTGACTCATCTGTAATTTATTTTAATATACCTGAAATTACATATCATTAGTAATTTTGATGTTTGATATGTTGAATTTTTATCTTAACAAAAGTGTCAAAAATATTATTTAACAATCATTGATCAGGTTTTCTTCCCAAGATCATTGTTAGTGGCAGAGTTTAGCTCTAAGTCACCATTGCCTCTTAATTGCAGCAATTCTGATCAGGAGACCCTAGGGATGGAGTCCCAACTGTGGTGGATTTTAAACACTGGCTGGGTAGCTATGTTGAATTCAATCGTGCAGAGAATTCTAGAAGCTGACAGCTCTAATCAGAAGTTTTCCATGTTTCTCTGATCAATGCCATCTAAATTATGGAGCGTACCCTAATAAGTAGCCCACAAACACATGTGATCTTTCCTTCCTCCTCCTTGTATTCTCCAACCTTTAAACACACACATTTACGAGCACTACACTACCACACATGTTGGGACCTTAGAGCTTGTTCTGGCTGGTGGGAGATAGCTGAAGAGGGGCCCCTACAAGCCGACATGTTTGTCAGCACAGGATATCCTTCCTCCGGGGGAGGAACACTGCCACGTCCGGGGATAAAGTATTCACTACTGGACTAATGAACACTGCAGTCGATGTGCTCAGAAACATCAATCAGTCAAGTTCATTGTTAATGAAATTCCAAATTAAACATTTTTAAATTGATCTAAATACAATTATTTTTGATATGTAGATATGACTTGTAAAATATACAATTAATAGAAAAAAGTACCAAGTTTTATAGAGATACGCAGGGGAAAATATTAAACATTTTCTACAATTGAAAGAAAAAATGTAATCCATTCTATAATTAAACTGAATAATTACTCACTGCCAATGAAAAATGCATTAATTCATTTAAACAATGCCACTAGTTCGTAGTTAATTAACAGTGAATTCAAAAGCTCAACATACAGAATATTGAAGAATTAACTTGCAAAAATTGCAATCTGGGCTCAATTAACATGAGTCTCTCAGGGAAAAAAATAAATAAAAAATGAAGGAAGTTGTATCAATAGAAAGTGTGTTGTCAATAGAGCAAGGCGCTTCTAACTCAAGATAATCATTCATGGACACACACGATACCAAATATGATCACACTCATTAGGCTCCAGTATAAGATCTCAAAATTTGTGAGTTTTCATTCACAAATAAAGCAATGAAAATGGTCATGAATACCTAACAATAATAATACATGAAAACAATTTACTTGTTAATTAACTGCAAACATGGGTAAAATTAAGAATGAGATACCTAATGTGAAGTTAATCCGGCATTCCAAATGCAAACAATTACTAAACGTAAAAACAAATTTCCTTTAAATAATAAAATAGACTACTCCCTACCTTAAATAGATTATGGAAAATATTGATGGAACGACTATGGAGATCACATCAACGACGAGGAAACACGCACAAGTGTTTTAGAGCAGCATTGTTTTGCCGGCCAATATTCAAAATCTACCTTCCGATTAGTTGCTTTTATCCTAAGGAATCGAGTTATCGAATGAGCAAATGAGCTGGATTAATAGTGCCAACATTACAAATATTTCGTGCACTATTTTCATTATCCATATATTCCTAAATTAAAGAATGGGGTCATGTGTCGTTCATTCAAACACTACAATTCTTCGTTACATTAGTCCAAGTAAATTCTTGAAATGCTAGCAACACTGATTGAGAGAGTTCACCTTTACGATTTATTCACAAACTTTGGTCGGCTAAAGTTGGATTTCTCTGTCACCCCCTCTTCCGCACCCGCACCACTGACACATGGAAAGTGACAGGCGCGCAGTTGCCGTGTGATTAAACATATTTTTACGTTATACCATACACAATGACATCTATGAAAGAAATGGAAAGTAGGATTCGAGAGCTTGAAGAGCAGCTTAGGGCCGAAAGGCAGAAAAATGATCAACAACGTCCTATTCGTGAGAAAATTAGTCAGATGTCTTCGGAAGTGGTGGATTCTAACCCCTACAGGTGACATCTGTTTTATCAGTAAAGAAAGTATTGCTTTTGTCATGTCAAATACAAGTCTCCTCAGTTCAAAATTTAATTGTTTTATTACAATTTCAGCCGTCTAATGGCTTTGAAACGCATGGGGATCGTTGACAACTATGAGAAAATACGAGAATTCACTGTTGCTGTTGTAGGAGTTGGGGGTGTAGGAAGTGTGACAGCAGAAATGCTGACACGTTGTGGTATTGGAAAGGTTACATTCACTATTTTCATTGCAACTTTGTGTACCAAATTGAACCCATAATTATTGTTTGTTTGTTTTTTTAGCTCATCCTGTTCGACTATGATAAAGTAGAGCTTGCCAATATGAATAGATTGTTCTTTCAGCCACACCAGGCTGGCCTTTCCAAAGTACAGGCAGCAGCATATACTCTTTCATCAATCAATCCTGATGTTGAAATGGAAACTCACAATTACAACATAACTACTGTGGATAATTTCCAACATTTTATGGATCGTATTAGGTAAGTCCTAAAATCATAAAGTTGTCTTTCCTATGTAATTTAAAGTATTGAATAAAGAAAACTGTGATATTAGCCAGGGAAGTCTAACTGGAGGGCCTGTGGACTTGGTTCTGAGCTGTGTTGATAATTTTGAAGCACGAATGGCCATCAATACAGCTTGTAATGAGCTTGGCCAGACATGGTTCGAATCTGGTGTCTCCGAAAATGCAGTTTCAGGACACATTCAACTTATTGAACCTGGACGAACCGCTTGTTTTGGGGTAGGCTATGACCTGTTGGAATAATTTTTAATGGTAAAGGATGGTATACGTAATGTGTTGTTTTTTTCCCTCCTAGTGCGCTCCTCCTCTAGTAGTTGCCTCCAACATAGATGAAAAAACCTTGAAGCGTGAAGGTGTATGTGCTGCAAGTTTACCTACAACTATGGGAATTGTTGCAGGATTCCTTGTTCAGAATACACTTAAGTATGTGTCAAATAAATTGAAAAATTAAAAATTCAATACTTATTTCTAAATCAAGAAACAAGGGTGGGAAAAAAAAGTATTTTCTGAAATGGCTATTTTCAATACAAATAAATTTCTTTATATTAGTGAAAATGAAAGCTGTTAAGTCATAAAGATTTAAAGATCTAATGTACTTTAAGTTTTCCTTCTACTAAGTCCAGAAAATTATTTTGCATCTTAATCGTTCCATAACCAACTTAAAATCTTAAGAAATTTAATGTAAAATTTTATGACATTTAATGATCTGATTTATGTAATTAAGATTCTATGATTGCATATGTCTTGTAGATATTTATTAGGTTTTGGCCAAGTGTCTTATTACCTGGGATATAATGCTCTTCAAGACTTCTTTCCTACAATGCGATTGCGACCCAACCCTCTGTGTGAAGACTCACATTGCCGGCGGCAGCAAGAAGAATGGGCTAATAAAGCTCCTACCAATCCGGCTGAGGCTGATATGGCAGCAGGTGGAGATGAACCAGTTGTGCATGAAGACAATGAATGGGGTATGTCATTGATAACAACTGTCTTTGTTTCTCCTCATTCCATCTAATTCCCGTACTAATTAATTCCCATTTAATTCCTAAAGTACTCTATCTTCAGTACTTTGGTTCTATAAAATCATTTGCAGTGCAGGGTAATTATACTCCAAGGAATGAATGCTTTCTTATTTTGCAGAGTATTCAGTGTGGTTGAGTTTCAAGAACATAATGAGTATACTCATATCATGAGTATCGAGTGTTATAGATAAATTTTCATATAAAGAATAGAGTTTGCACTGCAAAATAGAAAAACTTCATTCATAAAAATTTGTTTTAAACGCTTAAATGGATGAAATGAAAATTCAAGTTTTACCGAGTGCTTTTAATATAATGTTTTACATAGTTTTTCTGTTTGTGAAGAATAACAGAACATGAAGTATTCCTAAGGTTTGGGCATTACAAACAAAAAAGGATGTCTGAAAATTCCATTAACTTTGATTGTTTTGACCCCTTTATATATATTTCGATGTGGGCTGATAGATGTTCACTTATCTGAACATTGTAGGAATCAGTCTGGTGGACGAGAGTGCCCCGAGTGAGGAGCCTGAAGGAGCAGGTGATGTGCTGGGCTTAGTCCAGGGAGTGAAGACTGCATATTCACTTCCTGCCACAACCTCTGACGCAAAGGAGGAAGCTGGAGCTCTAGCAGCTGATGCAGACGTTTCCCTAGAGGAGCTAATGGCTCAAATGAAGACTATCTAAAGCAGTTTAAAAAAACCTTTATCAATTCTACACTGTCTTCTGAATTTAATAGCTTGCTGGCAAAACATGAGATTTATATCATTCCTATTTATCATGTACATGAATTTTATTTTGGAGAGGATATACTTCTATAAAGATTTTTACTTGGATTTTGACTTTCTCCTATTTTATTTACAATATTTCATTTTGTTGTAACAAATCTTCCTAATTAAAATGTAAGTACAAGAAGACTTTTTTTAAAAGACTTTTTGAGTGTTTGTAAATTAATACAAATCTGTGAAAATTCTTCTACACTGTACTTTACAAATTTCATATTTCTAGGTGAAAGGAGATCATGAACCAACAACAACAAAGTGATTCTTACCCATTTTATTATCTTGAAAAAAACAAACATAATATAGAGTTACTCTATTTACATGTTACACTCATCTCTTCAACTTTTGAAGCTGAGGAGCAGACACCTTCACTTTCCCTGGTAGATTGCGTGCCAAGTCTTCATCTTTCACACTTTTAATCAAGTCTCGTTCACGTGGAGTAGTGTTACGGTCCTTTAGGAACATGTTCATTGCTGTCTTTGCTGCCTTTCCCCGTTTTCCAGTGCCAGGAGTTAGCTTCACTTTGAACCTGCACAGAAAATAATATTAGATGTGAGTATGTGTTCATATAGTGATGTAAACAATCATTTTAGAGTGTTGACAGGTTTAGTTGATGCTCCATCCACACTAACACTAGGTTTCAGAGCTGGGAAAAATTTTATGACTTCCGTCCAAACTACTCCTCATATGTTAAGATATTCTACATGAATCTCTGGCTCTGGAATATTGAAGGGCAGCCTCAAAAACATTTTAATTTTAAAAATTTCAGAGGTTTTAATGAAAATCAGAATTATACACGTTTATAAATCTATTTCCCTCTATTTTAGGCCAGAAAAAAAGTAAATAATAAATATGTAGCCATCTTTCAGAAAATTTTGCACTGAGTTTCTTGTGGAGTACCAAAATCAAAATGTCTTAATGATTCCTGAAACAGCATCATTAGATTTTACTTCTGATATCTTTACCAAGTTAATTGCAACTCATCCATCCATCCTGATTTTGGGGTATGAAACTGATGTATCTGCTCACCACCTGCACCAATGGGACAAGAATTGAAGATCATATTGTTCATGCGATTCCAATACTTTTCCTCGGAACCACTATATTTTTCCAAGTTACTTCCAAATTACTTCCAAATTTCTTCACAATTCTAATCTGCTCATATTTCTCCGAACCATCATTCAAGAAAAGTTACAAATAGTACATAACTTCTAAATTTCTTTTAGAATAGCTGGATATCTCCATAATGAGGAACAGAAAAATAAAATTTTGAAGGGGAAAATAACTTTGGAATTTAAAAATTTGCCAAAATTAAAAAGTACATAATATGTAATGCTAAATCTATTGTTTAGAGTCCACAATATTTGTTCATTACAAAGTACTATTCAATAATTAAAGGGTGTATGTAAAATGGCCATGAGACCGGATGTTTAAAATTCAACTTCGTTAAATACTAAAAAACACAATTACTTGGAAAAAGGTCATAAAAGCTTTCTCTTTGGGCATGTTGTACCCAAGCACTAGATAAAACTCCAAGTTTTAACCTACAAGACCCTGAGCTAACTCCATTACGCCTGAAAAACTAGAATTTTTTTTTTTTCCCCTTTTAGTTTTTCCCCTGTAACTCTTCATTAAGGTCCTGCCAAAAATTATTCCAATCAGTTTTGAAGAGGATAATATTTTCTTCCTTATTCAATTACCAAATGAGCTACAGTTGCTCAAAACAAAATTACACGCATTAAACTTTATGAACTCGGGAGGTTGAAAACTTAGGAGGTTTTAACTAGAGCCACAATACATACAACATACCCTAAAAAAGAGTTTTTATACCCTTTTTCCAGTTAAAATGTACTTGCCAACTGGACTATCACTATTTTTCAGGTTTCTTGCTCTCCCCAAAACCTCTACATTATTTCAAGACAAGAAGCAATCCTCCCTGAGTTACTTTGTTCTATTTTCTTGCATTTCTCGTATATCTGTCATTTTATTTCTATCCTTTATGCTCAACTAAGTATTCTTTCCCGTTTCTTTGGTTTATTTCTTTGTACCTTGCTTCTCAATTTCCCTAAAAGAATAATAATAGCTGTGTTCACACAAAACATTTATTTTCTGAAAAATGTATAAACAAAAATGAGTACAACTAATTGTGAGCTAATGCAAATAAACCCTAATGGGGAAATAAAAAGCGCATGGTCAACTCCAAGCACTCTTAGCTGACCTGTGAAATTTGATGTGTGAATTAAGACCCCTCCGTATAACTAAACCAAAGGCTTTGCTTAACTCTTCCCTCCATTCCTTCCATACCGTATTTCCTGGCCATCTGTTCATCTATCGACTGGACCCCCTTACCACCTCTTACACAACGATGTGAAGAAAAAAAATAATAATGTAAAAGAAATGCCCTTAGTAGTAGAACTCACTTGTAACTGTGCAATGTGCTGTAGGGTGCCACAACTGGTACTGCAAACAGAAGCTCATCTTCGGTAACAGGTTGGCCGGTCAGGGAATCCAGCATGTCCACTTCTGCTGCAGGCACTCGCTCTTCTTCCCCTCCATCGGAATCTTCCCCTGCTTCACCTTCTACTTGAGCCTTCGGGGGCTGTACTGGGCGAGGCTTTCGCACTACCTGCTGCCTCTGCCCTTGGCCCTTGCCCTGCTCCTTGCTTTTCTTCTTGCCCTTGTCCTTGCTTTCCTTGGATGACCCTTCAGGCTGCACATAATAAGCAAACACCTTGATTTTTATTTTATTGGGGGGGGGGGGGGGGTAGCCGCACAGTTGCGATTGTTCAACTATGTGACCTGGCTTAAATACACTCCATTTGCATGATGATATGAAAGGTCATTTAAAGATAATTTCCCTGCAGAAAGTTTTCTAAATACATCTCATAACTTCATTTGATTTAGTTTGATTCTTTTGTATTGTTTTCCATTACTCTGCTATTATATTTCCTTTGGATAATTTCCATTACATTTTGATCATTCTTTTGTAGTAAAAATACATAAGTAAATTTGACATTTCTTAGAAGCTTCATAAAGTAGCTTTGTTCCATTCCCACAACTAAATGACCCCCCTCCCCCCAAAGTTAAGAGGAACTTCTCCAATTAACCCAGCAGCTTATTTTGACAGGGAACACCATCACAAGATATCAACATCTACTCGTTGCCTATTATATTACATTACAACTCAAAATATCAAAAATCATTCAAAACAAACAGGTCTGAGCAAATCCTGATGTTTAGCAATGCCAGCCATGGACCCCAGCACCCCAGCCACGGAATTTAATCTGGAAGACAGCATGGCCATTACTAGGGTCATTTTCCTAAGCAAGTAGCCGCCAACTAACAGCAAGGTGGCTTTTTAACGTGAATTTTAGACTTCCAGGTATTCTAGTGATCTGCTGGTTATGAACGGAGTGCGGTATTCACTTGTTCATTTATTACCCCAACTACTTGCAAAATACGTAGGATACCAACTGTAGGATTCACTCACTGTTTCACCACATTATGCATTTTGTTTTATTCTGTTTTGTGCATATTTGAGTTTCGAGGATGCCAAGGTTCAATTTAATGCAGCTATCAGCAATGTACTGACAGAACAGACTGCTGTTTCAACGGAAATGTAATGTCTTTTCTGTACGAGACTCACGGCTTGAACTGCAAATTATTTCTTTGAATATGTTCATGGCAGAAAACCCACATGGGTGTCATGAGAGAGATAGTTTGTAGCAACTGCAATGCTGAAAACATTTTTTTATTGCATGTCTTACTGTGCAACATTTTAGTCATGGTGTAAGATATATATTTACAACAGGCAATCTCACAATTACAATTTATACACAATATAAAATTAAGTAAATGAATCGTTAATTACAGTCATTCAAAAAATATAATTTCGCCAGATACTTGAAACAAGAATGAGATTTATCTAGCTCAATAAATGAAAATTTTATTTATTATATCAAAATTTCTTGATTGTCAAGATGAAGAGTGCATTCTATTTTTTCGCAAAATATTCAATATTTCTTATTACGATATTTATACATATTTTGCACTTGAAAATACTTGTATACACTCTGTTTGTACTTTAATAAACTTTCCCTTGCTCCATTTAGGCATCAAAATATCCTTCATGCTTAATATGTTTTATGTGGCATAAAGTGGTGCGTGTGCCCATGGATGCAGCAATTTACCCCTTACAGACGAGATGCCTGGTAAAGGATTCATAAACACACTACTAATTGTATGTAAATGTATTTTGCCTCTCTACTTTTTAGATATTATCATTAACTAGAGATTAAACAGAATTGTTCACTGGTAACATTTTAACCTACCTTTTAATGAAGTAGATTGAAAAAAAGATTAAAAAAGATAAGTTTAATACCTTTAATATTTTCATCATCAGTTCTCTGTCTTCATCATCTTGATTCTTATATTTTTCTTTCATCTTCTTTAATTTTCCCTTTTGTCCACGTTTAAGCTGCTGCTGTTGCTGTTGTTGTGGCTGTTCATGTTTTCCTTGATTTCTTTTGTTCATTTCATTTTCTGAAACAAACAACACAACTGTACTCTTAAAATGACAAATTAATTACACAATAAATGTTATTGTGAAGAATTAGCAGTAGAACAAGACCAAACAACAATAAACTGGCATCTACAATAACGTGCAACGACAATCTAATAATAATTAATTTTATTGTGCCAAAATCACTAGTTTTAATTTTTTTGTAGTTATTGCTCGTTTCAATTTTTCTCAATACAACCTCAGAAGGTTGATTTTACTGACATAGGATATTTTATTTTCAAATGCCTGTGAACCTATTTTTTTCACTCTTCATTAACTGAATAATTTATTACTTAAATGAAAGAGAGACCAAACTTTTCCCTCCATTTTGTCAAATGTGAGCAACAGGTCTGGTGTGTTTTTTTTTACAGAAGCAGAACAGAATACAAGGCATACAATTGAGAGACAATGAACAATCTTCAATCCAAGGAAACAACACCCCTTTGAAAGTGTCAAACCTTTATAACATTGGTACATGACCTTAAAACTTTAAAGAACCTATTATGGACTTACCATGCTCAACTGCCTTAGAATCACTTTTGTTTTGCTTCCTGCTTGACCCTTTATTTTTGCTTTGCTGACCTGCATTGCTTCGCAGTAAAACAGGTTTATCATCACCCAAGAAGACAACCTGATCACCCTCAGGTTCTTCCTTGGCCAAGAGTATTGGGGTTGTTGGAACCTCAAGAGTCACTCTGTTACATCCAGAGAAAGAAAAATAAGATTTCAATAATCATTACCAAAAAGACGAGAAAGATGAATAAAAGAAAAACATAAAAGCCAAAACATGGGAATTTCTCTACTTTTCTAGGAGTGTTTCACTCACAAAATTAACACCAGTACCATTTAACATTAGAATGCTTAAAAGTTATTTTGACAAAGGTAGCATTTATGCAATATAATTTTTGTTTTTGTCTTCAGATTCTCAATGTTTTCTGAGACTTCAAGATTTTTCAAAGGTGTTTCATTATTTATTATTATTATGAGGTACCCAAACTATTTAAAAATCTATAACACTTAATATTTATTCAACATGATATCTACTCTGTCCATGGGTATGATTTTGACTCTTTAATATGATAGAACGCCTTGGGGTTGTAACACATTCTTGCATATTTCACTAATCTCATATGCCTGTTCTTGCAAGAAATCATGTCAGTCTACAGTTCTTTTCATTCCACTGAACACCTAACATTGGTTTCCGGTTCCAAGGGCAGCACATCTCACATTGCAAGACTGTTTCTGAAGTGATTCAGTTCTCTCTCTTTTCATCAGAAATGTAAGCCCAGTTTCTAAAATATATAACCCAGATATTTTAGTTCAGCTGATGGTTCTGGATGATGATGATTCGAAAAGAACTAAAGAAAACAACAATGAAGACAGGCCCAACAATGCAGAAGGAACTGTCTGCTGACAATGAAATTATCTTTAGACTTGGGTACTACCTACGTATGAAAAATATTTCAGCTGACTGTTAATCTAAACTCTTCTATGATCATTATGTATAATATCTATTGCATTCTTTTGATTTGCACATCTAATTCCTTATATTATACATATTTATTATTGAAAATACAAATAATATAATTCTACCCTTACAAATATCATTTTCAAGAAGTAAAGAAAGCAATAGAAATCAGTAAAGCAACAAAATATCCTGTTAAAGCAACAAGCTGCAAACATAAAGGTATCCAATGGACACCTTTGGGTGGAGTACGCAGATACATACAGAAACCCAAGCATTCTAATATTAATAATAGAGGTAAGATATTACTAGTACAATACACTAATTACTAGCTTTGTGCCATCAGGTGTTAACACACATTCTTCACAAATCTTATGACCATGGCAACTTGTAGTCCTATGACACAACATATTTTTTTATTTTTTGTATTGGAATATATAATATTAAGAGAGCGGGCATATGCAAGAGATAAAATATTGCAAATATGTCAGAGCTTTTTGTACCTTTAAAAACCACAATCTGTTTCAAATTCAAGATATGATATTATCAGGTCAAAATCTTGTGCAAAGTTTAGGTGATAGAGTTGTACACACAAAGACAAATAAAGAGACTTTTTTTTCCTTCAAATTTTTGCTATTAGAGATCCATAAAATTTGTTTTCTGATTAAAAATTGGTATACGTATTTTCCTGCATAACTTCCTCTTTCTATGAAGTCATAAGTGTGCTCACAGGAGGTCATGACCCCCTGAAAATTGCAAATGAGGTCCCTACATAAAAATATATTTTATTTCTATAAAAAGATCAATTCCTTATTTTTCTTTTTAAACTGATAATTTGGGGAATTTTTACGTGACATTCGGGAGAGAAAATCATTTGGCAATACTGTAAATGGATCAACATAAAATCAATTTTATATACTTATGTATATAAAATCCATAAAAAAGTTTGCAGAAAAGGGGACACAGAGAGACTCAAAAATATGGTTGACCCTCTTCTAATTTTAGGTGGTGCACAACTACACATGAAGTAGACAAGAGCAAGTAAGAGCTGTAAAACAATTTGTAAACTAACTTACGCAGTGCCTGTGTGCTGGATTTTCAATTCTACATCAGGGAATTCTACTTCCTTCTCTTCTTTGACAGCATCATGACTGCTATCTTCTTCCGCTGAGACACTTTCAACATCTGGAGATTGTTCTCTGCTTTCTCTTAATGAATCTTTCTGGCTATTACTGTTTGGAGATGCAGGTCTATCTTTCTCTTCGTTCTCTACAGAGCCAGTGCCCTCTTCATTGCATTTCTCATTGCTACCCTCTTACAGCATTAAAATGAAAATGTATTAGTAAAATAATATTATAGCAATAATAATAATAGGTTAAAATAAAAGGACTATCATTAATGCTTTTGTGCAATGCACACAAATTCCCAAATCATTATTTTTTTATTGATCAACTTACCATTGCCATCATCATTTTCTTCATCTGAATCTTCTAATTCAATTTCTTGATCCTGCTCTTGCTCAGATAAAAGTGACATGTTGTCAAGAGTGGAACCAACTGAAGAGATTGTATCTTCTTCATGTGTTCTCACTTTCCTATCATCCTTGTGACTGCAATTACAAATATGTTGTGTTTTACATTGTTTTAAAAAGTCCATAGTCACAAATAGTGTGTAAATAATAAATTTAATAAATATACTTATGTTAAAGTTAATTACTTGGCTTCCCATTTCAAATGTATTTTAGAGGTTAATGTTTAATGTGTTCATACAGTGACAGAAAATAACATACAATAAAAATAAAGAACTAATTGTTTGTAATAAAAATAAACTAATGAATGTAATAATTAATGAAATCAAATTGAATGTAGTAGAAATAAAGAACTAATGCCTTGTAAGTTACATACAAATCGTGACTCTAGCAAAGGTTACCAGTTTTGAATGTGTTAAAAACTTCCGAGTGGCAACACGTCAGTAAAGGACTTTATTCTATAGCAACTTTTTTATTTTCCTACAAATGTTAATTGGCATTAATATGAATATATCAGAAGAACTTAAGTAATTCTATTAGCCACAAAATGGCATTTAAAGTAACACTACATTTCCTCTTCCACCATATGACAAAACACTCAAAATGTCTCTCCGCAGGTCTGCTTCATCACTTCACATTGTCTGTTTGGAAATGAAGTTGTGAGAGATGGCATCTTCACTCTCTTCCTGATTTGCCCAAACTGCTGGATTCAAGACCTTGTGACCCTGAAAATGACAGGGCCACTTCATTCTCCCCTCCCCCCATTCCTCTCCTCTTATTCTCCTCCCATTCCTTCCTGGACCCACAAAAAGCAAGCCAGAGATAATTGTGGTAATTTAGCTAGTTCTTACCTAGGCTATCCGGGACAAGCTGCGTCACTGACATGGTGGCTAATATTTCGACCAGCATATTGTGGTCTTCCTCCGGCTGCGGAAGCCTACGCAACTAATTTAGCTAGTTGGCTCGCTCAGCTGAGAGT
This sequence comes from Gryllus longicercus, assembly GCA_038098605.1. NCBI lineage: Eukaryota > Metazoa > Arthropoda > Insecta > Orthoptera > Gryllidae > Gryllus > Gryllus longicercus. The sequence goes on along the minus strand of JAZDUA010000648.1, from coordinate 160,864 downwards.
AGGTTCCGTTCAGCCAGCCCTGAGAGCCGAGTTCAGTTACGGAGATGAGGTGTTGGCTGAGCTGAGAGACCAACAACCTGGTGAAGCACAGCCTGGTGCTATGGAGATCAGCATGTACACAGGGGTGAGGAACGGGAGCATGCAATAGAGTAAAGATAGTCTAATATGAACACTTAGTTTGCCTGAGTGACTGCAGCATCCCCTTGCGTCCCTCCCTCTACCCTGAGCTCAGAAGCACCCTCTTTTCAACATCCTCTCTGGGGGGGGTGACAGTTGTGAGGGTGAGATTAACAGAGGATTTCAACAGAACACGACACAGCTTTGTCATTTACTAGGAAGTCACTGTGGAGAGACTTTCTGAATGTACTGAACTTATACACTGTATCCTATTATTATATTTGTTTCTTACAACAATATCTTAAGTGTAGTAATAGTAAATTGTCTGGAGCATTTATAAAATCTCAGTAAAAACATACCGTTCAATGGAGCTTTCTTCCAGTTTGAAGAGAAAGCTAAAACCCATAATGAGATGAGAGTGGGGCAGGTAATTTTTCTTGCCTCGAATCATGAATGCGCCAGTGGTAAGGTATTCTCCAGTGGGAGCAGTCTTGGAAACCTGGTCATGATGAACCCACCATGCACTTGTAACAGCTTTTGCATCCCAAGCCACACTGTCAAAATGAAGATTAATATAATTCTTGTGAAAATACTAATCACTAGGGAGCGGATTTTTATGCTCTAAGAAAAATATTGAAATATGGTTTTAAAAATAAATATTTATGACCTAAAAGTTCTTAAATATATAATAATATTGCTAATATATTGTATGCTTATAATATGCACTTGCTCTCTAATATGTAATTAAAATTAACAATATTTCATTTCCTGAATAAATCTTTCTTGATAAAATTCAGAAGAATGCTTGGAATGAAAAGATATATATTTGTGCAAACATAATATAATCTACCTTACTTCACGGAAGAAACAATTGAAGGAAATATTCACTTAGTATATCTTGTTGCATTTATTCTGCCTGTTTTCAAAAGTAAATCAAGAACCTACATTTGCACAAGTATTTTATCATCTATAGAAGAGAAGAAAAACAAACTCAAACTGTGACAAACTCTTTTGAATTAATTAACACTCACAAATAAAAAGATTCCATGAAAAGATGAAACAGTTTAGTGATAAGTCTATTTTAATATGCAAAATATACCCTTATAATTACACAAATATGCACAACACGAAAAATCACCCAAATATGCACTAACATATTAATCTACATAGTATCCGATTCAATCCAAATATATAGAAATCTTGCTTACTTTGCCCTGAAGCTCTGAACAAAAATATGTAAAATCATAGAACTCCGTTCCCTACTAATCACTATGAGAAGCACTCAGGAAATAGCATAATAAATAAAAGAAATGGCTTTCTTAGAAACTTTAACATTCAAAAAGATCTAGTGAACAAAAGGCAAAGGTTCCACCACAATAACAAAGAATGAAATAAAACAAACAACACCTCATTTCTTTCAAATGCTTTAAAATAATGAAGGACAACAAGAAACTGAGGGAAATTTGTTTCCTCAATAATAATGAATAACAATAGTAAACAGGGTTTGTATTCACAAACACAATCTGTAAACTACATCAAAAAAAGAAAAACCCTCACTCATAAAAATCCAATTTTACTCTCCATTTCAAACCAACTTGAAACCATTTTAGAACATTGAAAATATCAATTTCTAAAAACACTCTGTACTGAGGGATGACATGATACCTCACATAATCTTTTAAAATGCTGTGTATCACTAGACCTTTCATTTGCAATACTCTAATGAAATAACACTTCCATTATTCTTTATTTCATCTTCAAAATTCTAGAATCAATAAAAAAGAGAAAAATATCCAAGCCAAAACAACCCCATTTTTGCTGATGTTACCTACTGATTAATTCCTTGAAATATTTCACATTATCTTGTGCCCTTGTGTAATACAGACCAGATAACTTTTACTGAAAAAAAAAATACATTGCACATTCATTTTAGATTCCATATTTTCAAACATTTTCAGTATTTATCGTCCTTCACTTTTATTAATGATTTAAGGAAAATCTCGCATGACCTCCTACCTGTATGACATAGCCATGATTCCTGCTTCATTCAGAGTCTTAGGGGGTATAGGCTGATTACTTGGGTTCTTGATCACAATGCTACTGGCTCCCTGAATATCAGCATGCACATACACATCCCCAGCACGCAAGTACCTTTTCACAATAAGTTCATTTTGTTGAGGATCCCGGCCACCAATTACTGCACAGATAATTACACAATAATTTAAAAAAATGTAAGTTTAAAAAAAGGAGCAAAAAAAATATTTTTCTAAGACTGTCTAACAGTAAAGACTTTTACTTATTACTTTACATGACTGAAGTTTTTCATGTCTTAAGACACTGAAAAATGTGATATCACTATGTAAAATAACCATTTCTGTAAGATATCACAACAGTGCAAAACCACTTTGCATGAATGTGGCAGATTGTTTTAATAACCACGAAGAGTAAAAATGGAACAAATGATGATGCATATTAGAAGCTTTTTTTTACTATTCGACCATAATAAAAATTGTTTATCTTTCATAGACAAAATTATTGTTTCTAGAATTCTCTCAATTGTTTAACTGACCCTCAATCTTGATCATGACCAAAATAATCATACTTCATTTAAAAATAACCATTTAGATAATTACAATAATAACTGTTCAAGAAGGAAAAAAACTTTTTCACTTATTTTGAACATTTCTTCCATGCTCCCAAACTTAATTTTCAAATAATGAAGTTCATTTTAATTTTATTGAATGATAAAATTATTCTACTTAATCACTTCTGCATTTACTTTCCACAAAGTAGATATTTCTCAGATCCTCACATCCTTCAGATATGTCCTAAATTTGACGAATAATTGTATGACATCTTACTGAATAAGATTTTTAAAAGGAAAAAAACTCTGTAACAATTTAAATCAAATTTTACCAAGATAATTTTCAGAGCTGATAAACCAGTGGAACTTTTCAAACCAAAAAACTTTTCGTGCCTTATTAATATGAGTTATAGCTTGCACTTCTTTCAGAGTCTGCTTTGTTTTCTTTTCTGCAGATTTGAAAGCTTTGGTTTGTGCATCTATTGTCTTCTGTTGTTTCTTGGCAGCACTTCGTTTCTGATCGTAGTACCTATAAAAAGAAAAATCATACTGAAAAATCAAAACTTAAAACATTCACATTCATCAATTTATTAGTTCATAAATTCTTACTTTCGAGCATTGGCAAATGCTGTTAGATCAAGGTCAATGTCAATGATCATTGACTTTGCTGAATCTTCTTTTTTATTATCTTTATCTTCACCATCGTCATCATCATCATCATCATCATCTTCATATGTATCTGCATATGGATCACTAAAAAATACCACATTACTTCACACAAGAACATAATACACATAATTCAAATTCTTAAAGATATCCTAAATAAAATAAAAATTCAAAAATAATCCTCACTTTTTTGTGGCCCCAGAAAAGAACATAATTCACCAGTGAAAATGATTGAAAGTCACAAGAAATTTTATACTTTTGTACAGTACATACAATTTAATTTGCATCTGAGAGACATTTAATTATATTTTTGAGTAACACTGTAATGTTCGTCAACTACCCTACCTAATCAAATGCAACAAAAAATGGTGTATAAGTTCATGATTATTTATCACAGTAATCACATTTCCATTGTTCAAACTATTCAGCCATCTTTCACTATTCTATGTTTAACAACATGAAAAGAATAGGCTTTTAAATGCTTTTAAATGTTCCTTTCTTCAGTAAAAATTAATTTCAATACCATTTTACAACTATATTCCAATCTTTCTGATTTTGAAGATATGACTTTTACATTATTTTTCCATTTATTTCTCACAAAACCGTAATTTCTCAAATAGCCTGTTTATCAGCTTCCAAAATCGAAAATGGAGGTCATCCCTCTCTACAAAAAAGGCTTTTTTCTCTACAAAGAAGACCAGACAGTGAAGCACAAACCTGAGTTTCAAAGCCACATGATTCACTGAGAGTTTCAGCTCATGAATGAGACATGCCACTGGATCTCCTTGGGCCTGGGCAGCTTTCACCATCTCCTCAATGTCTGGCCAAGAAGCTTGACTTGCAACCATGGCTCGCACAGCCATTACCACGTGATCTACCAATTGCTGGTTCATTGTTATGAGCTCAGCACGCCTCCGATCAACCTCTTGGGTTTGCTCCAGAGCTACAAGTCTTTGTGAGTGGTCTTTGCGAACATTTTCCAACTTCTTCAAAGCCTCCTTTTCCTAAAAAATAGGAAATTTGATTGCTTAAGAAAGTTGGTAGGAAACTGAAATTTCAGTCAGATTATAAAAAGAGATTTTAAGCTTCTGTTTTTCAAATGAACAGGCTTCTTGAGATTGAGTAGAAACGACATGATGTTGTTTTTTTTAAGCACTTAATAGGTTTAAGTCACTTGTAAATTATCAAAATTGAACAACTTCTTTACAATTTTTTTTCCTCAATTCCACAGAAAATGTAGACTTCTTTTTGAAATCAGCAAGATGTAGATATAAAATAGGCAACTGTTTTTATTTAATTGAGGGGTTTTGTAAAAGAACCAAACAAGTCCAAAACCCCATATTTTGAGATATTTCACCAAGTTATTCCCTACAACTGGTGCTATCTGCTGGGACATTTAGTTTTGGCAAGTGCAAACACACTAAAAGAAATAAGGCAGGGAAAAATCATAAATACATTACCACACACGTTTACGCTTATTGGAAGCAACCCAGCCAGAACTTATTAAAGCAAACCAAAAATAATTAGTTTGCAAGTACAGAGTGGACCAAATTTTTGCCAGCTGCATTTTTGCTTCTTTTCTAATAGCCCATATTATAATTTGATTAAAAAATATTTGTAAAGATTATCCTTTTTAATTGCAAAAAATAATGAAGTAATAATTTCTCAATTTTAAGTAACTTTGAAATAATTTTGGAAGATTTACATTAATAATAAAATGCAAGATTAATGTAATTCTTAAAGTTCAACCTTTTGCTATTATCAATAATAAAATAAAGAAAAGTAGTAAAAATAATACCATCCTTTTACCAAAATTACTTTCCTTTGATCAACAATGTCAATTCTGAAACATACCAACATCTTTGAATCCAAAAGACCTTTCCAAATGATTAAACATTTCCAATTATAATGATTTGACAGAATTAATTCACTTCAAAAGTTATAGGTTAATTTGAGACAGTTTTCTTGCCCTATGATAATATGATGTGTTCAGAAGAAAGGCTAAATGGACACTGATATAGATAAATAAATTTCTGGATAAGAAGCATGCAGTAGTCACTTTTTGGTTGCTCCGGTTTACACTCATTGCTTCAGTAATGTTTTACAAATTAAAAAGATGTTAAAATTATTAATATCAATAATTAATTTTGTCACACATGATCAATATATAAATAAATATATATTACAATAATTTGAACAACAACTCATGTCTACAATATTGAGTTGAAATTATTTGTGCTGAAACAATTTGTAAACAGCACATGTAATTATAACAATAGAATGTTAGCATCTGGATCTCCATTCAATACAATGTTCCAACACATTTGAAAAAAAATTTAACAGCACCTTATTAAAATAATTCTGCCTCTAACGCATTTTAATAAAATGAAGGGTCTAAATATTTAGTAAGGGAGCAATGAAATTATTTAAGTTTAATAGATGAAATGAAATCGATATTTGGTTTCCAACAATGCTATCAAGTTATTTGGTGCCTCCTGAAAATTCAAACTTCAACTAGTTTGATTCTTGCAAGATGATTTTTGTAAGTTTGATTCTGTAATTCTTCCTTCATTTATTATCAAATCATTTTCTCAATCCATGTTAATAAAAAAATTCCTGAATCAAAAAACTTTCAGAATTTATTCTGAAAATCACTTACTTGATGTAGAGCTTTCATATCAATTTTTTGGCTCTCAAGAGTTGAGAAAAACTCATCAACAGCAGCATCAAAAGACTCAAATTCACGTAAAGGGCTGTTTGTATGCTGCTGAAATACCATGGGGTGGAATTCCTGATTTGAGAAAAAGTCCTCTTCTCCTCCATCTGCAAGTGGTCTTCGATCTCGTTTCTGTACTATGTACCCCTATAAAATAAAAAAAAGAAATCAGAAGTGCTATGTTATAGTAATCTACTTTCTCATTTTATTTTTCTATCCCACAGAGCCTGAATTGTTATTTTCTTCATTATTATGTCAAAACATCTTAATTAATTTTTTCAGTAAAAAGTAAGTCAAACAAACAGTGAAACAAGAAATAAAGTAGAATCAAAATTGAGGGGCATCAAAGACACATTTTCAGGATAAATGTTGCAAATAAAGGTTAGATAGTTTAATTTTTTCATTAATAATAAATTATTAACATAATATAAGATGACCAAGGTAGTCTAAGTGAAATATTTCAGCATCTCGGTTCAAAGGGTTGCAGGTACAAATCCTACTTCAAGCATGGGCTTGCAAGTTGTGGCAAGTTGTGCATGCTTGCATGTTGGGGCAAGGGAGGGTTCTTCCAACCAACATGTGTCACCTTTCAACCCTCAACCTTCCATTCCTGGCTGACATGAAAAGTACAGAAGTTTGATGCATTTGTGCCCAGGTATGCTCTGGGTTGAGAGTTTGAATCCAGCATATGACATGAATATTGTGTGATGAGGCACAGTGTGAATAGCATACCCTTGAAACTAAATACTCCCCTTCATTTCTTTACTTTCCCACGTAAGATGAATGAGGATGAACAAGATGAGGTGAATGACACATGGGGTTACAGGTCACAGCATCAACATTATCTAATTGTGCCGGGATCCCTTTATCTAATACAAGAATAAGCACGATGGGCTCATCAGCTGTGCTTGTTTTACAGCTGTACAGAGTTTACTTGCTGTGCTGTGTTTTACAGCTGTGCTTGTTCACTGACCAATATGGATTCAATAGCTACATTCATATGGAGAAACTGCTAGGTACCATGGTGGCTACAGCCAGCTCAATAAGCAATCTCATGTGGCCTGAAGGACCTCTACGGTATTGGTCTATTGAAAAATAATCATGGATTTTTTTGGCATTTTATGTAGCCTACAACAAACCAATTGTTAAAAACAATTGAATACACAAACAGGTAATTCTAATGCAGTTTCCTTGTTTCAATGTTATCTGTAAGCATGCAATAGCCTCTACTTGGCTCTATTATTGTACCTAGATCCCAAGCTCGTATTGACATAATATTAATAAAATAATATAACTGTAACAGTAATTTAAATGTGTTGAATAAAAAGTAAGTTGAGATATGTATGGCCCTGGGGGTTTGACAATGTGGTCCGCAGTTACAAAAAGGTTGCCAACCCCTGATCTAAAAGAAAGTCTCAGATGGTTAAGGAACCTTTTGCAGGCACCAAAAGATGCAAACACACAAAATAAGAAAATGCATTTTAACTTAAAAACATAAATTTTCAGAAGTAACACATAAAACAATAAAAATGAATATTTATGTAACAACCCAAATGTTCAGATGTAATACAATAATTGTATTAGCAGAAAAGTTAAGATAGAAAAATTATTTTTTTCGGGTTGCATTAAACCCTTACAATGTAGAAATATGGCCTCATTTCTTAATACTTTACTTTTTAGAGATGCAATCAATATACAAAATCAGTTGCCATTTTCCAGATATAAAAGTAACAATATTTACTGATTGCTGAATGAAAGTAGTTGACTCTGGGTGTAGTGAAATTTCGATTACAGTGAACCAAAGTCGCTGGTCCCAATCCATACACATTACAACTAAACACAACATGAATCTGTTATAGTGAACTCATTACATCGGATATAATGAACGTAGGACAACTTCCATGAAAAAATACTTCGCCTCAGGACTTGAAATTCCCATAATCTACAAGTTTGTGGTAAAGTAAGTGAAATCCCAGATTAGGACATCACAAATGCTGAGGAAGGCTCTTCTAGAAAAGAAGAAAGGGAGAGTGATGACAAATTAGCTAGATTTTTAAAACGAATCTCAGCAAATGACGACTTTGAGGTTTCAACACTGGTTTCCAGTTTTGCCTATTTTGCGATAAAAAAAAACAACAACATATATTTTTGCCTAAATTAGAGTTACATAATTCATAGAAATTTAAAAAAATTAAATTAGTTTTTATTTTTAAAGTACATACTTTCATAAATAATGGGAGTTAAATATTTTCTTACATGAAATCAAAAAAACAAATTTCACTTATTTACTTTTCCGCACACTAGACAGCGCACGCAGCACCAACGTAACCATTTCCATTCTCTGCCATCTTTTTAAAACCAACATCAAGGTGTAGAGAAGTTATCAAATCCTAAAATTAAGACTTTTTTTTTAATACACCAAAGAAACTATGCCAAGTGAATCAACTTTGCGCAAATATTACTTCCATTCAGTTGATACAGAGATAAGAAAAATTCAAGAAGAAACTAAAAATATGGACATCAGGATTTCTATTGACAAGACAAATGATGTCACATGTTGATTTTAAGCTAAAGTTCAGAGGTTCATTATAGCCAGAGTCAAGTGTACTTCCTGCCACCTATTTGTTTTCTATTTACAGTAATTTGCCTGTGCATTATTGTAAAAAATGGCATTTAGTTACAGCAAAAACATTCTACAGCTGAAGTCTAGAATACGGTACAACTTCTAGAACTGTTTGAAATGGCACTTCGCACTGCTCCAGTAGCAACTGTCCAGTTTGATTTCTGGAGGCTTTCTTGAAAAGTGCTTTCTTATGAAAGTGAATTGGTAATTATGCGGTGGATAATTTCAAGGATGTTTATAGTGATCATGAAGTAAACGTACAGCCTCACCATTACTTGGATCCAGACGAGCGAAGCAAGAAAACTTGCCAAGTAAATTGTCATAACAATGCGGCGGGGACAAAGCATATGAAGGGCAAGACACGAAAATCGCCTACCCGTAATTTCTATCAGAGTGCGTAGCATAATTAGGAGACCCCCCCCCCCCCCCCGCCGCAATGCTTCTCTGAGGGTGTACCGTGTACCCTACTTTAACCCATTCTGCAATTACATATGAAAACTTGGGAGTTCACTTGCCTTTGATGGTTTCTCCTGGCCAATATCAAAAAGAGCCTCTGCTTGTTGAAAAGCATCCAAGAGTCGAGGAATGTCTTGAGGAACATGGAAACTTTTCCCCAGTTTACAGTTTGCAGCAAAACCAGCTCCGAGTAAAATATGTTCTAAAATCGCAGGTCCGTATTCTACAAATAAGTGCAACAAAAATAATTTGAGCTAAATTAAACTGGCGCCTAGTCACATGATGAATAGTTTTAACTAGGCTCTTGTTTCATAAGTTTATAAAAGCAGTTTCATAAAAACACATGCACTCATAGAGGCGAAAAAACCACCTTTTATAATCATACCTGTGTTTCTATTAAGAATATTTTTAATGTTATCTCCTGGCTTTGCTGTTGCTAGAAGTGCCTCCACCTCTTCCTGTGACAGAACCTTTCGCTGATGAGCTCGATCTAAAGGGTATTTCTCTCTCACTGCAAACCTGCAAAACAAAATAAAGTTGTATTCTATTTCAGAAAAAAAAATCCATTCCTTGGGAAATAAACGACTACAAGATGCTTACCTAACTTCTTCACCCTCTGTGTGAGGGCGCAACACATTCAAGATTGTTAGATCACAGTCTGTGAGAATAATATTGCCTCTGTCATACAATTCAAGAATGATATGATATGCAGCCTCGCCAGATCCAAACTGTAAATCTACTACACGATCAATTCCCAATTGTTTCATACTTTCCAGGCGTTTATTCCGAAGATGTTTTCTCATCTGAAAGACAAAGCATAAGGAATAAAATAAATCTCCAATCACCTGGTTAAAAAAATTAACAATTTTAATAAGGTACTCAAACAAACCTTCATGCTGAATCCAGAAGGTGCAAAATTTTTTGGCCATTCAAAGCTTGTTGTGTGCATTCGACTTCCTGACTCTAGAAGTAACACACATTTTTCTTCTGTTCTCTGAAGTTTGATAAGGTACGTCTTATGATCTATATCATACACTTGTGCTACTCTCATACCAATTAACCTGTAACATGAAAGTTATTAAGTGTCAAAGATGTAGAAACGAACAAGTTTTCCTGATCTCCCTTAATTTCTCAGTTTTCATACAAATCCAGTCAGTATGGCTAGATGTGTAAGTATCTTAAATGGAATAAGTATCTATTAACCTCATTCCTAAAGAAAAAATATGTATGATAGAATAACAGTGATGGACACTTGTACATGATCAAAAAATATAGAATTCTATAAAATAATCAACGAACCTTTGAAGTTCTGTGATGCTGCACATCAAATCGAATGTGCTAAATCGTGTCTTCATTTTTGGTGTGTTGGAATATTTTCTTCACAATATGTCAATTATTATATGTTCCCTTATTTCACCTTTCTCTCAACATTTCTCTTCCCATTACGTTGAAACTAATCATTCATGTTCACTTGCAATCATTTCTTCTATGAAACCAAGTTACACACGGTTACACACATCCCAAAGTGCATCAATGGTTCACGTAACCTCAACTCAGTTCTCTCCGCGACAAACAGCTGACATCGACTCCAAGGCATCCACCGCATTTTGCTACCGCTTGCGCGAAACAACTTTCGTTCGCGATTTCAGGAACTGATGCAGGTCCATTGTACACCATCTTCAAAATCACATAACCGTTCAGTGCTGAGAATTTAATCATAAATAAAATATATCATTTCAATTACCATTATTAAAAATTCCTATCACAAAACAGAAATGAAGGCGTAACAACATTGCACTTACCGACTCATGTCCAATCGAAGTGTTAAATCGGCCTAAATCGCCAAAGTTACTCGATTACTTAGTTTAGATTTTTGAAATTAAATTTATTTAAAGAGGTGAGTTTTAATGGCGCCCTGTAGCCATGCAGTGGGGGGCATGAAAGGGGTCTGCCCTGGTCCTCACCCCCGGGAGGGAGCCTCAACCATCGCGTAGTACGACCGAGAGGACTAAATGAACCTGGAGCGCTCTTGAGTACTTTTAATACGATGGAATGAGTGATGCCCATTGTTTATCAAGAGGTCACCATCTAATGTACCCACCGAAGTACTCTTGGATTATTTCCTTCGGCTCGGATTCCAGGCGCCCTCACGCTGCACTGGCGCTGTACAGATCAAAGAAGACTTCTACCTCGATGCTTCACTTGTTATAATTTGGGAACGGATTTTCATGTAAATACATATACTTATAGGAGCAAGATAGTTGCATTCAAGAATACTTTTAGGTTTACAGGACATTACGAAATAAATAGAACTATTTTTATTTTACAATTTTTTGAATATTTTGGTATAATTACGTATTTTACCTGTTACTACATGTTCCGTTACATTTTAATATATGTATACGTCAAAACTCAACATTTAAGATGTGAATCCGCAATATACAATGTTACTGGAATCATCTTTCTTACAAAGCAATGCAATGCGCTTCTATGACCACCGGTCCTTCGTGAAATGTCCTTTGCTTATTGAAATTCCTCCCTTTGCTTCTTGAAAATCGCGTACTTTGGTTCAAAGATGAGCAGATGAATATGTGAAGCAGAAGTAATATCAACCACATGCTTGCTAACGTTTCATAGACCCCATGCATAACGTGATAAAAAAACGAACAAATATTCTTAGTTCATTGTCTTTTCGCTTTGTTGGAGTAGGCCGGGGTGGATGTCCTTTCCCCCCTCATCCGATTGAATGTACACATCCGAGATCCATCATTGACAGCACGGTACTGTACTATTCCCTCGAGCAGCACCGTCTCCTCGTTAACAGTGTATAGAGAACGAACTTTTTTTATATGGGGAAAGAAATATGGTGCAATAACTTTTGTGGAGAAAGAACTTTCTTTCATTCTCTCCGAATCCAAGAAAAAACCGATTGACGTCACGGTGGCAGGATTTTCGACTCTAGCTTGTTAGCTAGGTCGAATTCACTCGCTTTCTGGGGGATAATTCTAGCGACCGACTGCTCTGATCGGTAGTTTTCCGTGGTTTCACCGATGAACACCAGGCAAATGCTGGAGTGCCGCCCGCGATCTTTCCAATCTATTCCTTGTTTTATCCTCTCCGCATACTCCCCCACACACACTAACACGCACTACACAAGCACACATGCAGGGGGACCGGGCGGGAGCTTAGTGTTAGAGCTTGTCCCGGTTGGGGCGGGGCACCGCTGGTGGGAAATACCTGGTTGAGGATAACCCCGCTATCCGACGGTAGGTCGGGGCCGGATCTCAGCGAGGGAAAGATCACCGCCACCTCCTGAGCAAAAAACATGCATTACACTTACGGGACTAACGACTCTGGTAGTTAACGTGCCCGCAGTCACTAAACAATCAATTAATCAACGCATTGACGACGTTCCGTGCTTTTAAAATGCTTATATAGAGGAATTTTAAACTCTGGAATTTTTTATACAAATTTTCTATTCTTTCTTACATATTTTGGATATACGAATATGTGTGTGTTACCCTTTTTATTACAATAAATTCTATTCTTTAGTTATAATAGTTATAGCTGTAGTAACTAGTTATAGCAATCGTTAATAACTGGTAACCAAGGCAGAACTGTTTGTATACGATAAATTCATTTGTATTACGATAAATTCAGATTTCAATGGAGTTAAAAAATTAACAATTTTAATAAGGTACTCAAACAAACCTTCATGAGAAATCCAGAAGGTGCAACATTTTTAGGCCATTCAAAGCCTGTTGCGTGCATTCGACTTCCTGACTCTAGAAGTAATGCACTTTTTTTTTTTTCTTTTTCTTTTTCAGTTCTCTGAAGTCGAAGTGAACTACAAGATTGACATAAGCTGTCAGTTGCGGATAACGCATGAGGAAATGAACTATAAACAAGTTATGCGTAGTCTCTCCGGTGAATTTCGCTGTATCTGAAGCGCTGTAGCGTAAACAAAACCTCATATTGTGAAAGGGGAGTGAATGTTGGTTACGTAAGAAAGACTTACTCCGATCTCCATAGGAGAGGATTGAATGTCCAAAATTTTAACTGCAAATAATTTAATATCAATGAAATGAATGTAAGCCGTAATTGTACTCTTTAGGTGTTTTTGATTACGTACCAATCGATCACAATTATGCTTTGCGAACGGAACCAGGCGGGTCAGGAGTGTTGCGAAGCGAATAAAGCAATGGCTGAATCTGATGGAGAGGGAGGGGAGAGGAGTTCATGGCCACTGTCCCCAAAACCATTTTTTCTGTCTTATTTACTACAACGTAGTATAGAGAAATTATTCTAATGCTGCAAAAAAAGTGATTTTTTTTGGTCGGTCCTGATGCCCCTCCAAAGTGGAGGTTGGAGTTCCTTCAAATGACGGGAACGAAATTTCCAAATTCGGAACATTAGTACATAAGAACGTAAGCAACTCATGTAAATTCACAAAAACTAAGTTTAATAATAATGAAGATACATTGTGGAAGGGTAGTGAATGTACGTGTGTGTGTGTGTTAGTAAGGGGTGAGTATAGGCAGAGGCGGATCCAGAGACAAATTGTGGAGGGAAAATTAAAAATGTTTTGGTCAAATGTCATTACAGATTTTGTAAAATGTCTCAGGCTACACTCGGCTCATGCAGCGATACGATTTTGTTCGTTTTAATTATTATCCGAAAATATTTTTCTTGAAAGTTTCGCGACAAGTTAAAATGAATAATTACAGAAAAACATTAGGGGGTGGGGGTTTCCCTTATCTCCCCCCCCCCGTGGATTTGCGCCAGGTATAGGACAAGTAAGAGGAAGGAAAGATCGCGAGCGGTCCGTGACCAATTTGCTGGGGACCAATATCTGGATTTCCCTGATATTGATCGGAGAAACCACTGAAAAGAACCGATCAAAGAAGTCGGCCGCTAGAATTCTCCTCCTGTCAGCCCTCGGTCTAGTTATTGTCGGTACAGCTTGCTATTGTCGAAAATCCTGCTATCGTCGGGGCTCGAACCCTAGGACATCCCGGTCAGAGGCAAATGTTGAGGCATCAGTTGATGCCCTGAACTATCTCATCAGGTCGATGGTAATTACCAGCCATCGCGCCGATGTAACTCTCGAGGTTTCACGGTTCTTATTTCCGGGAAAATGCAGCTCGTGAGGCCATTACGCTTAGTCATGTACAAAGCCAGGCCACTTGATGACACAGTCGGTGCGACCCGAAAGCCCGTACGTTTCACATCTTATCTGTTTCAGACAGCTTACTACCGGCGTAAGGAAATGGATTAAGGGGAGGATTTAGGTTCAAGTGTCATACAGTGTGCATACGAGTTGCACACCATGCCATAACACGTGACACACGTCTATGCCTTGCGTGCAGAGGCGTACCTAGGTATTCAGGCGCCCAGAGCAAACATAGAATTTGTTCCCCTGTCAGGATAATTCAAATTAGGTTTGTTGTTATATGTTTTAGCGGGTTTACTCTAAATACTCTAATTCCGAAAATCGTCAGCCCTGTTGTAAATGTGTACTTGGACGTAAGTGCCCCAAGCCCCATTCAGAAATCCGGGAATGTAAGGACGAGGTGTGAAAGGTGACACGCTGTTATTAGGAGATCCCTACAATGTCACAAGATCCATGGTCGAGGTGAGTTTCGAACCCGCGCCCCTTCGAATTGTCAATGCCAAGACGCATCCGCCTAAGCCTACTGGTCGGCGACAAAATTAATAATTAGCGAAATGAATCATTGTTACCGGTTTATAATTTTAAATATATATATATATATATATTCATATATATATATATATATATATATATATATATATTCATATATATATATATATATATATATATATATATTCATATATATTCAGATAATTTCCGCTGCAAATACTGAAATTTTGAAGGTGATTAATACAAAAATTCCCAATTTAAAAACCACACATGGCTTAAACACGTTTCGTTCGCTTCGTGTTGATCAATTTATGCTCTCGAAATCGAATGTGGTTTAACGGATTGATATCATCCGCTAATCGGTCAAGCGACGAAGATAAAACTAACAAATTTCTTCTCGATTTTCACTACTCATCTTGTCGCTTATCACTGAAAATGAGTCACGCTCTCTCTCATGCTCGTCAATTCGCACAGTGCATGTCAACATATCGAAAGATGTCTGAAGATTCTTGACATATTCGATTGATTCACTGACTGATTTCGGGCGCGTTAACTGCGAAGGTCATTCGTTTCGTAAGTGTAGTGCATGTTTTTTGCTCGGTAGGTGGTGGCGGTGGTCTTGTCCCGCTGGATGGTGAGATCCGGCGCCAACCCACTGTCGGCTAGCAGGACTTTCCCCAACCAGGTATCTCCCACCAGCGGGGAACTGCCCCAGCAGGGACAAGCTCTAAGCTCCCAACTGGTCTCCCGGCATATGGGGTACTGTAGTGCACGTTAGTGTAAGTATGTGTTAATAAGGCCGAATACTGCACATATACTACTTTTGGCCGTATACTGCAATGAAAGTTGGTTCTACAAATATGAAAAGTTGAGGGAGTTTCGGTCGTCCTCCAGGGGATAGTACTACAAGCATGGGCGAAACTTTGCACTAACATATCGCAGAAAAGTTCGTTAGATTTTTGATGGATTTATTAACTAGGTATCTTTGGCCTTAATTTGATAATTTAAGCATAAAGCACACGTACAAAAATTACGCTTTTGATGATGATGATGATGATGATCATATTTGAAATTCAGCCACAAAACCAGAAACACAATTCCTTCTTTCAAAAAAACTTGAGTCTTCATACACATGTGTACAATGTTCTTTTAAAATTTCACTTTCCAATTTCTTACAATTTTGTTCATTTTCAGCCTTTCTATTATACGATAGAAATATAAATTATGCGAAAGAAACACACTAGCTTAGCGTGTCCACCCTCCACTGACTCTGCCAATTTTACTACTCCCTGTTCTTTTAGTTGTCTCCGACTTTTCCTGCCCATTCCTGGCACCGCTTTCTCTTTCGAAAGACACGCTTTGAACCGCTGCTGTCGTCTTGGACGTGGTTCTTTACCGTGGCAAAGTAGTCCACAGCATTTCCTGAATGCTTCCGAAGTTCACTGAAACGAACCGAAACATCAGTTCTCGTCTCGAAACTACAGAAAGACGTCTATAGCACGTACATTATAATAGTAAAATTCGTAGTTCGCTTCCTTTTGCTTCTGTCAAGTCATAATCATGAAATTATATTTCGGGAAGAGCTTTATCTCCCTAGCTGTGTGATAGTGTCAATGTGTGTGATTTAGCTGCTGTATTCGCAATTAGAGAGACCCTCGGTGGCTCGTTGATTAGCGTGCTTTCCACGGCTCAACCCCGGATTCGACTCCCGGACGGGGCAAAAATTAATTGTGCGCTTTTCTTGCAATGTCCCAGTATCTGTTGCTGTGTGACGAGCAGAAAGCTCACTTCTCAGATTGTGAAGTCCAGAAATAAGGCGTAGGGATGTCCACGTGCGAACCACACGTACCCCTTAACCCATGGCTGCAAGGCCGAGATGCTGCTGGTAGGCCTTAGCTCGTACAGAGCTGTTGTGCCAAAATACACATATACATACATTCGTAATTAGAGAAAATGATTCCTGTTCTGACTTTCTCCATCCTTGAATAGATTTCTATGATATTCAAAATTCTCATATTAAACGTCAGAATGTATTGTGACATTTCGATAATGTATTTTAAAATATGTCATGCTTGGATCACATTAGTGTAAGAAAATAGTTACCTTAAATTTTGTGATAACCCAGACTGAACGTATTTACAAAGTTCGAGGGACCGGCAGGGGTGGCTAAGGGCATTATCTGATGTCACTGCAGTGCCTCTCATCTAGGCCGAGGTTCCGATCGATCCAAGGTTCGAGCCCAGAAGGTGGTCGGATTTTCGACACTACCTTGCCAGGTCGAATTCAGTCGCTGTTGGAGGAGATTCTAGCGGCCGGCTGCTCTTATCGGTAGTTTTCCGTGATTTCTCCGATTAACACTGGGCGAATGCTGGAGCAGTACTCTAACAAACGGGCCACGGACCGCGCGTGTTCATTCTCCTTCCTCTTACACACATACACTAACATGCACTTCACTACCACACATGCCGGGAGACCGGTCGGGAGCTTAGAGCTTGTTCCGACTAGGGCGGTGCCCCGATGGGCGATACCTGGTTGGGGAAATCCCGCTTGCCGACGGTAGGTCGGTGCCAGATCTCGCCATACAGCGGGGGAAGATCACCGCCATTCCCCGAGCACTTCACTTACTAACGGGGCTAATGACCATAGCAGTCGATGCATCACCAATCAATCATCCATCACCAGCATCACCAATCAATCAATCATCAACGTTCGAGGGGCGACCGGCCTGTGTTGGGTGTTACTTCTAGGCTGTCCGGGTGACGCCGCGTCGTTGGCAGATAGGCCGACGTTTCGCCCGTCATGTCGCAGGCTTCTTCAGGGTAGTGACACAATAGAGTTCCGTCTCCGGTGTTATATCTTTTTCAGCTTAGGGGTCGGGTAACGCGAGTGCGCCGTGATTGGCGGACCGCGAGCCAGAGGGACCTCTCCGCCAATCACGGCGCTCTTGCGTTTCCCGACCCCTAAGCTGATTAGATATAACACCGGAGGCGGAGCTTCACTGTGTCACTACCCTGAAGAAGCCTGCGACATGACGGGCGAAACGTCGGCCTATCTGCCAACGACGCGGCGTCACCCGGACAGCCTAGAAGTAATGGCCTCGAGCCGCGGAAGCCTACGTGTACTGTGTTGTATGTGTTGCATAGCGAGATATGGCAGGCGCAGCAGCAGCGTGACGCACAGTTGTGGTTTCCAGAAGAATGCTAATTAGAGGAAGGCGTGTTGACGAGTATGAAATTTAATGAAAATGTGGAAATTTTTATTTTAAAAAAGTGCGCCTGTTCCGCGTGAGGTTTTAGTCTTATACTAGCATAAGAATACGGCGTTGTTCAAGTATTTATTAGGCCTAATCATACAATAATCTATTTGACAGGGAAATGGATGAATTGCATGCATGGTGTATCCCCGCCCTTTCTTGCCCCGGAATAACCAGACAGCGGCTGAATTAGACAGGCAACCTTCCAGGCGTCGGCCCAATTAAGTTAGCCTTCTATACGTGTACGTATGTAGAAGGTTATGTGATTTTCTTGCAGTTAAAAGTTCACATAATGCCGAATACTGGAAGATAAATTATTATTTCATAACTGGATATGAACATATGAAGAACTTGGACAATTTCAAGCTCCTGGCATACTTAAATATTATTTTATCGAGTTTGGAAGAGTGTGTGGTAATGTTACTGCCTCCAGTTCTTTACAACTATCAGCAAGACATATGAAAGCAAGATAAGTCACACTTCATCAAAATCGATGTATTAACATTTACGATTGGTGGGTGGTTTTCTGAAGCTGAAGAAGCTTATCTTCTTACTGCTCCACGCCCTTTTTATTGCACGATTCAATAATGGAGTACATGTTTATGTACGCTTCTAGTTAAAGGTATTACTCGCGCAACTTTTCTTGAACGATGACCTTGCTTCCCCCCTCTCTGGTACAATGAACAGTTGAAGTCAAAAGTTCGCAACCAGCACGTATGACAACATTCCAAACACATCTTCATTGGGGCAAAATAGAAACAATTTTCTCTTGAATACGAGAGCTTCTGACCGTTATTTTATCCAAAAAAATCTAAAGAAATGACCGAAGCAGATAAAGATCTATCACAGGAGATACCTCGAACTCCTGAGAAAGTTAGAAAGCAAAATATTGAGAACGTTGCGACGTCATGACTGATTCTCCAGAGATTGGCATTGCTTCATAACATCTAGTGGCCGATTTCGTAACTAATACCCCCACTCTACCCGCATTTCTTCAATCCATCGTTCAAGAAAAGTTGCGCGAGTAATAACGAGGTTGCCATGCAGATGTACTAACCCCGCAATCCTAGTTATTGCTTATGAATTATGTTCATTATAAGCTTGCGTAAACTTGAAATGTTTAATCTTCGAATAGGGAAATTAATGTGATTGACCAGTAATTTTTACTGGAATGTCTCCATCATTGTGACAATTTGGAATATGGAACTTGAAGTGAAAACAATTAATAGAATGAACAACTTGGCAGTCATTATTACATAGAAGCAAGCTCCATTTTGAGAGAGCAATACTCTAAGCTGCTTATACCTTAGGTATTAACGGGCTACTGAGGCGATTTTCTATTGGGAAAAATAGAAGGGAAATAGAATGGATGTAGAACAAACTTATTTTATTTCTACCGAATAGTAGTTTTTATTTGCATCAAAAATGTTAATAAATAATACAGTGTTTTTGTTATAAGATTATTAATTGTAACATACTATTTGCCAATAAATTTATTTTAACATTTTGATAATATAAACCATTGTCATAAAGAAAAAACGATTGATACAGAATGTTATAACAAGGGTGCGGATTTGTATGCCCGAAAAAACAACAAAAATGTGTATGAAATGCTAAAAAAATAGAAAATTATGTACAACTTAAAATGCAAAATATACAAAAACGAAGGTGCATATTTTTATTTACACCAGTAACCAACGTTTACATTTTGAAATATAAAGAATGCATTTAATTACTATCACAACAAATATTACCGTATGTTTTTCTAAAGTTCCCAAAGAAATTATTTTCCTTATGCATAGGAAATTTCTTACTTCTTAGGGTATAGTGCTTAAAAGCTGCAATTTCTTTTACTGTGTAATAGTATGCGATTCTCTTTGTGAAAGTGCTTTTTTTTATTATAGTTCTCAAACCTGGAGTTCCATCTTGGAACTCCAGGTTTATTAATTTTTATCTGCTACGCTTCATGTTAGTAATTCTGGTAAACTGTTGAAAGTGGTTTTCAATGAATTCAATTTTTCTGAAGTTGTCAGCTCAAAATTATGTTTATGGAATTTGATTATTACCTTAGAGTAATGAGTGTGGTAGAATGCCAGCTCGCTTTGGATCTTTCTTCATATTCTTTCTGAATTAGTTTAAATACCATCTAGAACTAGTAAAGGAAGTGACATTCTAAAGCATTTTAACATGCAATCAAATAAAGTCTGGTATTAAATCGTATTTCCACCTACATGCTCGTAGTTAAGACAAACCCTGAATGATGGGGAACTTCTGCCAAACTTTTACATATTAATACTCGTCGGATATTTGACAAAACTCTGAATAAATCAAATTATTCACTTTAGGGAGCTGTAAAAGTATAACTTTAGCTGCACGATACATATCATCAGTGCACGAGAAAAGGGACACTAAGAATAGTTGAGTAGAGAGAGGTCATTTGCATAGCATTTCAGCCCGTGTATAGCATTAACAACACTATTTATTCAAGCATACTTACGATTATAAACACATGTTTCCTGTTAAAACACCTCATTTTATTTAGAAATATTTTGCAAAAAAAAAAAAAAAGACTTTCTTTTACTCGCGATTTGATATGAACGAGAATGTTATCTTATCACTTATGTTAGGAAATAAGATGGATTTGAGCTATATTCCTTTGTGAGCACGAATTTACATTCCTTAGAAGAAATTTAGTTAGCAGGATATTATAATGAGCTGGCAAACGCTTTGTTTCTGACATTACGTAGTCCTTAATCTCTGATCATTTTCTAAATAATTAATTCAGGTTCAAATTTAACTGCTCTTGTTTTGAGTGTCCTACCTTCTCTTGGTCCATCTGATTCAATTATCTACAAATATCTCTCACACAAATCATCCGGCATTTCTTTATTGCATTTTGACTGCGTGCTCAATTACAGGTGTTATCTCACGTGATCATTTCAAGGACATTGCTTCACACTGTGTGATGTTATTAATGTTTCTGTTTACGGTTTTCTTGCATGTTACATTTTTTTTAACATTCACCGAAGAGTGTGGGCCGTCGATGTTGTGGGCCCTCCTACTTCCTGGCGCCTCCGCAGCAGCCGCCCGGCGCCGCAGCGGGCTGTTTAGCGAGCCGTTCCCTCGAGTCGGAGGGGGGCACGCTGCCCGCGCCGGCGGGGGGCTGGGCGGCCGCCCGGTCGGCGGGGACTTCCGGGGCGGGTCTCTTGTTCGCGTCGACGGCGGGCGCTGAGATGGCGTGGGCGACGGCGGCGGCAGCAGCCCCGGCGGGAGTCGATCCGCCGGCGTCGGTCTTCGTCTGAGACACCTGTTTCGTCACGTCTCTCGCCTTCTGCGCCGCGGGGTCTGGCGTTGCGGACACATCCACGGCCGCCGCTGTCGTGATGTCGTCGGAGAGGGTGACGACGTTGTCCGTCGAACTCTTCCTCATTTTGAAGATGGTTTGTGAAGCTACCCGCACGTGAGTTGTATTAAGTTAGCACGATGTGCCTTGATGGTTTCACGCCGAAGTAGTTGGAATATTACTTATTTGCAACGCAGCAGCGGCTGTGGGACCGGTTGGACGGGTCTGTCGTGGATGTGTTATTGCTGTTTCCAAGTGACGCCAATAAATGAAGAATTAATCTTATTAGAAACGTTTACATAGCAACGTTAGTAGTCGATTTTGGTTTAAATTTTGATTTCTGGATTCGAGTAAATTGCGTTTAATAATACAGAATGGGTACATTTTCATTAAAACGTTTGGAATCTGAAAAATAGCGAAAGTTCGACTTGAGGATTTATGAAGGCGGCCGTGGAAAAGCTTGTGAAAATCCAAGAGATTCACGTCATTTGGTTGTTTCTTACTATGCATCATATCGTTTCACAACACACCGCAACACAACCCTTAAAACTTCCCAATTTTGCCTTTAATAATACTAATAATAATAATGATAATTTGATAATAACATTATACATAATGCACATACACATTATACATTATACATATACATAACACATACACATATACATTACACATATACATAACACATACACATATACATTACACATTATACATATACATAATGATAATAACATTATACAGTAAACTCTCGTTACGAGTTCCAAGGAATCGAACGAATCGGCCTTGTGTTTCAAAAGCTCGTGTAATCCACCTTAGTCGGTGCGAACAGTTGGGAAAGTTACTCTGTCGAAGAAAGGCACTTTCTTTGTGAGAATTCGCATTTGAAGCGGAATATTTCATCGAATAGAATGGATGAATGATGTGTGTGATTCAAACACGAAAACTGGAAATGTAAAAGCTACGATAGAATACATTTTTACTTTCTTGGTAAATTCATTGCCCATGAATTTTCTCCCCATTTTACTGCACTCATTTGAGCGTATCTCTTAACTTCTCGAATAATACATTATTTAATTGCTTCACTTAATATTTTTGTTCTTGTACGTGGATGATTTTTAACTGCTTTATGAACACAGAACCTATCAATTATTGAAAAAATTGAACTACCTGATAACATGTTCGTCTATTACATTCATATCTCAAATATCACACGAACATTGTACATTATGGGGGTTAATTGTTATCTTATCCATCGCCTACAGGTGTCCCACAAGGTTCAAATCTTAGACCGTTATTATTTGCAATAGCTGAAAATGAATTTGATGACAACTTATGTTTTCTTCTAACGTATGCTAATATATGAACTTGTGTCCTCCAATTTCTTCTGTTAATGATTGTCAAATGTTCTCAGAGGTAGTTTTCAGGGGCCTCTCTCGTAGCTCATTTGTCTCATCAACACCAGCCCAATGTCGGAGCAGTACCCTAACAAATGCCGAGAGGCAGAGTGGGAGCTTAGAGCTCGTCCCGGCTGGGGCGGTGCCTAGCTGGTGGGAGATATCTGGTTGGGGAAACCCCTGCTAGCTGCCGGTAAGTCGGTCTCAGATCTCTCTATCCAGAGGGACAAGATTACCGCCACCACTCGGGCAAAAATGCACTACACTTACGCGACTAATGTCCCGTCGCCGCCCGCAAGAATTCGACCTCTGTAGCTAGCGTCGAAAACCCTGCCACCGCCGGAACTCGATCTCTAGGACCTCCCGGTCAGAGGCACTGCAGTGACATCAGTTGATGCCCTGAGCCACCTCGCCCTGTACTTAACGCATATTTTAACATAACAAATAATATTTAACATTGTTCTATTTTATTTATAAACTCATTATTCTTAATTAAAATCTTAATTCGTTCAATATTAAAATTACAATAGGTTATAATATTATTCTTACAATTTTGTTTTATTTATCTTTTATAATAATAATAATAATAATAATAATAATAATATTTATTGAGTCACATATACAATTACAATCGTGTATGACGAGTCAATATGATGCCTTGGGTGGAGAGAGCGAAGTTATATTACTGTTCAGGAGCAAACAAGGGACCATCTCAGCATTTGCTCAAAGGACCAGGGAAACTGAACAAAACCTGATCGAGATGGGGTCATTGGCCTAGAAATACAATACTTGTTACAGTTAGATTAAGATATTACACAGTAGATAAATTATCTGCTAATAATTAACATTAATAATAATAATTGCATTAACAATAATAATTACATTAGCAATAATAATTACATTAACAATAATAATAATTACATTAATAATACATATCAATTATGTTTGCAACTACATCAAATTTTACAATAGTAGTACATTCTATATTTATAACTTGAAATGGTGAGGAGGCAAGTTTTGACCAGTTTTTTTCTTCTTCTATTCTCCTTCTATTTCACAGGATCAGGATCATTTTCAGCTTGAAACAGTTCATATGAAACAGAAAGTCTAATGGAATAAGAAATTCTTATTTATTTATATTTTTTAAGGGAAATGTTGTAATTTGAAAATTCCTTTACACTGTAGAACATGTTGTTAAGCAGGAAAGCTTTCAATTTACTTTTAAATGTATGAATTGTGTTTATGTCTTTGATATCATTGCCTAGTTTGTTGTAAAGTGTAATGCCCTCTATTAGGGTACTTTTTTGATAAAATGTAGTTTCAGAGTGGGGAACGTGTAGGTTATCCTTTTGACGGGTGTTGTAGTTATGTACATCAGAATTTAAAGTAAAAGTGTCTTTGTTTTCCATGAGAATTTTCTTTGTGAAGACCACTATTTCAAATATGTACATGCATGGTAGAGGAAGAATCCTTAGTTTATTAAACAAGGGTTTGCAAGACTCCAGCTTATGAGTGCTGGTCATTGTTCGCAGTATTCTTTTTTGGATAATAAATGTGCGAGTGCTTTCAGGGGCATTTCCCCAGAATATTATTCCATATTTTAGGTGTGAGTGCACATTTGCAAAATACATTGTTCGAAGTGTCTCAATGTTGGAGCTTGACCTGAGGGTGTATAGGGCATAGCAAGATTTGCTAAGCTTCTTGTTAAGATTTGATATGTGAGTGTTCCATTTTAGGTTTTCTTGAATTGTTAGTCCGAGGAAGGTAGTTTCATGAGATATTGTTACAGGGTTATTGTTTATGAGCAAATGCTGTGAGAGTTTGTCTTTACATCGAGGATTCATGAAATTTAGAGAGACTGTCTTGCTGGTGTTTATGATGAGTTTGTTGTCTTGAAACCATTTTACTAGTGCTTGCAAAGTTTTGTGAGTTTCTTTTTCTAATGATTGCTGTGTTTTTGCTTTGATGATGATGTTTGTGTCATCTGCAAACAAAATTATTTTGTTGTTCCTTAAAGCCAAAGGCATGTCATTTATGTATATAAGGAATAGTATTGGCCCAAGGATGGATCCTTGCGGGACTCCACAATTTATTATTTGAGGACAGGAGTAGTATGAGGAGATTTTGTTTTCTTTAGTGTGTTGGAGGGCAACTATTTGTCTACGGTTTGATAAATATGATTTGATCCATTGGCCTGCAATGCCTCGAATCCCTAGCATTTCTAGTTTTCTTAAAAGTATATGATGGTCAATAATGTCAAAGGCTTTTGACAAATCTAAGAAAAGGCCAATGGGAATTTCCTTCTGATTTAGGGCAACAAGTATGTCATTTAAAAAGGAGAAGATGGCTGTGTCTGTGGATCTATTACTCCTGAAGCCATGTTGTGCATTTGTAAGGACATTATTTGCATTGAGAAACTGTTTGAGTCTATCATTGAAAAGTCTTTCCAGAATTTTTGAAAATCCTGATAACAGGGAAATAGGCCTGTAGTTCATTGGGTCATAACTATTGCCCTTTTTAAACAATGGTTTAATTTTTGCTGTTTTGAATATATCTGGAAATATGCCTGATTTTAGGGAGTAATTGCAGATGTGAGAGAGTGGTTGCACTATACATGGAGCACTGTGTTTAATAAGAAAATCTGGAATGTTGTCCATGCCTGCTGAGAATTTATTCTCCATTTGTCCAATGATTTTAAAAATTTCAGAGGGGGTTGTTTCATATAAAAATATGGAATTTACAATTTGTGTAATATTAGTGTTTGTTTGGTGTGTTCCATTGTTTAGAGAGTATTGAGAGATTAACTTATTACTAATTTGTGAAAAGTGTTCATTGAATATATCAGCTATTTCTTGTGGGTCTTGTACAGTTTCGTTTTTGTAGTGGAGCTCTATGTTGTTTTTTTTATTATTAGTTGGTGCTGTAGTCTTTTTAATAATGTCCCACATGGCTTTTGTTTTATTACGTGCAATTGCAATGTACTTATCATTTGTTATAATTTTTGCTTGTTTGATTACTTTTTTTAGTTTTTAGTTTTTTTAGTTTTTAGTTTTTAATTTTTTACTTTTTTTAGTTTTGATTACTTTTTTTACTTTTTTATAATTAACAGAAAACTACAAAAATGAAAACAAAAATTAATTTTAAGAAAATAAATAAAAAACTATTAAATTACTGTTAATTTAAATTGAACTGTCAAGTGCAATTTTAGGAAACTAGAGAATTTGCAGGGCTATAATTTATATTTGGCCCCTTTCATGATTTGAGTCAGAACATGGGATCTTCAAAAACGAGGGAAAAAAGTGATTTTTCCTCAATTTTTCCCTTTTTTGATTGAAATGGTCAAAAATCGAACCTAAAAGCTAGAAAATATTCTCGAAACACCTTTATCATCTACAGAAAATCGTAAGGATAGTTAAAGTCAATATTCGTCGGCGTAGCGGGGTTAAAGAAAATTAAAATCGTGTAAAAAGCTAAAAAAATATTTTTTATGTGTACGAAGTACTCCAGGTAAATTAATTTAAATCCGCCAAAAAAACTAGTTTTTTTTTAACTTCAATTACGATTTTCAACAAAAACAATTATGGCCGAGGTGCGTTTTGCCTATCTTAATCAGCTATCCCCGCCTTGAAAAATCAAAAGTTTAAATCAAAATGGCATGTCACTCAGTGCATTAAGCACTAGCCGCACAAAACGTTTAAAGAAAATAATTGGAGCAAATTTTGAGAAAATGTTTTTACAAGTGTCCGCATTTCACTAAAACTTGCGCGAAAACGACTCATTTTTTAAAAAAGTTCATATCATTAATTAAAGAAATAAATCTATATCTTGCAACATAGTAGTTGTAGAAAAACGCGGGAAAAAATGTTAAACTTTCGCAATTTTCGAAAACTCACGCAAAATTACGCGAAAAGTACTGAAATTTTCGAAAAATTGTATTACTATTTCAAAATCTATCTTGGAACAGATTTCATTAACGGAAAAATTTTTATCCTTAATATTTTAGTTGTAGGAAGACTCCGAAAAAAATTTGAAGTTTCTAATTTCCACGAAAATTAGACCTGCATTATTCTGTTAAATGCTCTTATCTCTATCCAACAACAAAATTTAATCAAAAACGATGGAGCTGTTTTTTGAAAATTTGGAAAATGTCCCATGGGTTTTCATGTAAAGTACTCCCCAAAATTGAAATATCAGTTTCAAATTCAAGGGGCCGTAACATTAGCCAGATAGATTGGGTAATATCAATTTGGAAGAAACTCGGCAGAACTATTTAATCGCTAGCGTAGCGTCTCCCTCTACTCCAAGAAAATAGTCATTTATTTATGTACGTCAAAAAACAGTTAAAAACTGTGTGTGACGTGTTACGGGAAGGAGATAATTTGAAGTTACAAGAAAAAATGAAAATGCTGAGGGTTCATGTAAAATACCAACAAAAATCAAAATCAGTTCCAAATTCAAAGGGCTCAACAGCTATATGGATTAGGAAATATAAATTTTGGAGAAAATCTTGCCTTTGGGTTTGAAGCTGGTGTTGTTCAGATAGGCAGACGTTTGCCGTAAACCAATTTTTCTGAATCAATGTCACACAAAACGTAGATTCGGACTATACAGTGTGAGAGAAAGTATGTTCTAAATATTGCAACATAATTTATCCACTTTTCGACATCAGGGCGCTAATACGAGTTTTTTTTCTCTTGAAAAATTGTCGTTCTTGCTGTATGTTTTCTTGAGCCCTCC
Organism: Gryllus longicercus; assembly: GCA_038098605.1. Classification (NCBI taxonomy): domain Eukaryota; kingdom Metazoa; phylum Arthropoda; class Insecta; order Orthoptera; family Gryllidae; genus Gryllus; species Gryllus longicercus. The sequence goes on along the minus strand of JAZDUA010000648.1, from coordinate 133,313 downwards.
TTTTGCTAGAAGCGAGAGGAAAGAGCGAATCGACGCGAGTTATATAAAATCTGTAGCTCGTTTTTCGAAGTAGAATAGTTTGTTACACGGGAGTGAATAATTCTGGTTATCAGATTTTGTCAAGAACGCTTGTTGCTTTCATTTATTCTTAATTCTATTAGTGTTAGTAAAGGAGCGCGAGTATCTTTTGATGGTATCAAGAAAATGTGCGCTAATTATACGCGAGAAAGTAAAAATTTAAGAGATTTGATTCCCTACATAAACAAATTTGAGCTATTTAACGACAAATTTTAGACTTGCCAGTTTTATAAATATTCCTCTTTAGAGGATTGCGTTTTCTGAATTTTCTGTAAAATTTTACAAGTTGGACATAATACGAATTTTCAACGATACTCCTCATATAGGGCCTAGTACACTTATCACTTAAGAGATAATACAAGATCCACCTAAGACACTAAGAGGTTACCCAAACACATTCCTCTGTGATAGTAGTACTATTACTACTTGTGCGCATATATACCTTACTTTTTATTAAGAATATAAGAGAAAATAGACCTGGCGTGTTCTGGCACCCTGATATGTTCGTGTGTACGATTGAACTAAGTGTAGGTACTTACAGGTATGATGACAGTTACAAGTACAGTTACGTTCTTACCACCTAGAAGACCCTACATCATGCTGGTATATAGTGGTCAGCATAGTATTAATTACAATCTTACTTCTGTTGCACCTACAGAGTAACAGTAGGGAGGCCATTAATGCTTGTGATTGGCGAAACAAAGACAACGATAGGATAAACAATGAAACATCCATTATACCCTTTCAATAATATCATTACATTCAACCATAGATTATTCTATTACTTATAACTCGAACTTGTTTATTAGTTGTAAAATAATGCAATTAGTACGTGTGTAGTTTCATCATGAGAAGTATAGTATTATAATATGTGAGATGCAATAACTGTAACGTTCATCCTCAGTTTTTTTTATTGTTGTAAAATTAAAGTTTGTCAAATGCTGCCTATTCGTGTCTTAAATGTATTGCAGTTCTTACAAAGAGTTGAAGCGAAGGCAATTCTTAAGTCGTCTCTTGCACAGCGAACAAATTCTTCAAAAACTGAAGATAGTGTGTATCCTACTAGTTTCGTATAGTAGACCCTACATACGTTTACCTATGAAACAATGCTTTTATTGCACGTAAAATTTTCAAGTGTTGGATTAAAGACTTTCAAAATATATTTCTCGTTACAGATGGCTGGGATGCAAGGCTGCCTAATGTGATGGATGAAGTTGGTTTGTACGCAACGGCAGTAGCCGGAGGATTAGCATTTCTTATCATCGCAGCTCACCTTCTTCTCTTGCTGTGTTTGATAATCGACTCGGTATCAACGGGAACAATCGTAATTGACAGAACAAAAGTTCGAAGTAGCATTCCCAAAATTATTTTGGATCGAGTAATACAAGACGAAGAGTATGACGATGTTAGTTGGGATGAAATAGTGGAGGCGGAAGGTATTCACGCACACGACCAGTTAGCACCGGATGCAAGGCAAGAAAGGGAGGAATCTGAAATTAATTTGCTAAAAGAAGACCAAAAGTCCATGAAGTCCCTCTGAATTTTATTAAGAGGACCACGTCAGATGGTTAAAAATAAATACTATTTGGTTCAAATGTTTCATGCAATGCAGGTATTTATGAATTGATAAACAAGTTTTGTAATAAAATGCACACAAAGCTGGAAATGTTGAGTGCAGTGTCTATTATTACACCATAACAATAAATCAACTTGAAAATACATTCCTAGACCAAGATCTTCTTGTGAAAAAAATGTGTTTTTTTTTCATAGAATTAATCCATTTCCTCTTTAGCAAGATAAAAAATAATCAAAGATATAACTGATATGTTGTTTATTTAAGATTTTGAGTACAGAAATAAACCTTCTGAACATAGAACATTTATATTTAACCCTATGTATAAGAGGACAAGAGAAACAATACTTCAGTTTTATTTTATAATCAATAAAGTTTTATAATGTTTAACACAGGCCAACAATGTACTATAATAAAATACATCTTTGCATCAATTGTTTAATTTTTCAACAGAAATGTATATATATATTCGGAATACTGGGCAGGTCAGCGTTCCATTTTATAATACAAACATTTATTTTTCTTCTCTAGAACCAGGGTCAAATTAAAACTTTGACTTTAATGTTTCAAAGTTTCAAGAAACAAAATTGGTTCTTGGGAGATTGTTACAATAATTAGAGTAATCTATTTTAGCAAACACAGTTTACTTCTAATTGAAAAATTGTTATGTGGAAAGCTGACCAACTTAAATGCAGTTGCCCAGAACTCCAATCTGATGGATTCATTTAATAAGACATTAAATATCTTAACCATCTTTGTCTAAGGGTATGAGTACTAAGCAACAACTTACAAAAAATGTGGAACATTATGTTGTCTTAATAGGATATTAAATTATATTTATAATGCGTTAGATTGCATTATTCTTACACATTTTTATTTGATATAATTTATTTAAATTCCAAAAGAACTCACCATTTGCAGGAAGACCTACACCTCACATGTTTGAAATTTCCAAATATTTGGGAACTTAATAACTGATGACAGTAATGTACCTGTTAATGTGTGCCAATGATAGTTTTCATATAATTAATTAATACAAATTTAAGCAATTTGTTTTATTTTATCTTTAAAACAATAATACATTTTTTTGTAAATTTCTTGGTTTGAAGGATTGGACATGATGGGAACAGGATTGATCAATAGAAATTTTCATCAGCATTAAAAATATAATATTTTTTTAAGAATTGTGGATATTTGTGAAAATGAGGTGTATCTTAGGGTTTTACTTTTGATGTGAGTTTCACACTTCCGAAAGATCAATCTTATATTTTTATATTCCAATAGAGAATTACCTGCATCAAAGAGCAGTTTTTATTTTTATAACTTGCTGGAAAAGCTGTAAAATTTTTAAATTTAAAACACACTAGTAAATGCTAACATAATTTTCTGACACTGAAAGTCTGTACTTTTTACATTATATACAAATATACACATTATGTACAATACTTTTATAACACTAATATGTTTACGTTGTTCAGTGTTCATTTCATCCTTCAACAAAGGCAGTGAATGTAATGTCCAATGGATGAAATGCTTTCTGGAACCCCCTGATGAATATTTAATACTCACTCAGTTGCATTTTCAATGTCTTCATTCAATGGACTTACATTTTCAATGTTTCCTCATGGACAGAAAATATATAAGGAAGCCACTTAAGCAAGAATATGTAATTTAATCATCTGTTTTCAGAATCTTGCTCAATTAGTTCCACACATGAAAATTATTGCTATTTTTGCATAGGCAGTATTGTGTGTTCTACTCAAATAAATCACTTTCACAATAATAGCAAAATGTTGGAATAAACCTAGAACTTCAATAGTAAAAACCTTTTTGAGAGATAAATTAATCATTTCTAAACTTTATTCTTACAATTCCTGTACAGTCCATTCTTCACATAGGGTTTAAAATATAATCTATTCCCATATAGTTCCAAATAGGATAAAGTTCAATCTATAATTAATTACAATGCAGCTGAATATTTTAAATGGAATTCCACTAAATACTCCAGAATAAATTCAGAAATAATTTTATTAATGAAGGTTCAGTCATTAAATGTGCAGCTGCCAAGACCGGTCTCCCTAAAACTATGACCATTTCAAAAATTCATTTAGCAAGTCCTACTTGCTTAAATAGATGCTACCAAAGGTACTAATAGAAATAACAAGAATGTATTGAAGCTGAGGAATGAAAGTTTAGTAGAAATTCGTATCAAAGCATTTGTGTTCATAGTGTACTGAACACTATGGCATCCTGATAATTAAAGAAAATGAAAGGTGGGGGAGAGGGGGCATTCAATAGTTAAAGTATCAATTACCAGGGAGTTTTCTCCAATATACCCTGTGTACCCAAAAATATTGGGTAGGTGGGTATGCATCTCCCCTTGCAGTGTCACTAATGGTAATAGAATTATATGAAACAAAGGTAAACCAAATTTCACATTTTGAATTACATTTTATCCCAAATCTGACACATTTTAAATTCCATAAAACTAGAACTAATATGTCATGGGGGTGGTGGTGGGGGGATCTCCACATTGACATGTCAAAGTGTTGTTAATGAAAAAAAAAAAGAAAAAAAAGAAAAAAAAAAAAAAAAGAAAAAAAAAAAGCGTTTTCCTAACTTTTTAGAGATGAGAGATTAACATAATGAACGCATTTTTGAGAGAATTATTGAGCAATCATGTATGCAAATTAGTTAATTTTTAATAAAAAAAAACAAACAAGATGAAACAAAGTACAAATGGGAAACACAACAAGAAGAAATTACATACTCTTCTCAAGTTTCTTATACTAATAAATATTATGAAGAAGTGGTTTCAACGTATTCCAACAAGTTGTCTATTTATGGAAAGTCTATGACACAAACTTGTTTCTTACATTTATACTGAAGTTTCTATTGATGAAAGAGTTAAATATGGGCAATTAATTCAATATATGCCATATTCCAGTGTCACAAAGAATATTGTTTGAAATTTTATTCTAGCGTAAGCATTCGAGTAAGAGTCCTTTAAACAATCACTTATTGTTTTCATTTACACTTTACATTTTTTCAGAATTTGAAAATTCTCACCAATATTAAAATGACCTTGTTTCAAACTTGTTTCCAATTTCTACCCTTGTATCTTACTTGATTAAGAATTACTTTTGTCATCCTTACTTTAATATGAACACAGTATATTTCATATTGTTTCCCACTTTAGGTTATCAGGTTTGTTTTAAAATTGTGAAGTCTTAATTACAAATAGTACTTTGGAAAATAATTTTCTAATCTGAGACAAATGCATAGACAGCATAATTTTGAGTAACATGTGAAAATAATATTTTCAGTTGTTAGACTTATTAACAAATTATGAGATTTATTTGTCTAAGTTATGTTTGAAGACTGAGTTATAGTAAGTAATATATATTGTTAATATACAACAACAAATTACAAAAAATACATTGATTCTACAATTGTATACTCGAACAAATGATACTACCACATGCCTCAGGAAATACTGCTTTGCCATGTCATTGTGCTTACAAATACTATTTATATCCATATCACAAAGATATTATGTTCTTAGGCAAGTTGCCACATCACATAAGGTAAGTCTTAAAATGATTTTAAGTGGATTTTAGTTTTAAAAAAATATTTACAATATAGAACAGTTTAGGAAAAGCTTAAGTTACATGTACGAGAAATAGTGCAGAGTTTTAGTAAAAAGTTGAAAGTGTATATTATGTTTGAATAAGGATAGGTATTTTTAATACATCAAACTTGTCAGTGGTTAATGGAGGAAAGTATATATTTATTTTATGCCTCTATTTAACTTCTTCTTGATCATTTAGTGTATCAATGAAGTTCACAGAAAATGTCATTGTCATGCAAAAGACAGCTGAAAGCACTTAATTGGTTTGTTGCTTAGAGTTCGTCTTGCATTCAATGCTTCAACTACTTAAAATTTCTCTTCTAGTTACTTTAATATATATGGAATGCCACATTTCTTGGCATCTGCAATCCTTAACAACTTAATCATTAATTTTGTGTTAACAGCTTTTTGAAGAAAAAACGGCTTCCACTTTAAGACATGAAAATGACATTATACACAGACAGAATAGACACAATTGAAAAATAAACTATTGAATATAAATATAGCTAATGTATAAAATGTGTAGGGCATCCGAGATAATTTGTTTAATACACAAAGAAGATTATCAAAAAAATTTAAACAACTGATTTAATTATCACTTGTAATAAATAGTCAAATTAAAGATATCAAATAATATTCTCTCTTGATTTTTTCAAATTCAGACAAATTTTGAATTCATACACAGATATTTTAATAAATTTATTGTATATTTATTAATTTTGAAATTAAAATATTTTATTTCCTCTAGGATATTATGATTTATTATCTCAGATATTCAGTGCTTGATACGCATACATGTACGAAAATTCAAATATTTAAAAAAGAATGATCAAACCGGAAACAATTTCTCTGGAAAAAATTAATCAGGGCTCACTTTCATAGTATATACCTTGTATAAATACACACTCAAACAAACATTGAAAAAAAAAAATATCAAAGTTAAAACAACACTGCTTTAATCCTTTAGGAATAAATTAAGGAAAGTCACAAAAATACATATAAGCTTTGGGTTGGTTCAAAAGAGGTAGTTTTCTGGATCTAATGTCCCTTGTGCAGACTCCCATATATGGTCCACGAGAAAACAAAAAGTTCACACCTATGTGCATGTACAATACTTTTCAAGTAGAGATAAAGCAGTAGAAATAGTTTCTTAAAATATTTTCTTTTAGATGCCCCCAAAGATATTGAAAGCTTATAAGAATAAGGAAGAAGAAAGACATATGGGTAAAGATATTTTGGTGAAAAAGAGAAAAATTATTTTAAGAATGAGAAATATTGTCTCTTTGCAGAACCTGGAATTTGTCATTCATATCCTTCTTCGCACGCACTCATTCCATCGGGGTTCGCTGTCGGCTGCAGCAAGAGATTGCCCAGTGATCTCACATCTTGGATGAAACAGAATTAAAAATGGACATCTTAATTAACAGGTAATTGATACCTGGATATAGTTGCTTTTAAGTTTCCTACCTTTCAATCTGGAATGCATATTTGATAGTTGCCTTTTATGTGGCATGCAAAAACTCGTCAATGTAACTATTTAGTTAGTTTACTTATTTTTCTCCATTTTCAATTTGTCATTTACAAATTGAGAGTTAATTTATATGTAAAATAGTTTATACAAGTTCTTCATAAATACTAAGTCAACAGGCTTCCCATTTCATCTACTATGGTACATAATTATCACTGTTTCGTCATTTGGTCAAGCTATACATTTACAATTTACATTACTCTTCAAAATGCACAGTAACGTCTATGCTTTAAAAAATATGTATATTTCTAATATTCATTTGTAAGATCAGCTGCAACAACTATTCAAAACAGAAATTTGTAAGTAGGAGTGTTTAGCTAGCAAGCTCAGCATTATATGATTTTCATGTAAAATAAGCTCCATAGAACTGTCTACTCATGCAAAATGAATTCAATGGCTTTGTCCATTAAAGCATATGCTGCTGCATAAAATGAAATTAAGTAGGTGTATGTATGACAGACCCTTTATGTTGTAAAATAAATTTATGGAAGGACAGTCTTGAGTTATATATATATATATATATATATAAGGTAAATGATGACACTTTATCATCAACAAAAATCAATGTAATCACAAAGCATACAGAAACTCTAACAGCCAACAAGTACATAGATATCATATGTAATGACTTATTATTCACATTGAAAGTCTGATTTTTTAATGCATTGCAGACATTATATTAAACACAGGAGAATTATCAAGGAAGCTGGGTTATTAAATATAGCTCACATTCATTGATGTTTAAATTACTTGAAAGTTGAATGTTGCTTGCATTGTTTAAATAAATTTGTTTTTGTAAGTTCTTATGTTGGCATTTACATACACACATTTTCACCAACAGGTACTGCATATATTAACAACAAAAACATAAGTGTATATTAGAAATTACTGAATGTGATGTGCTTATTAAACACATGGAACCAGTTGATTCAAAATCCTGTACTACCTTTGTTTCAACATTGAGCAAATTTCCTTGAAGAGATTTTGAGTAAAACAAAGGAATTGGAAAGTCAGTGTAAATGTCTACAAATACTTATATCTTAATTTATTATAGGTACTTAGAACAAGACTAGCCTGCTAATGTAAGGTAACTTGCCCTGATGGAACATAAATAAATTAATGCTAATGACAATATGAAAATAGCACAGCCACAGATCACTATGTGATATTAAGTAGGCAGTAGCATAATGCAACCAAACAAAGAATATTAAAAGGGGAGAGAGGAAGGAAAAATAAATTTAGTTGAAAATAAATATCTAAGAATAAATATGGGAATAATGGATTGAGAAGTCAACTGAAGACATAAAGATAAACCATAAAAGTATATTTATAGTATTTTTATAATGTAACAAATTTTGGTTCAGATGCAGCCAGCAATGCGTTTCTGGTTGCAGGAAATGGAAACATTCATTTATTAATTTTATGAAACAGCAAATTAAAATACAAGTAGCACTATTATGCTAAGCCAAATGTTTGCTACTTCAATGCCTCTGCTGTACTGTAAAATGCCGCACGAAGCGTTATGTATCACCAAAATGCTCAGCACATCAAGCGATACTTCAGACACACACAATCATACAGGTTTCTAACAACAGTTTACAAGAATTTACAAAGTCAACAACGATAACAGCAATACAAATTAGGCCAAATAATATGTAATAGTTTGCTGATGAGACCTGTCAAAGATAGAAAATAAAATTGACATTTCCAGTCACAAACTTAATCAATGTGATGAATGACAGTCATTCTCAAATAACAAAGTAATCACTAGAATTGGATCCATCATGATGGATTTCTTTATACATCCACTTATCTACCTAATCTGTACAAAGGAATACAAGATAACTAAATTGGTTGGGTTGAAACGTGCATCATGAACACACACTTACCATTTAAGACTAATCTCTCATCAGTGTCTTTCACTCATGTATACACACACATTGTAAGTTTCTCCTAGCACATGTGAACACACTGGCATGCACATATGTAACATGCCACTGAGCGCATGGAAGCACATGTTTTTAATGGGTTGCATGCATTTGGGGTGGGTCACAGAGGTCAGCCCAATCCAAAGCGAATGCACACAGCTCTAAACCATAAATACATTGCAGTAACTATGAGAAACAAGAAAATTAGTAAGAAAAGTGACTACAAATAGTATGTAGATCGAAATGAGTTTAATTTCAACAATTTTCCTTCCCATAAGGTGTCTACACAAAATGGATGGATTTTGACATTATAAATAACAACATATAGCAATGATCATATGAAAATGAAATATGAATCACTGATGATAAAATGGTAATTGTGAAATGAAATATTTTATAAATGTTTATAACTAATTTTCTTTAACTTTCCGATATGTTGAAGACATTTCTAGTATGAAAAAGAAATTAAATAACAAAAGGTAGAAATCATACTTGTGCAACATATTCTCATGTTTTCTAATGTCTTTACAAATGATTTTTCAGATAAGTTGTCACAAGAAGCAGACCTTATTGCACTATATAATATCATTCAAAATCAACTGTACACTTCAATAATTTCTTAAAAATATAAATCTGGATAAAGGCAATAATAGGTTGCAAATAGTATTTTAATCTCAACCACAATAGTCAGAGAGGTGGCCAGATACTATCCAGAATTACAATTTGTAATTATGTCACACAAGGTATTTCTGTTTTAAATTTACTAATACAATTTAAGATTTGTATTTAACTTTATATTTTTATCTTACTGTCTAGAATGTTATTTAAGTGTAATGTTAAAATAGGCACATCTTGTAAGGCCACTTTTCTTGGCTGTCTGCCTAAGTGTGCTACTTTTTCTCCTTGTTGTTGCTGAATTTGGCTGGCATGTCTCTCTGAACTATAGTGGTCGAGTTTTATGTTTCTTCCCCTCGGAATACAGACCTGCTGGAATTTCCATAATTTATAAAAAGCTCTATTCATAACTGTATTCAGAAACAAATCTAACATCAGGCTGAGAGAAATAACATACATATACTTTGTTTGTATATATACTTTTGAACTCCTCCTGAGAGCTAAACAACATTGGTCACTTCTGGATATGGTCAGGTGCCTTCTAAATAAAGCATGCTATTGAAGTACCGTACATAGCACTGAACTGTATCCCCTTCCTTGCTTCCCCTGGTATTGTGATAAAAACACAATTTATCCCTATCATTGAATCAAAATGGATTCTTTTGCAATGGCACAACCAAAAGCATAAATCAACTCACCCATCACAATGCACTCCTCTAACCTGGGCATTATCAGGGAACAACAACAAATGTTTGTGTCTTCAATCTGAAGTAATTCTTTCTTTTTACGTGGTAACTTGCCTACCATTCGGTATCAATAGTTCTGGACTTCTCTTCAGAGCCTTCAGACGTGCATCCCTTCAGCTTTTCAGCTTAGCTTCACTATTCCACCCAGGAAACCTCCAAGGCGGTTCTCTCTATCACTTTCTCGCTCAAGACCAAAACAAAACGTCTGGTTTCTCTTCCATAACATTCGTTGTATCCAAACAGTAAAATATCTCATCCCACTTCCTGAGTCCATTCTTTAGACACTACCATGTGTACTTCTTTAGAAGCCTTGAATCACATGGTACACTTCTAAACTGGACAGGATTACATACGTTAACCACAAACAAAAAAAGAACAAACTTGTGAAGTGCTTAATGAGTCTTGGGCCCCCAAGTTCACCTCCCACAATTTTTGATCTTCTGAGTACAAGAACAGTGATGGCTACAAAAGCTTCTGTGCAGAATATTGTCACAGAGAAGGCCATGCTGTAAAAGAAAAGAAACAATCAATATTGTAAGCAGCAAGAAATATTAAAAAGTTCTTTAATAAGTTACTGTATTTATAATCAATATCATGTCACAATGTATTTTAAGAGGTAACAAAATAGCTCTGAATATTTGCATCTATAGAAAAACTAGTTACATAACTGACAGTTCTCATTCACTTTTAATTAAAATTGATATAAGTAGGATCTACTTTGATTTCAATTACTCAGCAACATATTGTATAAATGCATCAATTTCTGCAGCTGTACAATACTTTCTCTCTCAATATAAGTACTTTTTATACTAATTCATGAATTTTCAGTTCAGAAGTCATAGAACCTCTCACAAATACTGTTAAGTTAGAATTTTTAATCAATTTAATAGCAATCTACATTGAATGTTAGTTATTGAAGACTGAACAAGATGCCATGAATATATTTTCATTCAACAGTTTTTTTATTTTTATTTAGAAAAATTCTGAATGATGGCAATTAAACTTGAATATTGTTTAATGAGATATAATTTTTATTCCAACCCTACATTGGAGTGCTGTGAAGGCTGTGCTAGCTAATTTAATTTCATGTCTATTACTTTGTCAATGAACAGTGAAACACTGCATGTGACACATCTAACGATAAGCTGTGGTGACCCCTGTGAAAACCATGCTCATTGTTTGCTTTCATTGCAGTATGAGAAATAAAATGAATATTATTATAATAGTTGAATTATTCAAACTGTACTTGTTACAACATCCCAAAATTCAAATAAAATATTATTATTCTAACAGAATGGGAGGTTAAATAGTTGTCATCTAAGACAGTGACGGCTCGTGAAAGAAGAATATTTAGTCTACTTTTTGTTGTTCGAAAGCTGCAACTACCTCCAAATGATTTGACGGAATCATGTGGTAGCGTTTGTCACGACACACAGGGCACAAAGCGTTAGTTTTTCTTTATTATTTGGCAAGGTGAACTATGTTTTTACCATATATGTAAATTTGTACGAGTAATTTTTAGTTTATACGCAAAACTGGCACTAAAACGTCGAGTCCCCGTTTCACTACCTCTCTTGCGAAGTTCGTCCACCCTGGCCCGCTGGGATCGTGTCCCCAGCCGGCGCAAAAGCAGTCTGCCGAAGCGAAGGTCATTCACGAGCTCTTTGGTCTATCGCCCTGATCCCTTCCACGCGGAGCAGGCGCTGGGCATGGGGGCCACGAGTTTTCGTTTACCTTCCTTTATTCGGCAAAATCGATTTAAATATTTATTTATATTCGCATTATTGTAATTAAACAATAAAATTGTGTAGTATATAATAATAAATAAGTAGTATATATATAATATTATATTGTAAATACAATATACTAACAAATATTTTTATAATTTAACAAAAATCTACGATGTCCCCCTCCAAAATGATCGGCTGGATCCGTCCCTGCTTCGCAGGCTCTTGAGATGTTGACTAATATAAAAGACCTGTACAACCCTCAACCCCGTTCCCCCGCTAGGCTTCATCTGGGCTTTCGGTTAGCGAGTGGCTCTTGGGTAGCAACAGCAAGTAAATCATCTGTCCCACAGTGTACACCCGTGCATAATTCTCTCTCATCTAATTTGCAGATAATGCAAGAAAGTTGATATGCGGCCAAGAGAGTAATTTTACAAATGAAACATGCACACATTATATGCAAGTTCATTTAAGAACCGAAATGATAACCTTCTATAACTGGCACAAACTGCGTTTGCTCAGATAGGAATCAAGTCTTGATGCGAAAATATTTACATAATTGAGGCCCCTCAGCCAGGAAGATATTGCGTTAAATCTGCACATATTATTCTTCCTTATACGTCATACATAGTTTTTTATCCGTTTTGACGATAATAACAAATAAATACATGTTAAAAATATTCTCCCTGTTTTATTTTTGTCTTTTGATACATATGGAATGGAAACTGCAATATAGAAGTAAATGAAGTTATGAAAAATAAATTTCTAAGGAGCTGTAAATGAAAAATGCACTATTTACCTTTATAAACAAATTATATCATATCTTTAATATAAAAATGTGTGAATGTGTGTGAATTCCACAAACAAACCTTTGGAACTATTGAATTGATTACTCCCTAATTTTGGACAATTTTGGATCAGTAGAGAAAAAAACATGGGAACGTGAACAATTGGGGATAAAATTCCTAAATTGTACCCCAAATTTGGTTTCACTCCCAAATATGTATTACCTGAATGACGATGCCCGCATCTAGGCAGCGGCGTACTTACCGGGGCGTGGCACCGCGAAGGGGGGGGGGGGGGGGGGCGAGATATAGGCGGGCAGGGATGAGAGGACGGAGAGCTTGAAGGGGGGGTCTGTTTTTTAGACATTAATATTATATATATAAATTATATATATATATATATATATATATATATATATATATATATATATATATATATATATATATAACCGGTCGTCTCTAGGTAATAAGCTTTGTTATTAAACAAAATGTAATATTTTTCTTAAAATGTGATTCTGATTTTATGGTGGTAATCTCTGATTAAATAACTTATCTTTTGTTTTTCTGATCCACTTTATTTTAAGCATAGAATTCTAGCAAATTCGTAAAACACTACTTAGAAAAAGCGAGTACAGAGTTTCGCTGGAGGCAAATTTGCAGGTAATATTTTATTGTGGATTAAAGGTCATAAAATTATGCCAAGTGGCATGTGTATGATTGTCTACAAAATTAAGAATGGTTCATTCCATAATTTTTAAAATAGCCGTAGAATAATCCAACGTATTTTTTGATTCAAATAAATATTGTAAACGGTCATGAGGAAATTGGTTTTAGGGGGAAAAGCAGCAGATTACGAGATTACCGAGCGATAGGGGTGGAAATGACCTCCCGTTATCTCAGGAAACCTTACTTTGAGGTTTCAGCAGTACAATATAATAATAATAATAATAATAATAATAATAATATAATATTAATAATAAATCATAACCTGAGCCAATCCGGTTCCTTCCTGATGGCCAAGCCGCCATCTTTGAAACAGTGTCACTCTCCGCCATTTTTTTATGAGCCAACTGCACATCCCATTAAGGGCAAGGGCCTCTTGCTCGAGCAGGGAATCGTGTCAGATATGATGCATGCATGTGTACATATCTTCCCGAGTTCCAGATTTCCCACTCTCTTACAACACACTATCATGAGCCTACTGAGCAGCATGATGTTTAACATCGCCGCTAACTTGCAGTTACTACAGAGAGACTTATCAAGACGCGGTACTCACTTGCCCGGCTTCACGTAGAAAGTGGTGCCGTGGATGGCGTGGTAGATGGCGGCCAGGGACCAAGCGAGTCCGATGCCCAGGAACACATTGACGGCGTTGCTGCCGGTGACGTTGCCCACCGAGGCGTCCGCGTACTTGTCCTGAATGGCGGCCACTTTGCTGGCGAAGGTGTCTGCCGAGGAACGTAACGTAAGCGCCACCGCCGCGAGAAAACAGCTGGGCGAGGAAGGCGTCGCAAAGGGTCCACAAGCTTTGCTCAGCCCTCCTCCCCCGCTTCAAGTGGCAGAGAAATAAAGCCAACCCTAAATTTCTCGCAGACTGTTTTTCTATTGATATTAATTTCCCCATATACACAGTAAAAACGAATATTGTAAGAGTGCAAAAAACTATTTTGATATGTTTTCGTTTGTTTAAAAGTTTTACCGATACGGAAAAAAAGTGTTTTCTTAAAAAACCGTACTTAAACCTGAAGTCCAACACCTCTTAAAATGCACATACATCGTCTAAATCTCAGAGGGTGAACCTGAAGTTTTGAGAATTTGAGGGAAAAATTTTGATTTGGAAGGTAGTTAACCTTACTCAATTTACATTAAACCCATTTTTTAGTTTCTGGATTTTCTCACACACCACTGAATTTTTTGAGGGGGGCGGGTAAATCGGGCAAATTGTGCTGAATCGTATGGTGAATTCACATCATTTAAACTTTTGAAGTTTGGAATATTAAAGATGTTCATTATTTGCGCGCACCTTTTATTTTATTATATTTTGGCACTCAGCGAACTAATCTTTCTAAACTAGTCTAGTGATTTTTTCTGGAAGGAAAAAAAAATATACATTGCCATTTTATTTTTGAGATGCTTCCCACAAGATTTTTTCACTGTCCTAGTCATTACCGATGATATCTAAACTAACGTAATTAGAATCAAAATATTTTGTACAGTTTTCCTACACAACAAATTCCGCGCTGTGTAGTCTTGGAATTTGTGTCTAATAATGAACGAAGATTATGACTCGAGTTGGGTTAAATTCCTGTACATATTTACACAAATGTTTATTAAATGAAACAATGAAACTAAACTTAGAGACTAAACTCTGAAACAATGAAGCTAAACTTAGAGACATCGAGTCCCACATTGTATCGTATATAGCATGAAGTCTATTTTGGGAGCTGCACGACAACGGTGTTGGTTTCAGCACGGTAGACACCCCTGTTGAATATTTTTGTATCAAGTGGATAATCCAACCAATCTGCGTTACAATTGGAATGTGATATCATCATTCATGTTTTTACACTCTTTATTGATGGACTGGATTAGTTTGATTGTACTGGATTTTTAATACTCTTATTGATGCATTGAATTTTAATTATTTCGCCGTCCACCTGGACCAAACGACCAAGTAAAGCAATAGCATCCTTTCCGGACCGACTCTTTTGTCGTTATTCACAATTAATTGAAAGTTTTTAAACAGCTCTCCTGTAAAATAAGGTAAATGTAACACAGTACCTTTTGCCGAGGTCCAAAAATATATTTAAATACTTAATATTTACTTTCAATAATTCAAGAACATTATGGGAGAAATCACGACTTAATTTCAAATTACAAATACGCGTTAATTTTCAAGTTTATTAATTATCACACACAATTTTGTTATTGGTGAAAATGTACTCACGAGTAATGAGAAGAAGAGTTCCTGTTATATTTGTCGTTGTGCTGCATTATATGTTTTCTAAACCGATCTCCACGACTACTTCATTGAAGGACTCCATTAATAACACACCTACTTCCATTCAAGGGCTGCATTAAATATTTGATATTTTAAAGATTCGAGTTTTAAGATTTCCATTTCATTCTTTTAAACACAGGCAAATGAATTAAGTCCCCATTTGATCAAATGTCCATTTATGCTATGAATTCACATTTTGTTAAAAAATAAAGAACGACAATTAGATTCACTCAGAAGGTCGTATAAGTTAAGTGTGAGAAAGGGCATAGACAGTTATGGCTGAGAGCAGAAGAAAGAGCGATGTGCTACTAATATTTACAATATTTACAGTGCTGGGTATCAGTTTGAGTCAGGGTATCAGTATCAGTCAGGGTATTATTTACTGCGGTATACAGGCACAAGTAGATACATGCGAAAATTTCCTTCAGAGTAACGCCAGAGAGTAAGTTCTGCACAGTCGACGCTTGGAAAAATATTTATGGTAGCAGTACATGCTTCTCATGAGCATATTAAATTTATAATGAATTTAATGGATGGTTATACAGCGACTTTTTGGTTGAAAATACTCAAAGATTTTTCCTCAAGTCATTTAAACTATGCTGGCTTGGAATCTAAAAAAAAATAGTATTTCATTATGTTCGCTGGTTAACTTCGAAACTACAGATTATTAACTCTATGAATTAATTATTTATAATGTTTATTACATAATTTAGAGAATGGTGCAGAATTATTTACATTTTCTACATTAAACGATATCGAATCAGAATTATTCTTTCATTCAAATCACTAATTATTACATTAGCATTAAATATTAAGATTGCATTATCCATATAAATATTATTATAACCAGTAATAATAATTACTTTAGGTTCATCACCTACAAATTATTTGACATTTTATACAGATTGTTCACTAATTTTATATGCTTAAAGTTTATTTCTTTACGAATACATCAATCATTTACTACAAGTCATTATTATATATTATGTTTACTTCCAAATTCAAATGGAAATTGTGCATCGTTGGGAAGTTTTTTAATCCAAAGTAACGAACAAAATGACGATCTGGCGCTACTCCGAAGGAATCTGAGCAATAATACTCACCAGCTCTTTGGCCTGAAAGTCTGTAGGGAGGTTAGGGTATCCTAAGTGGAAATTGGTACTGAATACAGTAGAGTTTCTCGACCCAGAAATCTGTAGTGTCCCCACCCTAATAACTTTAACGCAGCAGAAACTGTCACACATTGCATTTGTTTTAGGGGGAAAATTATTCAAATTCAAGGTTTTCGGCCGTCGAATACTTTAGTACTATCGTGCCGATTAATCTATTAAACGGAGATTAGCAAAATTGAAACTGTGGAGTGCCAATGTTTTTATTACTTTTATTAAACATTGTTCAATGCTTCCCAATTTTCACCAAATGATCTGCGTTTCTTTGAGTGTCCATATTACCTACACTTTTTAACCAACAATCATATCCGCTTTTTCACTCAGCACATAACCACAAATTGTGAGATGATTTATCCCAAAATTTGGATTCTGACCGCTGGCGATGGAGGAAAGAAGCTGTGAGGCGTGAAAGGAGATGGGATGATAGAAGATAAAAATTGTTGAAGGACGATCCATCCCAAGCGGCATAGGCCACGATGTGTGATTCATCTCTCCTTATTCTTCTATAAACTTCTGGAGTAACGTTGGCAAACCACCCTTTTACTGATGACCCCGGAGATTTTCTACTCCAGACATTTTTCAGAGGCGGCAGTAGCGGAGACCGCCCTGGGAAGGGCGAACTCCAGCCACGCACATAGTGGAGGGGCAGGGGCGAAGGCGGGGCGAAGGCGCAGAGACAGCGATGGCGACAGCTCCTGTGAGCGGGCCGGGAGAAGCCGCTTTTTCGGCAAACGTCGCGTCGGCCGGGAGTCGACGAGGGAGGTTCAAAGAACGCGGATTTCCGAAGCGGCAACAAGGCAGAGTAGCTGGGGTCGGAATTAACGTGACGAGACGAGACGAGACCATGACTGGACGTCTTCAAAGGCACGGGCTACACAAAGAAACGCGTCCAGGGGCCTCTCTCGTCTTGAAGATTCACCCTTTTCTCTCTCCCTTGGAGAAAATCGAGAGAAACTTCATGAGGATATCAGGAGATGTTGGTAGGTGTCAAAAGAAAATAAGATAAGTATCTTGATTTGCCTTGAGAGAAGGAAAGAAAGGCAATTCAAATTAAATTAAATCAGATATGTACTAAGAATGTAGGTATGCAATACAGATAAGGGCAAATACATGACACCAGAAAATAGGATGCAAAGTGGACCGATTCACTGATTTTGTGATTTCGGGCGTCTTAACAGCTCATTAATTAGTCTTAGTGAGTGTAGAGCATTTACATTCGCATTCCTTCTCCCGCTAGAACTTGAGATCCGCCGCTGACGTACAAGTTGGCGTCAGTGTTTCTTCCACTTGGTATCTCCAGTGGGACAAGATCTGAATTCTCGACTGGTCTCCCGACTTGTGTGATGGTGCAGTGAATGGGAATGTACGTACGCGTATAAGAGGAATGGAAGGGACAGAAGCATGGAAGGAAAGATCTCGCGCGGTACGGGCCACCTTCCCAGTCGGGACAAGATTTCAATTGTGAGAATGCTGATATGTTGTTGACATTATTCAAGGATGAAATAATGGAAGTCAACTTATGTCAACTTGACTTTATTGAGAGAGCCGTTTTTCGGTGGCACTGTCTTCCGATCTTCTCCACATATTGCAAGATTTACGACAGCACATCCATTTAAAGTCGGCTATCTAAATAAATTTAAGTTGACAAAGATGCCTTCCACGATTTCATACAATATATAAAGTCCCATCAGATCTCTTGACATGTGTAATAGTGCAGTGAATGGAAGTGTTAGTCTGTGTGTGTAAGGGGATATGGAAAGAAAGACAGTGCGCGATCTATGGCCCGAGTATAAGGATGCTACTCCGGCATTTGTCTGGGGTTGTTAAGAGAACCACCTACAACTACTGACAAGCGCAAACGCTAGCTAGAACTCTTCCCCAGACAAAGGCCGGAGCTAGTGTGGCGAATCCGCCACCGTCGGGACTCGAACCCTACGACCTTCGGTTAGAGCCACGGCCAGTGGCAACAGTCGTGCCCTGAGCCAGCCCAGCCGATGCGAAGGGTGGAAGATGAAGCGAAGCTAGGAGCTGGAAAGCTCGTGAAGGCGATTTGAATTTGAATTTGCCTTGTTTTACGTGGCGAGACTCGGGCAATCCGGCCCGTTCTTCCGTCTGACCGCGCAAATTTCGCTACGCTCCTTTCACCAACTAGCAGAGGAAGGAGGTATTTCTTGGGCGAGAAACAGGCGATTTGAATTTGGCTCAGAGGCGTCATTTAGGCTTGAGGATCTTTTACATGCAAGTAAATCTACGAACATGGGACAGCCGGCTTTACTTCCCCTCTGAAGGAAGGCGTACGAAGGATTTTGTTCCACGGCTTCGATCGGGTTTGAACCCGCGAGCTTGGGTATAACAGTCCGGTACGCTAACCGTCACACCATCGCCGCCGCAAATGGATGGAACCGGCGATGGAAGCCCGGGGGCGCGAAGGGCCCGCTCTGCGAGCCGCCGCCGTCGCTGTCATGCGCCGTCCAGCCTGCGCGGGCTGTGTGTGGAAGAGGTGCGCGGGCGTTCGCATGCGGGGCGGGGGGGGGGGGAGATGGTGCGTGTGGGTGGTGCGTGCGAGCTCACCTGGCACACTGGTGCCGAGCGCGACGAAGGCCACGGCCGTGACGGCGTCGTGCAGACCGACCGTGCAACCGAAGTGCGAAGCCACGTCGCCGATGATGGCCGTGAGAGCCCCGACCCCCATTATGGACACAACGAAACACACATAGCCGTCTAACATATCTGGCGAAGCAAAACAAACACACATGGGCGCTGGAGGCGGCCGTTTGACACGGACGCCCCTGCTGAGGCAGCTGATGACGCTGCAGCCGCCTCTGATGATGCTGGCGCCGCCGCCGCCGCCGCTGCTGCTGCAGAGCCCACACCCGCCGCACTACGGGGGACGCCCCATGCGGGTGCTCCTCTCCACGTCACGCGAAACATTTATTCATTATGAAGCTGAAAATTCTAGTAATTTTGATAGTAATAATAATAATAATAATAATAATAATAATAATAATAATAATAATAATAATAATAATAATAATAATATCTCCAATTTTTTAAAGTCAAAAGCATCGAAACAAGCTGTTAAACAAAATTCCACGATCACTTTCTTCCTCGTTTAATTTGGTGTAAGATATTTACTAGACTGGCTTTAAACCGTGACTTTCCGCAACCAATTTCCCCTTCGTCAGCTTCGCGTCAGCTCGCGCGACGCGCCGTTTCCGCTTCCGGGAGAGGAGCTGTGACTCGCGACCCGGACCCCCGCTCCACCGCGTCCCAAGGCCGACTCTCTCCCCCTCCCCCACGTCCACCCATCAACAAGTAGACGGACTCGCCACTTCATAAAGCGGCGGGCGACGCATCGCTTTTAAACCGAATTTACAGCGTCGTTAGGAAAGCAATCTGCGCGGATTTTACGAGAGGAAAAGATTTGAAATTTTAACGCGGCGGGGTTTCCGCGACCGGGCCGGGGCGGGGCGTGGCAGGCGGTGGAGCGGGCGGGGAGCGCCCCTCGTTGCGGGCGTGGTGAGGCCTGGATGCTTGCCTGGACTCCTGGCGCTGATGCGGATGGCCCATTCGCAGCGGAGGGGGTGGGGGTGGCAGCGCCGAGAATTGGTTAACAAGTTCGTAATAGAATTTTGAGGCTAATTTTTTTTCATGTAATTTGGTTTTCTTGCTGCACCCAACAGGTTCGTTTGGGTATCACATTTAGAATGACTTCACTACCGTGAACTGCTCAAGACTTTTAGAGAGGTGAAGTGATTATTAAATTACCTGAATGTTTCGTATGATACACGAAGGTGTGGGTACGTCAGGATTAATACTTTTTTTAAAAATTTGAAATGGTATTCAAACATTCTCGAAACTTTCCTTAACTTCAGGACTACACGTTTAAAAAATTACTTTTCCTTTGCTTTCGCAAACACCGGTTTGTACATTTTGCTGCACTACCCTCTGCATCAAAATTAATTACTATGTATTTTTTTTAAAGCTTTTTTCTGAAAAATGCTGACGAGTATATATTTCGAACTGTTACATATACAGTATGTATACAAAAGTGGAACATATTTATAAAATCATCTATGCATTAAGTACTTGGTTTAGAAGCAAAGGGACCCCAAAAAATGAACTTCACTTATTTAACAAAATAAAATGACTGTATTGCTTGAGTAAAGAATGAGAGTCTAGATTGTTAGTTACAAACACTGACATTAATCAAGACAAAGGGAGGTGAATTCGCGAGCGAGTGCTATGACTGGTTATTTGTGTGGAATGTGCATGCACATCATTACGTAGCGCGCAAGTGGCAATAAAATTCTTATTTTAATCAAACTTCAGTGATGACGTATCACCGGTACGCAGACAACTGCCCTCTACATCTGTAGATACAGTGCGCAAAATCCTGGTTTCGTATGGAGAAAATGTACTTGGAAACTCCCACAACCTCAAAATCCCTTTCCTTGAAACAGTTTTTTCGTTATCACTTCACCGTTCTCAGTCATCGTCATCATATCCCCTTCCCATGTCTACAAACGTGACGAGCCGAGGGTTTAGGTTAGGCGTTATCCCAACGTGCAATACAACGTTTCAATTGGTTGTGGCGCGCCACCTCCCCCTCCCCGGTGCGCGTGGGCCGCTGGGCTACGTACGTGCTGCAGGGCGCAGGCGGTGAGCTGCCGTGCCGTTTAGTGCAGGCTGTTACAGCGGCGGGGCCGCGCGCGGTGCGTTAGCAGTGGAGGTGGTGGTTCGCGTCTCGTTAAGCCAGCTGCTTCTTTTATCGGCGGCAACGGCCGCCGCCCCGGTTTATTCACTTCGAGGGGTTTAGCCATCCACGGTTATTTTGAGTTTTAGCCGGAGGGGTGTGGGAGCGTTTATGGTTCTTTAGTGTTAGGCTGCGTTTGATTAGGAGGCGACGCGCGGGCACCTTGGCCTGTGTGCTGCCCCGTTCCGGATGCCGTGCTGGCGAGTAGAAAAGACTGAGAAGGACTTGCATACTCACAGTGACTGCGTCGGCGGAGTGGCGGAGGAATGAAGAGAGAGAGAGAGAGAGAAAAAAAATATCGAAAAAGAACAGACATCGAAAAGATACATCAACAAGCAACACCAAATAGTTAAAAATTACTACGAAAAGGAAGCAGTCACATCGATGCAAATCAGTGGCAAAATACACGAAATATGTGCGGAAGACACACGTAGCAAGTTTAGATACAGCGAAGAGTAATATAAAAAAGTCAAAACTACAGAAACTCGCGTTGAGCAGAGCCACAAATGCGGTGAAAGAGCGCTCAAATTCAACAGAGTATAAGAAGAGAGGGGAGAGGAGAAAGAAATGTTACAATGAGATCCATTTACCCGCAATTTTCTCTCATTTTCGCGCCGTGTTTCAAAAAGCAGCCAGGGTGAAGGAAGAAAAAGGTGAAGAAGGTGAACCTTGTAAGTAGAGAACAGTTGAAAGTAGAAAATGCACTTACAATGAATATTCATCTTGAGTACTTCATGAACTTGTAATAATACCGCCGTATCAGTAAAATTAATTTTTATATCGAGATATTTTACTAAATAATAAGAATTTATACATTGCTAGTGAAAATTCGTACTTACATTTAAACTTTCGACTGCACGAAATTAATAGCATTTAAATATCGTTCATAAGTATCAATTCATTTGCTCTGAAGAATATTAAATGTTAAACCTTTTCCAATTTATTTTGTGTACACTCACTTTGGAGTTCTGTTATTTGAACTCCCACGTTCTGCAATTGCAAAGAATGCATGTAGAAGTACAAAACATTTGAAGAAACAGTTGTTTCAAAAACTTCGGCTTTCGTTTACATTTTGTATAACTTCGAGCCTCAGAGTAACAGGGTATTCGGTAACTGAAGGAGGCTTCAGAAAAAACAAGACTGTTTCACAACTTCACATTATTGCTTCGAAAGTGAAATGTGTTTTTGTTTGTTTTTTGCTTTGACCGCTTTTGACAGAGTAATACGAGTACTACATTTACTGAAAGAAAATTCAGCCGAAATCTGTCATTCCTTATCTTCTAGTTTTATCGTGTTATATTTATCCTCTGTATCGAGATGAATGTGCTTACGAACCTCTCGTATTTAATAACTATCTGTATCACTGTATTAAACTAAACTTCTAGCGTTATTGCATTAGTTTGTTAATAACAATTCTGGAATGTTTTGAACACATATTGACATGTTTATAATATTTTTTTTTAAATTATTAAATTCATTGGACCAATTTTTAATATTAACGTAATCGTATACTGCTAAACATACATGAAGTAAATGACGCTTAATGAATGTATTCGACCACCTTCAGGCCAAAAATTGCTTCCTTCCCACGTAACGAGCGATTGGAGCTTATAGAAGACCAGGAAGTATTCGTGACTTATATCACGAGGTCACGGTCCAGGGAGAGTCAAATGGAGGAGGGAAAGAAGGGTTCCCGTCCCACGGCAGGAGACAAAGTGTGGCAGAGGGGACGGGATGGGGAAAGGTGAGGGAGGGGAGAGACGGTGAAGAGTGAAAGGGGGCGAAGGTGGCGGTGGGGGAGGGGGGGGGACGGAAGCAATATGCGCCTGCGGACGAGAAAACCTCGTGAAGAAGAAGGCCGTAATTCGACGCGCGACATCTCGCCCGTGAGGCGTGGCGAGGAGGCGTGGGGGCGAGGGGGCGAGGGGGGGGGGGCGAGGGCGAGGGTGTCGGCTCGCGGTGACGGGGCTTAAGTGCCGTGAGCGACGACCGCGACGTGACCTTACGGGCCGCCAGCCCCCTCGCACGCCACGCGCCCTGCAGATGTCGCCGCCGCCGGGTTAACCGATTTTTTCGGAGACTGCCCAGTGGACCGATATTTCATTGCTGGTAAAATAAAAAAAAGGGGGATATGTTGAATTTGATTTTGAGCTGAGAAGATGAAAGAAATATACTTTACAAGAAAGAAATATAGTTCCTGCAGACGTTGTTCATCGAACAACTTTCTTCTGAAATCGTCCAGAGTGCAGTACAAAATTAATAAAAAAAGATCCAGCAGAGAAATTTCCATTTAATCTACGAATTTTATGGGCAAATTGAAAACAAATTATCATAACCTTGCAAATTACCATTTAAAAATAAAGCACTATTAATACAATAAAGCACAGAATTACAATAATTGTCATAAGTATGAGGTTTTTAATTCATTATGAAGTTATTTTCTTTTTTAAAGCAATTTCGTGTGATAAACCCTTCAGATTATTTGAAATACAGGCAACATATTGTAATAAGACTGAGTGAGGTAGTAAGGTACAACATTGACTTTTTCGAACTCAAGGAAAGGAATAAAAAAAAAAACAACTGAAAAACTGTAGAGGCCTTTTTTCCAATCGCTCAATAACGTGCCAACATAAACACTGGCTATTTGAAGGTTCTACACAAGCTCTGAAAGAACAGCTAATTAAGTATAAATGTATTAGGTATTTAATGAAAGGGACGCACATCCGATCCAGAGAACGCCGAAACACTGAAAATTCACATTTCTCCGTGGGTAATTACCCCTTTGCCTCGTTTCTGGCAATTCGCTCGATATTCCTGCGTCTGTCATTCGTAATGAGCAGTAATCTCGCGCAATTCGTTACACCGGATTTAATAGTTATGGCAATACCGCTTCGCGGACACCAGGCATTATTCATTGTTCAAAATAATGCGATTCGCTCATGCATTTATAATGTGCGTCATACGAGAGGAAAACAAACGCTCCAAGCTGACCGATGGCAACACCCCCACCACGAAGTGTTACCGCATCGAAGAACGTTTACAAGTTACAGATTTAATGTTCAACACGATCGTACATTTCGGCGGAATGTGTCGTCAAATGGACAGAATGTAATAAAATTCAACGGTAACACTTCGGAAATGGATTCTTCATTTAGAAGGAAGAAAAGTACATTCCAATATGGGTCTGGAAGTGCTTACATACAGAATAAAACCAGCTTTTTAGCGCGTTATCTGAATTTGATAAAATTTCAATCACAATTTAGAGTTATAAGGTTTGTAAAAAGTAATTTAGCTATTTTTTATGGTTTTCCGTATATTGTAATGTTCACATATTGAAATCTGGCATTTCGTGTATGATTAGGGAGATGAAGTCGTAGGCTTCCGCGGCCAGAGTCATGTGCGTGATCTTGGCGGTCTAGGTGACGCCACGTCGAAGGCTGTGTTGCCGACGTTTCGACCATCTTGTCATGGTCTTTCTCAGGGCTGGTATGCCCTGAGACCCTATTGGCATACCAGCCCTGAGGAAGACCACGACAAGATGGTCGAAACTTCGGCAACACAACCTTCGACGCGGCGTCACCCGGACAGCCAAGATCACGCACGTGATTAGGGAGATGGTAATTCTTCGAGAGCGCGTCGTTTCAGGCATTCTACTCAACCTGCAGATAGCTGGACCACAAGGTGATAGAACAAATCCGTAGCATCCTATGCAAATTTCCCATCCCACCCAACATAGAAGGACACAGTTTTTTAGTGTATTTACCGCTCACATCATTCTGGCAGCCTAGAAGAGCGAATGAACTACGCCAGGTATTTCTGATCATTTTCGGCCCTTAATACACAAAAGAGCAGAGACCTGCAATCGGATAGGTGGAGGTCACTTTGAACATTTGTTTTAAGTGATCAGAGTACTACGCAAACTCGCACGTTTGATATTTTTATCGATTGATGTTTCTGGGCATGGAAACTTCTTTAGTGATTAGTTCCGTTAGTGTAGTGAATGTTTTATCGTGAGAGGCGGCGGTGTTCCTCCCTCATTGACTGTTGATCTAACGTCGACTTACATGCCGGCTTTCCTTCTTCAGGTTCCTCTCTCAGAGACACCGCTCCAGCCGGAACAAGTTCTAGGCTCCACACTGGTCTTCCGACATGTGTGGTAGTGTAGTGTAGTGCTTGCGGAAATATGTGTAAGTTATGAGAAACGATAGGACCACGAAGAAGAAAACAGATCAAGCGCGTTCGGTGGTCCGTGTGTTAGAGCACTGCACCGGCCTTCGCCTGGTATTGATGGGAGAAAGCACGCAAAATAGCGATCAAAACAACCGGCTGCTACAATTCTCCTCTCGACAGAGGCTGAAGCTGACCTAGAATCGAAAATCTGCCACCGACGGGATTCGAACCTGGCGGACCTCGCGGTGAGGTGCCGAGGATACAGTGGCAAAGTTGGCTCAGAGCTAAACCCACCCGGTAAAACAACTCTTACAAATTAAGCATACTGGACCCGTATTGTAATGGACGACCTCTCCTCTTTCCGTAGGAAGAATCCATTCCCTCAGCTTCGCCATTGATTCTGTTACTCTCCGTCGTCTTGGTCGGGGCCGGGAGCGCCAGTCCAGCAGCGGCGCTCGAGGTGAGGGAGGCGGGAGAGGGCGGGTTACCTGGCACGCTGGTGCCCAGCGCCACGAAAATGATGGCCGTCACGCTGTCCTCGATGATGAGCGTGCAGCCGAAGTGCGATGCCACGTCGCCGATGATGGCGGTCACGCAGCCGATGCCGAAGATCGACACCACGAACGTCACGTAGCCCTTGAGCATATCTGCGCCGCAGGAAAAGACGCGGGGCACGCAAGGCGCTACAGTGAGACACAGCCCTCCTAGATGGCGTTGGAGTCGCAACAAGGAACTCGTTGGCACTGAATACGTAACACTGGTGAAAGTGATGTACCCTTCTAAGGCGGAAACAAACAAACAAGCTCAAAACAATTAAGTGTTGGAAATTTGTAAAGCTAAAATAAATTTATTCACTCCATCGACTAACTGAACTACAATGCGCTAAGTCTCATATTAAATATAGTTAATAAGTAAAGTAAATTTTAATTTAATATAATACACCTTGGGCATGACATTTTGCTCCTTGTAACCAAAAAATTTTGTCGAATTCTTAGTCTATGTTCCGATTACGCCAATATCATACTTACTTCATTATATTAAAATGCTCACGAATTGTAGATCATCACATTATTCAAATATTAGTTGCTATTATGTTGAGTGAATATTTATTCCATTAGATAATTTAACTATGCCTTATCACAAATTAGGTGTTTACCTATATATAATACACGTGAAAGATATAATAAAAAAATATTATTTCAAAGAGATACATCATTTTCACCAATGATTTCGTACCTCGGTAGAATACGAACATGTTTGACATAGCTAACGTACCTCATGAATTAGAAGCTATCACTTGGATAGGAAGGTAAGGGCAAGATAAAGAATGTCACTCGTTTTATGCCAATTGTTGAAAAAATATGGGACAATGTCAACAACAGCCCTGTATAATAGCAAAATGAAAGATACACAAATGAAAATTACCGATATTAAGTATTTCATTGCAAGCAATGAAATTCTGTGTTGGGCCAAACGCCAAAACTAACGACAAACCTTATTCAAACTTAAACTGTGAGTATTCTTCTGCTTCGCTGTCACAGCAATATTCTAATATTTGGGCTGTTTGCAAAAAGTTCCACAATGAGTTGGACTTCAGTAAAGAAATCTTTATTACTAGTAATTTGGGAATGATTCCACAAATTACTTGGGAAACAAGATATTGGTGAATAACAATCTGGAAAGTGTTTCATACAGCTGAATTTTTCTCATTTGAATTAATATAGAAAGCCAAATTCTTGACTTGAATTTTGTGAGTGTGGTAGATGGTAGGATGGTAGAATGGTAGATGATATTCATACTCAAAGGACTGATATTTCTGGAATTGACTTCAAAGCGAACCAAATTTTCAATGAGCGACTTTTCATTGTTATTAGGAAGGAAATGAGTTCTCCGCCAGCCGATGCAATACAGGGTGTAGGGTGAAATGAAAATAAAGACTAACAGCCACATTTTAAATAATCCTAACTGGATATTTCCGCCTTATAATTAAGTGCTCGGATATCCCATGTGATAATCAACCACTGATGAACCGTTTATGTTCTATGGTCCTATGAAGTAAAAAAATGGCAGAAAAAATCTCCAATGATAATAAGCAAAAATGTTTTACATGTCATCACCTGGAATTGAACGTGGATAGTTTACTTAATTTGTTTTGAAATCAGGAAA
The DNA here is from genome assembly GCA_038098605.1 of Gryllus longicercus. Taxonomy (NCBI): domain Eukaryota; kingdom Metazoa; phylum Arthropoda; class Insecta; order Orthoptera; family Gryllidae; genus Gryllus; species Gryllus longicercus. The sequence goes on along the minus strand of JAZDUA010000648.1, from coordinate 105,440 downwards.
GGAAATCATGTTTCTGAAATGCATAGTGCGTGTTTCCTTAATACACGGAGTGAGGGAGGTTAGGGCGAAGGCAAGGGAGGGTAAGTGATGGAGAAAGAAAAATAATGCTAAAAATTGAAAAGCTACAACAGGGATGAATGAAGATACTCGGATCTAAAAATCTAACATTACTGTACCTAATGAAGAGGTGTAACTATCGAAAGACTTGTCTAACTTCACAATTCCCTGAATATGACTTTACAGTTTTAATCGGGTGGCAAGATTTGAGAGTTTTGACGGGGAAGAAAGAATAGAAAATATTTTATTGAATAAAAATTATCGATATTCTATGAAAATGAAGCCCGAATTACCGACTGGACACGCTTATACTTAAAGCATAACTCAATACGTAATTTGACATGTAATTTAATTAAGTTCAATAAATAAATACTTTCTCTGAAAAATAATACAGTAGCGTCTGATATAATACATAAAAATAATATATTTAATAATAGACAAAATAACAGAGGCTAACCTACTCCTACAGAAACTATATTCGTGCCCTGCTTCGCGAAAGTCGAGCACTGTTCTACTTGAACGAAAGGCCAATTGAATCAGAGAGATTACAGGACGATGGTACGTTAGAACACTTGCCCGTGGTACCCGCAGGAGGACGGAGGCGAGTAGGAGAAGTACGAAACAAGGCCTCAAGGACCGAAGAGATCCCATGAGGCGATAGCAGGTGTCAGGGGCGCGTTCCTGGCGTCGCGTGCCGCAGTGGAACCGAGTCAAGTCCCGTGTACACACGTTTGCAGGGCGCAATTTCACAGGTAATACAGCGGCGTTTGAAGAGTGGGCTTGTCGACCTAAACTTTTTTCAGCCAAGGAACTAATTTAATGGTTTCTTGGAACACAAAAGTAATTTGGATGTATACGTGTGCTCTATTTTGACATCAAGTACGGTTATCATTATAATTTTTACACACATAGTTTTATTTTAAAAAAATACCCTGGATTCGAAGGGTATAATTTGAAATGAGATAAAATTAAGACGACGAATTATCGTAATATTTTAAACCTGTTTTATATTTAAAAAACACAAAATATTACCGTCTTGAAGTAAAGGACTACCAGAGAATAAGATAAACTAGCAATTCTCCTCTTGAATTGCGTCTGTGATTCTAATTAATTTAGAAAAAAGTCAGAATCAATTTATATTCAAATCTGGAAATTTTGGAATTTATCATGCCCCACAACAAACGTTATTGAAATTTTGTTATAAACACACTTGATCATTTTAATTACGATTTGGGCAAGAACTTTTGTAAACGGTTATATCCTTGTCGGCGTAATACTCTCTTAAAGAGATTGAAAGTGATAAGGTGGTTTTCACAAAATATTTCAGACTGGCCAGCGATCGAAACAAAATTTTTGAGAAAACTTCTCAAATTATTTAACCGGAAAGCAAAACTAAAGTATTTATAAACCGTTGCAGAAATTAAGCGATTGATCAAAAGACTTCCTCTAACTCGACACTTCTGCGCAACACAACGAAAACTGAGGGCTTGTTTCGCGAAAGCTCTTGAAGGAGCGGAACGCTCTGCTCTCGCAGAAACAATGCGCTGCGGGCGACGCAGAGCAGAGCGGAGCGGAGCGGACCGGAGCGGCGCGGCGCGGCGCGGCGCCGCCGGGGCCGAATCGAGAGGAGTGGGGCGGGGGCGGAGGCGGGGGCGGGGGCGGCGACGCGGGTCGATACTATGCCGCCGCCGCGGGCGAGCGAGCGAGCGATCTGCGGGCGATCGCCCATGCGGCGCCCGCGGGCGCCCGCTGGCCCTGTGGCGAATGCGGGCCCCTCGCCGCGGGGCACCGCCCGAACGCCTGGCGATTGTAGCCAGAGGGACCACCTGCGGGGCGGGGGAAGTGGAAGGAAGGGAGGAAGGGAGGGAGGGAGGGAGGGAGGAAGTGGAAGGGAGGGAGGAAGAAAGAAAGGGGGAAGTGGAAGGGAGGGAGGGAGGAAGGAAGGAGGAAGTGGAAGGGAGGAAGAAAGGGGGAAGTGGAAGGGAGGAAGGAAGAAAGAAAGGGGGAAGTGGAAGGGAGGAAGGAAGAAAGAAAGGGGAAAGTGGAAGGGAGGAAGGAAGAAAGAAAGGGGAAAGTGGAAGAAAGGAAGGAAGAAAGAAAGGGGGGAGTGGAAGGGAGGAAGGAAGAAAGAAAGGGGGAAGTGGAAGGGAGGAAGGAAGAAAGAAAGGGGGGAGTGGAAGGGAGGAAGGAAGAAAGAAAGGGGGAAGTGGAAGGGAGGAAGGAAGAAAGAAAGGGCGAAGTGGAAGGGAGGAAAGAAGAAAGAAAGGGGGAAGTGGGAGGGAGGAAGGAAGAAAGAAAGGGGGAAGTGGAAGGGAGGAAGGAAGAAAGAAAGGGGGAAGTGGGAGGGAGGAAGGAAGAAAGAAAGGGGGAAGTGGAAGGGAGGAAGGAAGAAAGAAAGGGAGAAGTGGAAGGGAGGAAGGAAGAAAGAAAGGGGGAAGTGGAAGGGAGGAAGGAAGAAAGAAAGGGGAAGTGGAAGGAAGAAAGAAAGGGGGAAGTGGAAGGGAGGAAAGAAGAGAGGAAGGGGGAAGTGGAAGGGAGGAAGGAAGGGGGAAGTGGAAGGGAGGGAGGAAGGGGGAAGTGGAAGGGAGGGAGGAAGGAAGGGGAAGTGGAAAGGAGGGAGGAAGGAAGGGGAAGTGGGAGGGAGTGGGCGTGGGCGGTGTGGGAAAAGAAAAGTGGGACAAAGAAGAAACAAAATTTTATGAAAGAAAAGAGTAATCCGGTGGAAAGAGTGAAAATGAGATAGAGCGTGGGTAGACAGTAGATGGAGACAGTGTAAGAGAGTGGGTGATAAAAGAATTTATAAACTCAGTACCTGAAGTGTAAGTAACAAATTTGCTGGGTTGTGCACTGTAATGTTAAGTATTCTACTGTCGTCCTAATGTGTCACGTTTACTCAGTAACCACTGTCTTTGTAGACCTTAATAAGCCGACATTTCTTAGTGTTACAAAATTGTTCATGTGATTCTATTCACATTAGATAATATTTAAAACTATCTGAAATTCTAACTGTTCTTTAGAACCCAAGTTAATTTACCCTTAGTGATAGGTATAATTTATTTCTTCTCGCAATCTACTCGCCAAAAACAAGAAACCATAACATTTTGTTAAAAGAGTGGGAGTTATCCTGTCGTAATAAAACTTTACAGAGTGATGTAACGCTTCAATGTTCAAACCAAATCGTCAAAGGATTTGGAAACCAGGTTTCAAACAGATGGAGACATCGGACTGGCGGCGACGCGAAATCAGGGGAGGGATTGCGCCAATTGGCTTGGAGATATGCACCAGAGACGACTTCTGGGCGACGGGCTCTGAAGCCTGGCGACGCCCGAGATCAGACGAGGGGCAAACCGCGACAAGACGACGTGAACTCGGGAGGCGGCGCTCGGCTCGGCTCGGCTCACTGCCTTTGCCAGCGCCGCGGCCGCGACCGGGCGGGCGGGCTGGTTGTGGTGGGGGAGGGGGAGGGGAAATGGGGGCGGGAGACTGAAGAAGCGGAACTCGGAAACTGAACAGACTCCCGCGGGCGCCCAAGTCTCACGCTGCGAGACAGACTCCGAGGTACACAGTGGCCGCAAGACGGGGCGTTGAGGTGGGTCTTTCCGCCGACAGTCTGGCGAGTGAACGCTGAAACCGCTCAAGACATGGTTAGGGTAAATGCTATTCACTCTCCGCCGGCTCGTCCACGCACTCTCCGCACCTCACTGGGGAAAGAGAGGCACAATCAACGCGCACATGAGAATGTATATTGACGAAAGGAAGAAACTGGGTGTGGGTGCTGCGTCTTTGGCCGTCTCTAACGAGCCCCGCCCACTTCTTTCAATTCTTCACTTTTTGTTTTATTATTGCACCAATGAACTAAGAAATCGCCCAGTCCAAAACCAATTGCTTCCTTTCGTCGTACGGGTCTGTATTATTTTGAATGGAGGAGTGGCTGCTGTGATGGTAAAATTGAAGTAATAGAAAACACGATTAGAACATTTTAGTTAAAATTTCTGTTTTAGGGTTTTATGAAAAAATTGAAAGTAAACCTAGTAAATAGATTTATTCCAGCGACTCAATATGATAAATATAGAAGTGCCTAAACTGCGTGATATGTCATTAGAGCATTCCTCCACTCAGAAATGTGTGTTGTATATTGACAAATTTAAAATGTAAACCGTCCACAAGATATCTCAAATACAGATTTTTTTATATCGTCACAAATGGTAGATTATACACTACCATTCAATATTTGAATAATTTATTTTTATAAATAATTATGTACACGAAACTAAGGTAATTCTAGGAATTTCAACTGCTGTCGTTCAGTAGTTGAACGTTTCATGTGAAAATAACCGAATAGTTACCAAGACTTTGTTGTTGGTAATACTCATTTAGGAGGATGTCTTGATTTAATTACTTAACTCTCATTAAGAAACTTTCAAACTCTACAATTTACTTGCGAAGCATGGTAAACAGACTTTAAAGTCTCGAGATATCTTGCCATGGTCGCAAAAGATTTTTTAGAGGAATCTGGAAAAGAGGTTTGCTAATTTTAAGCTTCCTGGGAAGAATATAAAACGCGCTTATCCCTTCCGAACTTTCCATAATATTTCAAAATTGCTACCCCCATAATAATGGTTCTCATAACCTCCACGCAGATCTTAGATTTGGAGTTATAAATGGTCACGTTAATCAAAGCTTGCCAGGGCTAACACATCGGGCGAGGCTAATCTTGTTGCTTCTAAATGCAACCAGCATTGAAATAAATAACGCTCATTCTTTTGTTATTAATATTCAAAGAAATTACCCATTTTTGATTTCATTCATCAATCATTATGGATTGTATAAGTGTGATGAAAAATTTGTAATTCGAGTGCGAAGAATTTTGATACTAAGCTTTGCTACGTGATAATTGTTAATTCCCATTGAACAGAAAATCCACAAAACCACAAAGAGTTATTGTCCAATATATCCAGAAAACAATAATACCTCTCTAGTATCAATTATAATGCACACAATCTTCGTCTATTGCACTTTGTCCCATTAGCCTCGGCCTGAGACCTAATGATATCCCCAATCAAATCAATTTCATTACCATTAGTGCGCAGCTCGAGTATGGTGAGTGACAGGTAGCTAGCCTAATGTCATCCTGCGCCATCTAGCCGCGAACCAATGTATTAATTGGGCACAAAGTTCCTCACAATTTAGCCAAAACTTGTAATTGCTAAGCTCGTTGTCGTGATCCAAACCCCGTGCCGAAAATGCACGAAATGGGGGTTACGTGCTAACCTCTGCACTCTCGAAGATTAGCGTTACTCACCGAGTTCCGGATTATTTCACGCTATGGACACATTTGCGTTCTGCGATACGAGTGGAATCTGAAATGATTAGCTTGCAACGATTACGACTCAGCCAAGATCAACGTGATTTCTATTCTCATAAGTGGTGGATCTGATGCATGCTCTGCAGCTGTACCTGAATCTTCAGGTCTTTTCCCCCCAAGGGATTGAATGGGCAGTAATAATACCAATTGTAACAACAGCAACTGGTCGTGTTAACAAAATTGTAAAGTTTTATTTGTAAAAATTATGTCTTTCTCCCACAAAATCATTCCAAAACTTGTTGCATTATTCGCACGGTTCTAATTATGTAAAGCTAGGAATGTGGTATGCCTAGAGGTCCCTCAAGGCCCCTCAAAGAAACCCTGTGGAAGCCTAAAGTCAGCAACCCTCCTCCGTCCTCACGTCCACGGCTGCGTGGAAGGGGAGGTGGGGGGGGGGCGAGAGTGACGAGCGCTCACCTGTGGGCGGCACGAAGGCGAAGACGAGCTTCCAGAAGAGCGTGAGGAAGTGCATGATGTAGTCTCCGCAGGAGGGCAGCTTCTCGTCGTCGTCGTCATCGCCGTCGCCGCCGTCGTCATCACCTGCGCAAGCGCACAGCCCCGCGTTGCACTTCCAGCGAAATGGTGACGGATGGCGACAGCACTCGCCTCCCCGTGATGGATGGGAGGCCAGAGATGCGCCTGTCCGCTCGTCAAAACTTTGCTTCCTCATTACAACCAGGCTATGCTAACATTCCGTTCAATCGAACATATTTTCTTGAAATATAATTTACTATTAATTACAATTGACCATTTATTTTAATTCATCTACGTAGTTTGTTTATGGTGCAGAATAGAAGATCAAACAATGAGAAATTCGTATAGTATTTATTTTCGTAGACATTCCACTAACAGATTCAAAACGAAATTTGAATTCCTTTTATTCTTGTTTTCGACAAAACTGACGCGGTATTCTGTAAAATTCTAGATTGATTTAATTTTTCTCTTCGAAATAATACATTATGTAGATCAATATTCAGTCTTCAGATTTAAAGGCAGTAATCACTTTAATCAATGAGGTTGTATTAAATACTGTGAGCCATGCTTTCCAAATCTGTTTTGCCGGATCATTAAAATAACATGTATGTTTGTGAATATTTAGAACTAAAACCTAATTACTCTTACAAACCTATATAATCAATGATGATGATATTTATTATGACAAAATTAAAAATGACAATATATTTGAGTTACGGATAAACCACATAATTCAAAGCTAAATAAATGAGAGGACTTCGGGAAAACAGTGTGATTTGTTGCGTACTAGCATTAACTGTAATTATACCAGTGAATATCTATGACGTGCAATGATGACACACCTAATAAAGGGGGCATTTATTGCAATAGAGTAGTTTAAAATATAACAGATTACGTTGCTTTAATAACAATTGATTTATGTGTTTTATCCATTTGGAATAGTCGTTGTCCTATGTAGATGACTGATTAATATATCCTCACAATAATTTCTAACTGTAATATTTCTTTTATGTTATATTATTTGCTTGAAACTTACCATTAAATTAAAAATTAGTTAAACAAATTTTACTCTCCTTTTACTGTGTCCTCTTTAATCATACGCTTTGTCTTTTCGCTATTTTAAAGACTAGTTCCTTTATCAAAACTTTAACCGGCTGCAGTTTAAAATTCAATCATATATATTTTTTATATTAAAATTTCCCAGTAATTACTGGAGGTATTATAACTACATACATGGGCAATTACAATCATTATGCCCTGGGTCGTAACCCAAATTGCAATCTTTCTACCCAAATTAACGCAAATTTTAATTATCTGACTAAAATCTAATATTAGAGGTACAAAATGTCATACATTTCATAAAATTTCAACATTCGAAATGGGAATGTTGGTTTATGCAAAATTTCTTAAGATAATAAACTTCACTGTATTAGAATTATTTGTTTCATAGAAACTGAATAATTTTACGTGTATCTTTAACAATTTATGGAATCGGAGAATGCAAGTTAATAAATTCCGTTATTTTTATCTTACCGCTATAAACGTTTGAAGAGATTTCCTCAAAATGGTTCATAACCCTTTGTTGTTCAGAATCTTAGTCAAAGAAAAATTAATCTTCGCGTTGCCGCCTTGGAGTTCATTGAGCAAGCGAGACAGTTATTAACGAGAGGAATAAAATTAAACAGGTGGAGGTGCTATTGATGGCGCCTTCTTATATAACACATTACGCGTGCTTAGAGAACTTCTGGAGGATTTCAATTTTAGGAGCCATCACTATCTCTCACGAGACCCGGATAGCGAGTTTCACTGGAATGAACTGCAACCGATATGAGGTTTGATCGACGAACAACTACGAATATGTTCGTTTTTGTCAGCCTAGCGTCGTAACTAATACTCATTTTTTACAGGTTAGAAGCCAATATAAAGATCAATTGGATTGTTTTATTAGTTTATGATAATACACATTTAAAATGAAATTAACGTAACGCATTACTTAATATTAATTTCAAATACTCAACTTAATTTAAAAATATTAAAACCTGTGTTATGTTCTTGTCTTCATGTATTTTTCTCAATTCTTGAATCCAAATGAGAGTGTTGTGGAACGCGATCCAAGATTTATTCCCGCGGGGGGGGGGGGCACTCACCTGGGCTCACGGTGAGGGCCTCGACGAACTGCTCCTTCCACGACGACGTGCCGATGAGGATGGAGGCGTTCGCGCGCTGCACCAGCTTGTCCACGGTGTTCTGCAACAGGAGACGCACGCCCACTGCACTCCCCGAAGCCACCGTCATCATCATCGTTATCATCGTCATGGTTATCATCGTCATGGTTATCATCGTCATGGTTATCATCGTCATGGTTATCATCGTCATGGTTATCATCGTCATGGTTATCATCGTCATGGTTATCATCGTCATGGTTATCATCGTCATGGTTATCATCGTCATGGTTATCATCGTCATGGTTATCATCGTCATGGTTATCATCGTCATGGTTATCATCGTCATGGTTATCATCGTCATGGTTATCATCGTCATGGTTATCATCGTCATCGTCATCATCGTCATCGTCATCATCGTCATCATCAACGTCATCAACGTCATCGTCATCAACGTCATCGTCATCAACGTCATCGTCATCAACGTCATCGTCATCAACGTCATCGTCATCAACGTCATCGTCATCAACGTCATCGTCATCAACGTCATCGCCATCAACGTCATCGTCATCAACGTCATCGTCATCAACGTCATCGTCATCAACGTCATCGTCATCAACGTCATCGTCATCAACGTCATCGTCATCAACGTCATCGTCATCAACGTCATCGCCATCAACGTCATCGCCATCAACGTCATCGTCATCAACGTCATCAACGTCATCGTCATCAACGTCATCGTCATCAACGTCATCGTCATCAACGTCATCGTCATCAACGTCATCGTCATCAACGTCATCGTCATCAACGTCATCAACGTCATCGTCATCAACGTCATCGTCATCAACGTCATCGTCATCAACGTCATCGTCATCAACGTCATCGTCATCAACGTCATCGTCATCAACGTTATCGTTATCAACGTCATCGTCATCAACGTTATCGTTATCAACGTCATCGTTATCAAAGTCATCGTTATCAACGTCATCGTCATCGTCGTCATCGTCATCGTCGGTTTCTCGAAGACTCGGTTGAACGCGACTTGTCTCTTTAAATGCGCGTTTGTCCCGTTTCCACGGTGATTTGCTTTCGCTAATCAAATTCGTCAACCGCAAATTTGGGGAGACCACTTACGATATTTTAATGCAATACGTAGTGGTGGGATACCACGGTCGTTTTCACGTGTTACAGCACGAGACAGATCCCATGAGCATTTTGTAAACATTATTGGAATTTTTTAAAAATATTTTGGAGTTTTACCCGCAGATAGCATTAGGTAAAAAATTTAAATTTTTAGGCTATTTAGAAAATGCTACCGCTCGAATAAGACGTTCGTAAAACAGGAACATCGATTACCATTTCAATTTAGGGTTACGATTCTTAATAAGATTTTTACCAATTAAAATCGCAAGAATATTTCTTAAGCAGCAATGTACCCAACATAAAACTCCCTCATAAACATGCAACAAAATTTATCAGTGAAAATGCTTTGTAACGTGATTACATCAACACATCGTCGCCACTGAATAAACGACGCATTAAATAATTTGAAGCCAAGTTCCCCGCGGAGTGTGTGTTTAAAAGAGCCGCCTAAACAACGATAAACCCTCTTCGGGAGGATATCCCGTGGAGGAGTCCCTCATCCGATTACATTCGGCGGATCGACTTCCCATAAAAGCAAAGCGATGTCGAGAAGAACGCGGCGGCCGCGGGCGCTCTGGTCCACCGCGCTGAAGCGGGGGTTGCGGGGGGGGGGGGGAGAACCGCATAGCAATGGCGAAGTATTCTAGACGCCCGAAGGGCGCAGACAGTGCGGGAGCAGGACCGGGAGCGGTTGTGAGTATGGGAGCGGGTGGGAGAGAGCGGGTGCGAGAGGGCGGATGCGAGAGGCGGGTGCGAGAGAGCGGGTGCGAGAGGGCGGGTGCGAGAGGGCGGGTGCGAGAGGGCGGGTGCGAGAGCGCGGGTGCGAGAGCGCGGGTGCGAGAGCGCGGGTGCGAGAGCGCGGGTGCGAGAGCGCGGGTGCGAGAGCGCGGGTGCGAGAGCGCGGGTGCGAGAGCGCGGGTGCGAGAGGGCGGGTGCGAGAGGGCGGGTGCGAGAGGGCGGGTGCGAGAGCGCGGGTGCGAGAGCGCGGGTGCGAGAGCGCGGGTGCGAGAGCGCGGGTGCGAGAGCGCGGGTGCGAGAGCGCGGGTGCGAGAGCGCGGGTGCGAGAGCGCAGGTGCGAGCCTGGGAGTGTTAGAGGGAGCGGGAGCGCAACCTTATTGTCAGAATCATGCTTGAAACAGTGAAAGGGTGAAATAGACCGTTAGGAGCGCGATGAATGAGAGAGATAGAGGAAGCAGGAAAGGGGCCGAAAACATGAATGGAAGCGGGAAAGGGGACGAGAACAAGGATGGTGGCGGAAAAGAGAACGAAAGCAAGATCGGGAGCAAGAAAGTGAGAGCAAGAGGTGGAGCGAGAAACAAAAGTGGAAGAACAGGAGAGGGGAAAGAAAACGATAACAAGAACGGATGCGGAAGATATGATTACAAAAACGGAAGGTGGAAAGCCAACGATTACAAGAACAGAAGCGGCAAAGACAACAAGAAAGGGAGCGGAAAAACCAACGGGAACGACGTGATAGAAAAGGAGACGAGGGCGAGATGAAGAACGAGAGAGGAAAAGGCAGAGGAAGCGAGTTCGAGCTGTGAAAGCTGAGTTGCGGCGTCAGCAGATACGTAGAGAAGTGCTGAATTTGCGGTGTATGCAGCGGTGGAAGCAACCAGAGAGAGAGGAGAGAGGAGAGAGAGGAGAGAGGAGAGAGAGGAGAGAGGGAGAGGGAGCGGGAGCGCTTGGAAAGAAGAGGAATCGGGAGGAGCGGAGCGGAGTGGAGGGGAGTAGAGCGGATTTGAATTGCCCGAAGCGGGGTGGAGCGGAGCGGAGCGGAGCGGAGCGGAGCGGAGCGGAGAGAAGTGCAGTGGCATGGAGTGGCAGCGTTTTCAACGAAGCCCTTTCCACGCCCGCCATGACCGAAGGAGAGGAGAGCTCGCCGCGTGTCCATGAAGGCTAATGGCAGCGATCGCATTCATACTCATTAAAAGGCATTTGCATCATTGAGACATTTGCATAATGAACCGCCTTCTTTACATCTTATCGGAGCTGCAAACGGAGATTGCGTTACACCCATACTATGACATGTTGCAAACGATTGAGCAATTTTTCAGAGTGCAGTCACGGGAGAAAAAAAATGTTGATTTTGTGCAAAAAAATATGAACGTAAATAGCAAAATTGGAAAAAGAATTAATATCTACATATCAGACTATTACTACCCACTTCCAAATAAAAACAAACAGACAGATAGGTGAAAAAACAGAAGCTGGTAAGAAATTTTTTCTCTGGATCAGATGATACAGTTTTCGTTTTATGAATATTTAATTAGAGTTTATGACAAATCATATAATGCAAATGCCTATGAGACGGCCAATATTTGATAAACTTTTCTCCCTCATGACGCAATCAGGTTGGTTTTTATGTTTAACCGCCACGAGCGTTAGAAACAGAAACACTGTTGACCAATATACTGCTCCATACGAAATACTATTAGCCGAATTCAAATTCGAATACACCTTTTGGACCATGGTCATCATTTCAAGATGTTCTTCTTTAACTGTAACCCTTTCGGTGACTGCAACTAAAGTTAAAATGTCTACAAAGAACCTGTATGAAACTTTCAACGTTATCAAACTCTGCTGCCATTATGGCCAACAGGTTAGGTTTAGAATGTTCTCAATTTTTTTAGCTCATTTATTTAATGTCAAAACAGTTAAAAACTGTTCGGGATGAACTATTGGGAGAAGAAAGATCTATGCAGATTTTCTTGAGATATGGAATGTCTACCTTAACTCATATACAAGTTAAGCTATGAATAAATGAAGAAACGAGAATGTATAAGAAAAGATTCCCTCGCATTTAATGAAAACTATTTGAAAAATCAAATCAGCTACAGGTTTTGGCTATTATTCCCTTTTGTGCCCTTCGACAAGGAATTTACTTACTACCGCGAGTACAAGGAAAAATATTATTTGAATAACTATATCCCCCCTAAGTTCAAGAAAACTTGTACAGTTAAACGTGCGAAAAACATGTATTTCTGTAAAAACAAATTGGGGACGTTCGGCCAAAAAGGACACGGTTCATTTTTGAAACCTCGCGTAAAACAATCTGAGGAAAACTTGGTGAATGGGGGTGGATGGGAGGGTGGATGGGAGTGGAGGGGAGGGTGGAGTGGGGAGTGGAGGGAGGGTGGAAAGGGAGTAGAGGGGAGAGGTGGAGGGAGGGAGAATGGAGGGGGGGCAATGGAGGGGAGGGGCAATGGAGGAGAGGGAGATTGGAGGGGGTGGGGAATGGAGGGGAGGGGGAGATGAGGAGGGAGAGTGGAGGGCAGGGGGAGATGAGGGGAGGGGTGGGGTGGAAGGGAGGGGTGGAGTGGAAGGGAGGGGTGGAGGGGAAGGAAGGGCACTCACCTTGAACTCCTTGCTCTCCTTGACGCGGATCTGCGCGCGCGTCACCTCGCCGAGTTTGGGCCTGCCCAGCAACGCGATCTTCTCCTCGCTGGACCGGTCCTCGGGCCGCTTCTGCTCCGCCTCCAGCGCCAACCCTGCATCGTCTGCAACGCGCGCGCCGCGCCTTTAGCTGCCGCCTCGCCACGCCACACCCCGCCACGCCACGCCAACGACACCACGCGTGGTCGTGCGATTACCAATCGTATAAGATTGATGAAGTTGTATTAAAATCTTCTACTCTATATGAGTTTCCGCATAGCATCTGCTCGATCATCCTCGTATTCACTTGGCTGTCTGGGAGACGTCGGTTTCAGGCAATCATGCCAACGTTTCGACCCTCATGCTGCGACCTCCTTCTGGGCAATATACCTTCCTTCGATCTGAGGAAGGTCTCAGCATGTCAGACCGAAATGTTGGTGTCTGGGTCTAGGACGCGGGTCTTCCGGTCAACCAAGTAGAATCTGACCAAGTAGATTCAGAAGTCTACACTTCCAACTGATCGATATTCCTAATCATCCAAAATGGTAATTTTGTCTTCGCAAAAACAGGTTTGCTAATTCATTATCTACTCAAGTCTTCACTAACGTTGAAAACAATACGCGTTAGTGCGCTAACAAATGTGAGTGTTCAGTAATTCTAAAAACTACCTTGCGTAATTCTATGTGCTCGTAGGGTAACGCGTCTTTGCTGTCTTTGATAATCGAAACCTAGCCATCCCGGATATCATAGCATCTCTCGGTCTTTTTAAAGAAAAAGACGCGCGTAGACAAGCAATAGTCAATATTCTAAGATGGGTTAAGTTGCAATAAAATCTGACAAACAATGTTCCGACTTTTAACACTTGACCGACATTCATGAACCTAAATCTTCGTACCATCATTATGTAATAATGGTCAAACAAATTACGTGAAAACAACTGAAATGCATTAGCACGTTAGCAAACTGTGTGTTCAGCAGTCGTAGATTGTACCTTGCGTGATTCTAGATAATCGTATGGTGTCGCATCTTTCCTGTAATTGGTAACCGAGACACAGCATCGCCCGGGAAGCTCAATGCGTTGGCACGCCAACCACTCACGCGAACGTATAATCACTCATTCTCTACGATTGAGAAAGTTAAAATAAAAATCTCTCCCGTTCTAATGGTGTACCGACTTCGTAATATACGACCAACATACCGCATTACCCGCAGACTTGCTATTCTTATCACGCCAACGGACGCGAATGATCAGTCGTCTTTATGTAAATAATCTTCCAAGACTCACACGGAACTACGACTTTGTAAAGTGTCCCTGTCACACATCATTTCGAATATCTAGTGCCTTTGTTACTCACGTGCTTCAGGGCGTAAACATGCGCGAATTATTTTGCGAACTTAGCTAAAGCGTGTTTCCTGTTACTGGCATGAAGTCGCGTCTTTGCTGTTATTAGTAATCGAGATGTTGCAACATTCCGGAAGTTGAGATCACTTTCGCACAGAAGTGTCGGCCATTAATATCCTACAATTATTGGGTCTGCGGATCTCCAGGTGTCGAGTGGTGCTGCAATCCTACTTTTAAGTATCAGTGTCACGGCACCTGTCTATATTATATTGTACAAACTGCATTTTCGGCAACCTCACTAATCTGAGTACCTGTTGTGTAACATGATTCTCTTCTTGCGTGTGATTTCGGCTTTCCGATGTTATTCGAGTTATTCTCGTCTACTAATAGTCACAAACGGCAACAAAAAATCCGTCGATACTAATTCATTCATTCACTCGAAACCATTTTATAGAACACTGTACATATTTGTATAGCCCTGCGACAGCAATGCCTGACCGTCATCCCAGATCTTCAACACTTGCATACGTATATATGCAATTACAACCTCATGATCTTTTCGTGGATGTGGCCCATATAGCATTACAAAGACGGGAATAGCAGAAGCTATTGATAGCCATTACGCGAATTCGTAAACAAGCAAAACCATAAACGTAAACACATTGGAAAATCAACCAACACGGCGTTTACGTTTTGTTTGAATTTTCAATATGTGGATACTCCATTATATTACATGAGTGAATCTATTCGAATCATTTCTAATATTTCACAGCACACAACCACACTGTTGTAACACACCAAATCACAGTCTTACTTCTTTCTAAGTTGATGCAGATACATTTTACCCACATACACTCACACGTTTGTCGTTATATCGGGTAAAGCACACAAAGTTCTCATGTGCAGAATCAAAGTATAATAATGAGTCAGTAAAAATTCTGACTTAAAAAATTGAAACTGACAGTAAGAAAATAGAGTTTTCAAATTTCATTTAAAAGTTATGGGTCTACCGAGTGGAACAGTTCAAAGAATTTAAGGTAGTTATTTTGCTAGTTGAAGCGCGAACGAATGGCTGAGTATTATCGATTTTTATACAAATCGCTTACAATGCAAAACAGAACAGGAACATTGTGACACGTTAATACATAAATTTGGTATTGACAGCTGCGCGAAGTATTGAGATATTATTATTATTTTGATATAATTTACATGTTATTTATATTATCTTATTTATGTAATTAGCTGCCACCAGGTTATACCGAATTGCAGATTAAATAAATTCAACTTTATCTTATCATATGTGTAAGTACCCACACATCTTGAATTGGTTTAAATATGCTTGCAAATATAATATTAGAAAAGATATTAGTAATATCGGTAATACTAAGCCAACAGCTGAGAAATAACCATGCAAAAAAGAAAAACTGGCGAACATCAGCGAGCATCAACATCAGCGTATCGAATAAGACGCTTGTCGCCGCTCAAGGTGGCTCATCTGGCCGCTTGGTGCTGCGAAGTGATTTTTGCGTGCTGATAAGCACTCCAGTCGCCGCTGCATGCGGAGAATCCCGACTGTTTCCGGCCTCGCGTTGTGGGTTATTAGGACGTCGTGTGAACTTGTGAACGAAAACAATTCTTTTGGAGTGCTTCCTGATTGAGCGGTTTTATTGGGTTTGTTACGTGTTTTTATGATTTTATTAGCAGTCATACGCTGTGAAGGAACATTAAGATATTGAAGATAGTTCACTGCTCTAGCTCGCTCCGCCGGTAGTCCGTCGGTAGTCCGTCGGTAGTCCGTCGGTAGTCCGTCGGTAGTCCGTCGGTAGTCCGTCGGTAGTCCGTCGGTAGTCCGCCGGTAGTCCGCCGGTAGTCCGCCGGTAGTCCGCCGGTAGTCCGCCGGTAGTCCGCCGGTAGTCCGCCGGTAGTCCGCCGGTAGTCCGCCGGTAGTCCGCCGGTAGTCCGTCGGTAGTCCGCCGGCAGTCCGCCGGCAGTCCGTCGGTAGTCCGCCGGTAGTCCGCCGGTAGTCCGTCGGTAGTCCGTCGGTAGTCCGTCGGTAGTCCGCCGGTAGTCCGCCGGTCGTCCGCCGGTCGTCCGTCGGTAGTCCGCCGGTAGTCCGCCGGTAGTCCGCCGGTAGTCCGTCGGTAGTCCGTCGGTCGTGCAACGGGTGGCGGGCGCCGTTCATTCGTCCGTCCAACTCCGGCGCGAGGGCAGCCGAGAGGCCGCAACAGAACAGCGCCTCGCCGCGCGCGCTTCCCCTCGCAAATTCATTTGCCGCGCGTCTTCTGCAGATTTTGACAGCTCGGAAGACAAATGAATAACGGCGCAAACGAACCGTTACGGGCCGTGGCAGCGCGCTCCACAAAGGCACTCCCGGTGATGCCCTGTGATCTACGAGGCACTACAAATTGTAAGTTTCATGTGTATTAATTCAGAGATGACATTTTAAACTTCGTGTACGTTCACTGAGTAACTCTGTGTGACGTGGTTAGGGGAGGCTCTTGTTTTTTAAGTATTTCGTGCTATGACGGTACAATTTAACAATCACCAGTTGACATTTCATTCGCAGAATTAACATTACATTCAGTCAAGACTATGGTGAAAGCTTTCAAAACGGGATATGTTATTTACGTTATTTCAAAGAGCATGTTGAAAATTGTTTTCTTTTGAAGTGGGACAGTATTATTTGTATTTTATTTACATCCGTGAATCTAAAGGCCTGAAAGAAATTTGATAATTAATAAAAATATTAAAATTATGTCGTGCATTTTTGATTACTAATTAATAATCGGTCCCCATGGGGGGGACTTTATTTTTGTATGAATTACGAAGGACGTGTTTGAACGTACCTA
Organism: Gryllus longicercus; assembly: GCA_038098605.1. Taxonomy (NCBI): domain Eukaryota; kingdom Metazoa; phylum Arthropoda; class Insecta; order Orthoptera; family Gryllidae; genus Gryllus; species Gryllus longicercus. Next base: position 88,673 of record JAZDUA010000648.1, on the reverse strand, counting down.
GAGATCATTGATCGTCCTTTCCATTGTCATTGTGCAACCACTGATCCAGCCAAGACGATCTTGTATCTATACGCGAGTTCGTTCTACATTTGCACACACCACAACCACAGACCACGCACTCATCCATCACAACGTTCACTCAACTGTCCGCAAATCCATATAAACTCCGCACACTCATCGCTCACTCTCAACGAGATACGGCGTCCGGCATTCCCGGTTTCCAACGCTGCGCAGCTTTGCAGACCGCACCAGCGACGATTTTCTAGCAGGAATTCGACGGAAATGCGGAGCACCCCATTACAACAACTTATGGCACGTGGTAATTACGTTAGTACAGGATTCCTACTTCCGTGTACCCTCAACGTGACTACTTTGTTGCAGTTTTATCGCAGGGTGGCGCAAGGCCGTGGCATTCATTGCGTGCCTCTGTGGAATTATGAGGAATTTTGTTCGTTAAATAATGAGTTTTCATTTTGTGTTTTGTGTCCCGGGTGTCAAAAATGTAAGAGACTTAACACACACACAAACTCATTTTAATCAGTTCTTTAACAGTACACATATGTAGTACGAAAAGTTTTTCAAATTTATTATTATTATTATTGTTATTATCTTATTAAATTATTATAATTATTATTATTATTCTTAGATGTATTCGAATTAAATTTTCTGCTTTCAAGAATAATTGGTAGTTTTGTTTAGACGTTTTTGGTGTACAGTTCAAAGTTCTCGTCCGACTCCATAGCCCTCTAAAAATAAAAATAAAATAACCTAATATTTTTCAATGTCTTAGAACAAATGAAAAAAATATTGTCAAATTCTAAACTTCCTGGTAATGATTCGATTTAATTTAATCTAACGATTAGTCAATATGAAAGCAGTTTCTCCTCGCCTGTCCATTTATTTTCTAACTAAAAACAACGCATTAGACCAAACTACGCGACGTACTTACTGAAGAGCGAATCATTGAAGAGCAGCGAGCGATAAACGGCGATGCGGAGATGCAAAACCGCTCAGCGAAGGAATTAAGCGCAGCGACGAAATTGGCCTTTGACGGCGAGCGTTCAACGCGTGGATTCGCGTGTCCTCTTCCGCGAGCGCAGTCGCTTTAGTTCTTCCGGAGGCGAGCGCCACGCAGCGATTCCGCTCGGCCAATCGCGTTTATGAAGCAGCGGCCGCGACCTCCCGGGCGGCCATTCGCGCAAATTTGACAATCGACCTCGCTCACCCCGCGGCGCGTTCAGCCGGCGACCCCGCCGAACGATCGACGGGGAGAGCGTGGCGGTGAAGAGCGAGAACGGGTGGGGTGTGGCAAGGCGAGACGAGAAGGGGTGGGTGGGGTGGATCAAGAAGGTGCGGGATGAGGCAGGGCGAGGCGTATCGAAAAGAGGACGAATGAAGCGAGGAGGGGCGTATGGAGAAGGGGCGGTATGTCGCGGGACGGGGCGAATCGAAAAGGGGCGGGATGAGGTGCGGATGGATCGAGATGGGGCGGGATGAGGCGTGGCGGGACGAATTGAGGAGCGGGATGAGGCAGGGCGGGGCGTATCGAGAAGGGGTGGGATAAGCCGGGGCGTATCGAGAAGGGGTGGGATAAGCCGGGGCGTATTGAGAAGGGGTGGGATAAGCCGGGGCGTATCGAGAAGGGGTGGGATAAGCCGGGGCGTATCGAGAAGGGGTGGGATAAGCCGGGGCGTATCGAGAAGGGGTGGGATAAGCCGGGGCGTATCGAGAAGGGGGGGATGTGGTGGGGCAGGGCGAATCGAGAAAGGGCGAGATGAGGCGCGGCGGGATGGTGCGAGATGAGGTGGAACGATGGCGGGGGCGGAGCGGGGAAGAAGCGAGGGCGGGGGAACGGTGGACGCGAAGTGGGACTGAGTGGCGGGGAGCGGGGCCTTGGCGGGGCGGCAATATCCGTTATGCGCGCACTATAGTGAATCAAAGCGGATAAGGAGAGTGTGCGCCCCTTTTACACCTGTGTGAAGGGCCTCTTGCCGGAAGCCCTTTGGTCGTTAAGCGCACAGTGCGTCGTCACATCGATCCGACGGGCAGACAATCTGGGCTTCTACTTGATTTCATCGCTGAGCTTTGATTGTTACATACATATGGGAACGTTTTATGGAAGCCAACATTCTAAATAAACTCGTTTAACATAACTAACTTCGTGCATTTGCCCTCTCCCCCAACAAACAAACAAACAAAAAAAGAAGAAAAAAAAAGGAAATTATATATATTCTCAACAAAATTTTTTTAAAATTATTCCAAAATTTCTAATGAAAAAATGGAAACGATTAAAACATTTCTACTGAGACGGTTGATAAATTGTTTTACTGACCAGTATTTCTAATTTAAAATGAGTGAGATTTAAATCATCTTTGTACATCAGGATTGTTGTTCAAATCACGGTGTGTTAATTATAGCCATTCGTTTTTTATTGAGTAAAAAGGAATATGGCGTGTGGCATTGTGATTTGTGTTTTTTAATCTAAAATTACAATATGTCCGCTGACTCCCACAATTAGAACAGATTTGTCGAAAATGTTTGGAAACCGAGCTTTGCTCCTCGTGTGCCGTGCAGAAGCCGCACTGCTAGGTACGTAGCGGGGTGTGGCGTAGCGGTCCGGGAAGGGGTGGGGCAGAACAGGCAAGTCGGGGTGGGATGGGGTGGAACAAGGCGGGGCGGGAAGGGGAGATAAGGGGGGGAAGCGTGGGGCGAGGTGGGGCGAGGCGGGGCGAGGCGGGGCGAGGCGAGCAGGGTGGAGCGGCGAAGGGGCGGAGCGAGTCGGGTCGGGACGGGGAAAGGTGAGGAAAGGCGGGGTGAGACGGGGCGGTGTGATGTGGTGCGGGGTGAGGCGAGGCGAGGCGAGCAGGGTAGAACGGGAGGCTCGATGCAAGCAGGAGCGGGAGGGGTCAGGTCTAGGTGGGGCGGGGCTGGGCGGGAGGTCTGGGCGGTGCAGGGCGGGGCGGGCGGTGCAGGGCGGGGCGGGCGGGGCAGGGGGGCAGGTCTGGGCGGGGAGGGGCAGGTCTGGGCGGGGAGGGGCAGTTCTGGGCGGGGAGGGGCAGTTCTGGGCGGGGAGGGGCAGGTCTGGGCGGGGAGGGCCAGGTCTGGGCGGGGAGGGGCAGGACTGGGCGGGGAGGGGCAGGTCTGGGCGGGGCGGGGAGGGGAGGGGAGGGGCAGGTCTGGGCGGAGCGGGGCGGGGCGGTGTGTCGGTGACTGTGCGGTGGCATGCTGGAACCGGGGCGATATCCGTGCACAATGCCTCATTCGCCATCTGAATGCCGAGCTGGCGCGGCCATCGAGAGCTCCGGTACGCGCAGCAATCCATTTTCGATTTCGCAAACGGCCGCTGCGATGGCGATGTTTGCGAGCGCCGCTCTTTGTGGCCGCTGTGTGTTGGCTCCCGCGCCGGCGGACGCTCTGTCGGACGCGGGGGGAGCCAGTTGCGGTTGTGGAGGCGGCGGCGGCGGCGGCGGCGGCGGCGGAGGCGGCGGCGGCGGAGGCGGCGGCGGCGGCGGAGGCGGCGGCGGCGGAGGCGGCGGCGGCGGCGGTGGCGGGTTTGGGGGCGGTGGCGGGTGCGGTGGCGGGGCGGAGGCGGCGGCGGTTCTGAGGGAAAGGTCGCGGCCATAGCGAGAACGCCGCCGGGCGCTTTGTGGATTCACGGAGGAATTAGGGGGTGATCGGAGCTGTGTTGGTCGCGGCATCGCTGTGGTGGTGTCGGCCGATGTGATTGTAGAGCGGGGGATAGAAAATGACGAAGGCGGCAATGGTCATAATGCGACAATCGTTTCGAGAGATCAGTGTGAATATTGAACGATGCAATATATGGCAAGGAGGAGGAAAGGGAATGTCTGAGAGGACATTTTTAATAAAATGCATAAAGAAAAGAGCTAAAATATTGTTAAATATGGTTCAAGATGACAGATATTAGACTTATTTCATGCGGTATAATGCTTTATACGAGTTATGGTGAATAAAAAATTGAAAAGGAGATATTGAGAAAAGGAAAACATTTCGGCAAAGTGGCTACAAGATAAACGCCTCGCATTTTAGGTGATTGAAACCAAAAGACCTACAAAACTAAGCGTTGAAATCAACTAGCGAAGAAAAAGAATTTGATACTAGCTGATTTGGGTAGGAACAAGCTGAATACAATTTAAAGTTTGTAATAGCAAGGTAGGAGTTTCGAAAGTACACTCGTTTGTTTCCCGGACATTTTGAGAATCGAAGTTCTCATGTCAAAGGAAGGTCTATTAATATGTTTCGCGTATAAAATATTCAGGAAAGGAGCAACCGTGTCTTGGGGAGGTGCCCTTATATTCAGAAGAAGATACGAGGGTGCTTTCTTGAATCACACATAAGTTAGATTTGCTACATTGCAAAGTAAACGACGCGTCAAAAGTGATTATTACGTCAGTTGTAGTTAAAGACACTGGAAGAATAACGTTTTATTTAATGTATAGCGCATCTTTTTGTTTAATAAGAGCGATCTTGAAATGGAACTTCCAGCGGTCTCTTCTATTATCAAGAAGGAAAGATTAGTGCATTTAAATCCAAATGGTACTGGATCAATACTCGAAAGAAATCCACAATCCACAATGGTTATCGATGCGTTAGAGAATATTTGAACTGGTATTGAACTCGCAATCAAACGAGTAGAGAGGTCAATCTCTCCATGTTGAAAACAACGTCGAGTGTAAGGTCTTCTGAAGTTGAACCAAATGATCTATGCCAACGATAATCACGGAATAATAGTAACAATCGATTTTATGATACCGCGTTGTAGTGAATTCATTAAAATACCTATTAGAATAATGCGCAAAACCTGACCTCTATAGCTCGAGGCAACCCCTTCTTAGCAACGCTCGCTCGTACGTTAATGTATCGCTAATGTAACGTTCACGAATAGAGTTAGAAAGTTACGCCAGGCCCCGTGCAATCCAGACGCGAGTCCATCAGACATACTTCTAAAGTTGAAAAAACCTTTGTGGATTTCGTCGTGTCCGAAACTTCAAGAGATCTGTAACTTGTAACCGAACTATTCTTCAGATGGACAAAAATGGCGTATCATATGGGATAGAAAAGCTTCCATATATTCGGAATGCGTCATTAAGAAGCGGCAGAACGTATTAAAAGTCTGTAAAAAGACGGTCAAAATTTAAGCGCGCAAATTAATAGAAAATATATATTCATTAATTATGAAATAATCTCCTTAGAAATAATTAGGAAATCTGGATAGGCCTGCGTCTTTCTGCCTGTACTAATATCTGTGCATCATTTACGAAATTATCTCCGTACAAATAATAAGGAACTCCAGCCAGGGGAACGGCCGCGAGGGTGGGTGTGCGAGCGGTCTGATGTCGAAAGGGGAAAGAGGGGAGGGGAGGGGAGGGGGGAAGGGAGGGGGAAGCGATCGCGAGAGTGCGCGGCCGATGGAAGGCCGGCTGCAAACACGATTTCGCAATCGCTTGCATAATTCGGCATTGTGAATTGTGCAGTGCGATTGAGCTCGTAGCTGCCCCGCCGCGTGCAACGCAATGTGCGCGGTTGCCCCACCCCCTCCCCTCCCCTCCCCTCCCTTCTCCTCCGCGCGCCTCGTTCCCGCTCCACGGACACGCGAGTCTTTTTTTTTCGGTAATCACATGTGATACCTAGTGTGGCATGATTCAGCGCCCCCGACATCCCGCAAAGTCGTTTGCTTCCCTGTTGGTGTAAAATTGATTGGGTAGTATTTGCTTGTTTTTGTTTCCCCCCAGACATTTGTGAATTATCTGGAATGAGAAATCATTGGTAGATAATTTGTACCTCGTTGTTTTGTGACAGTGAACAACAAGTTCCTGCGGTTCTGCGTTATTTGTAGCAGCGTGGATGTGGTGGATAATTTTTATTTTCGTTTAAAAAAGAAACATACGTTAGTCAATCAGGTGTGTGCGGGGTAACTTTGTAAATTCATTACTTTATTACGTAGGTAGCTACTCTTAAACAGAGCATCCATTGTCATGACATATCTAAATTTTGAACAAAATCTAATGAAACGAAATCCACAAATCCCATCATGACCTTATTCTAATCTTATCCACGACTAGGTTTCTTGGAGACAAGTGAAAACGTAGGGCTATAAAAGTACGTCATTGTCCCGGCTCGCTCCAGCCTCGAGTTACGCAACTCTACAAAATAAATTGTATTCACTCTCCAGTCACACAATCACATTTCTGATCACAATGTTCATTCACAACTATTTTTGAAACACATATTTGATTTCACATTGACACCATTCATTCATATACTAATTGTTTATACATGCATTCTTTATACTTGTCACCCACATAATGTTTGTATCTTACCAATAAAATTGAAGAGGTATCCAAAATATTTGACAGTTAAAAATATTTCATGTTTTTATATGTACTAAATCTAAACTTCTTGATATCAAATAGCTGCAGGATTTAAAAAAAAATACATTTTACAATGTGTATTAAACAATGTATTAACACAACTCCTGATATCTAAAACAATGAGTATCCAAGGTAACAAATACATTTACACACTAATGCTACACGTTTTGGCGATCGCTTTTCAACCCAGGTGATAGTAAAAATGTGACCCCCGCAACAAGAGGAGGAGCTGCGGCCGCGGCCGAAGACCGGGGAACGAGGGCGGGGGCGGAGGCGGGGGCGGGGGCGGAGGCGGGGGCGGGGGCGGAGGCGGGGGCGGGGGCGGAGGCGCTGACGCGACACTCCGCCGCCCGTGAGCTCAATGGGCGGGGCTTTCACTTCTGCTGCTTCCTCCGAACAGCTGACCGTGTCAAACGCGCTACATCTAACATTTCCACGCGACTTGGCAGCTCGCCACTTGGCCGCCGGGGCGTTCGTCCGCGGGCCGCTGCGGGCCTGCCGACCGGTCGGTCGGCGCGCTCCGTCCCGTCCCGCTCCAGCCCGCCCCGCCCCCCCTCAGATTCATCTGTCTCGCAAGCGAGACGCCGCGTTGCAGGGGCGAGCGAGGCGGGGACACGATGACGTCGGCCCGCGCCCAAAATAGGCGCCCGGTGCTGCGTTCAATGAAGAATGCAGGCATTTCAGCACCCGGTCGCGCAAGTTCATTATGTGGACGGTTCCGATTTCTATCCAGTTGGCTATGTTTTAATTACGGCATTGTTTTCTTAGGCAGTGTTCCATGGTTTCACGATCCGCTGATCTAAATTTACTTCTGTCTTACGAAAAAGACGCGTTTCAGAACTTAGGTTGTTCGATATCGTCATACTTAAAATACTTTTAGTCTCCATGATTTTACAATAATTATCACTAATATATCGAAAATTGCCGTAATTAATATAAGTTTTTCTTCAGGCACCATTTTTGAGAAAGTAAACTAACCAGCATATCTTAACTAGTGCACCGAAGGATAGTCATCTTTAAAGGAGATGCAGTTTGTTATAAGGCATTACTGTGTTTTAAGCGAGATCAAAAAAAAGTTTTTGATGTCATAAAATGTAAGCTAGAAAGTCTTTAAAATGCACGAATAATTAACGAGTTTCAGAATTCCGTGCAAGATAACGATGTAAAGCTTCGGAAAAGTTTAGAAAACTGCTCGATATGCAAGCTGCCGTCTTACCCACGAAATCTCCATGTTGCGCCACAGAAACTTTTAAATAGATCTGCTTTTGAGTGGTGAAACCAAGCCTCACCCGATTATTTCCACTAGATATGCGCAGAACATGAAGGTGAAAAAAAGTTCGTTCCCCGGTCTTGGCACACAGCCAGATCAGTCAACTTGAAGACATACATATAACATTGAAGCACAAGAAGAAGAAACAACAGAAACAGAAATGCATAATGAAACAAGTAGAAAGAGTCATAAATGGAGGAAAGAACAAATTCATCTACACAAAGGGGAAGGTAAATTTTGTGGGGCGAGTCTATCCAGATGCGTCTGGATTATTGGAAGCGATTTATAAGGAGCAGGATTATACTTTAACAAGCTGGCTAAGTAAACTAAATTTATATACAACTTTAATTAATAATTGGTATGCACATTATTGTAGGGACGGAAATATTACAAGATTAATATCTGATAGGATAATTTCATTTATATAGAAATTAACCTCGAGATTATTATGAACAGGATTTTACTAAATGAAAGATTTAATGCAAGTTTCTGACAGTTTTTGCCGTCCATATTAATCATAATATTATTAATCTTTTTGTAAGTTAATGGTTACTGAAGTATCGCTCACAATTATTTAAGACCATCAGGCAGAACGTAAAGTGCCTGAGTCGATAAGAAAAGCATAAAGTAATTTCATACATCTAATTTCATCACAGTGATTGATATTTGAAGTTCTAATAACGCTTTCAAAATAGTTCCTTTTGATATAGAATCACTGCCAGGATGGCATACTATAGAGCAGTGTAGATGTGTGTAAATAAGGAGCTTGGATAAGACAAGAAGAGGACGAAATTATTACGGGCGGTCCGTGTCCCCCTCCGGCATTCGCTTGGTGTTGATCGGAGAAACTTCAGAAAACTACCGTTCAGAGCATCCGGCCGCTAGAATTACCCCTCCAGACAGCGGCTGAATTCGACCTAGTTCTGAAACAAGTGTCAAAAATCCTACAGCAGTCGGGACTCGAACTTAGGACCTCCCGGTCACAGGCACTGCAGTAACATCAGTTGATGCAAGGTGCCATCTCAGTCGGTATTGGAACAACTGTATCACAAACATTTAATGCATGGTATATTGACGACAAAATTTGTTTATATCCATTGAGAAAATTTATTTTTGTGAGAGTTTTATAAGATTGAGTTTCGGAATAAATAGCCTTGGCATCCCTAGTCTACCGTGGCTAGGGCTCGTGCCCTCTCCCGTAGCCTGCATGCGCCTGCGGGCACTGCCGAGTCTGCGCACGCGTTCGTGTTCGCACGCACGCCCCCACGCCCCGCCCCTGGGGCCGCTTTTCGCCCGATTGGCGCCATCGCCTCAAAAATTCACGCGGCCCGGGCGAAGGCGCAGGCACGCCCGAAATTGGTTACCTTCAGCGACCCCCGCCCCTCACAACCATCTCAGCGCAGCAAGGCGTGCCAACTGGACCAAATTGAGTAGTCTTCGGAACAAAAATTACCTCGACTCGCGCATTAAGAAAAGAGTATTTTTTTGATATTGTGTTATTCACATTTGTTCTCTCTATTGGTATTTTTACGGTACCTCCTATAAAAAAATTCATGACAAAGGAACAAAACTAACAATCGATCATCTGGAAATTTTTCTGAGTAAATCTCATTGAAATTTTTTTCCTGACCGAATTTGAAACGAATGAGGCTCTGTATCATTTTATTGAGAACGTTTTGAAAAAATTAAAAATAAACACGTTACTTCTTGTTAACTTTAAATTGATTCGAAAGGTATTCTGCATTCATTAAATGCACTTATTTAGTATTGTTCATAATAAATCAATTTAAGGTATTTAAACTTTTATATTCTCGATTACCAATTGAAGTTAATTACAGAATTCCCACACGTCTTTCTCCACAGTCTCAAACACCGTCGACAACTCCTGATAGCTTGAAATGTGAAATTTTGTAAAATATAGTTTTGTGGAGTGTAATCCTATCAAAGTTCTTCACAACTAAGAAAAAAAGAACGAAGATAAATAAATAAATAAAAAGCTTAACTCACGTGTCACAGATGAATTTTTTATTACAATTATGACGATAATTTCGAATAATTCATTGCCAATTTTCACATGCCGAATTTACCGTCCCAATTCCCCTTGTTAATCCTCCTCGCGGAGCGCCATTCGGAGTATCGCGAGGGTTGGCAACCCTTTCCTCCGGGCGAGGCGGCCGCAAGATGAAGTGCGCGGCGCGTGCTTGCGGGAGCGTTCCATTGCGGCCGAAAAGCTCTCCGCCGGCGGAGTCCCGCGGGAAGGCGCGGCTTATGCTTTATTCCGCCTCCGAAGCCTTTTGAACCGGCGCGGCGGCCGGCGAACGAGTCGCGAATACCCGAGAGCCCCCCCCCCCCCCTCCTTCCCCTCGCTCCCCCCGCCCACGCCCCCGCCCACGCCAGGTGCGGAAGAGCGAACGGACGTAGGGGCCGCTTCTGCGGAGTGATGCAAGAGCAGGGCGAAACCCAGGGCAGGGGCGTTATCGCTCTCGCCTCGGGCGGCCGCTTTTAAGATCTTGCCGACTGCGAGTATGAAATGCTTGGAAGTACTCGTGTGCTGACACACCTATTGTTCTCAGCCCCCTTGCACACGAGCGTTGCGTTGACGCGCGTCATAGATTAATACTATCTTTTAGCACACAAGCGCTTTGGCCCCTTTTAAGATCTTGCTGACTGCGAGTATGAAATTCTTGGCAGTACTCTTGTGGTGACACCTAGGGCCCATGCACATGAGCGTTGCTTCGAGGCGAGTTAAATAACGCGCGTCAAAACATCGCTCGTGTGACACGGGCCCTAGTTTTTCCTGTTTCAGCTGCAAAACGCTGACCACTAATGCACTGTACTCGTTTCAAAGTACGCCTTTGATTATTGATGTCATTTTATTGTATGAAAATACTGATGATAAATAAATACTGATGTACAATTAGCGGAAATGAATTTAATGTTTAGTATTAAAATATACCACTTAGTTGTGACACTGCTAGAAATAGTTATAAAACGAGTGAATACAATGTTTAAGAAACTTTAGTTTGTATATTTTCTTTCAACAAATCCCACAAATCGATTAAATCGAGTTACTTTTGTGTGTTCGCCGATTTTGCTGTTAATATATCAGTGACCACTTTAAAGGTACCTGAAAATATTTGTAAACTACTTGTGTACACACTGTCGTCATCTACTATTGCTCCTTCGGCTATTGAAAAGGTTTGCTTAAACTCGTATATTGGTTTAAGAACCGAACCGCCTGTGTATATTTGCCGAAGTGCAGATTTCAGTTCTGGAATTAAACACATTTCTTTCAAAATTTATCGAAGGTAGAGCGCTCTTAAGAGACAAACAACGTTAATGGTTGAACAAGAATAGAAATAGTTTATTAATTTTCGTCATTCATGAAGAGTGGGCATTTTAAAGTCCATCTTTAATTCCTAATGTTTCCTAGTTGTAAATAAGAGAAATTAAAAGCACAGTAATTTTTGTTTCTAAATTAAAAATATGGATCAATTCCATACATCCAAACTGTGTTTTTGAATAATTTGACGAATTTCGTTCACGATAAATTGTTTTCATCTACTCTGTTTCCTCCTAACTTCAAATTTGAGTTTTCCAGGCTCTTACATTAAATTTTAAAAAAATTGCCCCGCTACTTTCAAGTTTCATCGCCCTCGCACTGTTGCAATATAGAGAAGCTCTGGTATTCATCACGAGGTAAACACTCAGAAGAGAGTGCTAGTAATCTTGAGATATCAAAATACTAACAAAGTACGTTTTCTGCCTAGCATCATAGGCAGGTGGGCAAGTCAGTATTATGATAACTGCTTTTCACTCAGAGCAATTGCGCCAGATTGTTTAGAATGTGCCGTAAATTACGCGATAAAACGTGCGAAAATTCTTCTCGCAATATCTGCTACAGTTCACAGAAACATAAAACGAATTTAAAAAAAATGAAACTAAATATTTCATGAGACTATTTTGTCCTGTCTTGATGTTTTATATTCCTATGTTAAAAATATTTAATAATAACAAATATACTCGTTCTTGAAGTAGTGTAGCATATAGTAAGTATAAATAGTAGTCTAGCTAGCTGATAATGACGCGTCATTTTTATATCTAACTCGCTACTTTTGTTCATACTCCGCTTCTAAATCTCGAAATTCGTATCTGAAACCACTTCAAATGTGTTGTGGAATAGCCTAAATTGTCGAATAATACTTTCTACTTTTTTTAGCGAAATTCAGTCACGCGAGTATTATGCAATTTACGTTTCCCCCAAACATACGTAACTAGAGCTTGTGAAGTTCGTATTGTAAAATCATTTTCTTACTAGGTTGACTAACTCAAAGTCAAGGCCTATAAAATACTATGGCATGTTTTATTGAACGAATACCTTGGAAAAGGAGCTCTTTTACTGTTGAAAATAAAAACTCTTGAAATCTTGCTTTTTACCGTTAAAACTGTTACTCTGAGATGCACGAAACGACTTGATTAATTGTTGCGGTCTCACAATTCGTGCAACAGGTTGATATGAAAGAATAAACTGCGGTTTAGTGACAAAATTCGCGGCTTTACTTCAGAGAGTTTACTTTTGTGAAACAAAGAGGCTTTACTGCTGGTGGTTTATGTAATACATCATGCAACGCTTAAACAGCGTTTTTTAACACACATGAGAGAACACATTTGCACCTTCTTTCTCACTTGCACGGCCTATTAGAGATCTAGGAACGCACTTTCCTTTACACAAGTATTCAGAGTATTCTAGTAAGTAAATACATTCATTCCAGTAGAAATTGCTAGATGAAAATATGCACTTTGTAAAGATGTAATTTTCGATTAATTTAATCCCACTCTTCAAAGTGCGCAGATAGAATCTATTTATTCGCTTACTTTGTGATTCAATGAAGTCAAAGCCTGTTATAACTACCTTAACGGAATGAGCATTTTGATCATTACAACCAATTGTTAAAAACGATTGTGTAATTTTAGCAGCATGTTGGGTCTTTTGCATACATAGAAATTAAGAGGATATTAGAAAATAATAGTTGTTCGAAAAGTCTTTATCTTTTTTCTTTCCTTCCATATTTTTGGAATAGTCGAATTTCATTCTTTTCCCATGCCTTTATTTCATTTTATAATATACATAATATATGAGACATTTCAACTGTTAACACTTATCTTTTTCAAAATAGTTTCTAAATACATTGATATGTTCGAGACTCACCAATACTCACACTCGTTTGGAACGACTAACAAAACAGCCTTTCTCATGGATCAGATACAACACCCTTTTTCAGGGATCAGATACAACACCCTTTCTTAGGGATCAGAAGTGCTATGAGCTTCGGTGGAGCCTCTTATTCTGAGCGAACAGTAGCTACACGATTCTTTACAGCAAGCCTGCTCAATGCAGTAGCTCGCGGAGCGCGCAAGCGCTGGCTCGCGCCTGACGAGCCCGGAAATTCAGTCGCGAGCTACGTTTCGCCGGGACGGGCTGCACGTCATTCAGCGGCATAGGAAATGGATTCGGAAGGGGACCGCGGGGCGTCGAACGCATACAGCCATCGGCTCCAGGGTGCATGGCGCAGCAGCTACGCGAAGCGTCTCTCGCTTTCCGACCGTGAAATTCGGACAGTGTGAGCAAACAAGGGGCTCGTAAATTGATATTAAAAAAGGTATGATTTAATCAATTAGAAGAATGAACAAATGATACTATAAAATACCAACGCATTGGTTGAGATAATTCCTAGGTTTCTTTCAATGGGATGTTGGCATGGGCTTCGCCGCGCATGGGGCGTGTCCCAAACTGTTCTGCAGGTCACTGGACCGCGTCAATATTTCCCTCCACAGCACTCCCTCTCCCGATAACACACCTCACAGCACGGAGCCCAGGCACGAGTCGGCGTGAGCACACGGGCAGGCCTGATTTACAGATAAGAATTGGAGAAGTGGGCATATGAAGCATAACAGCGGTGGTATTAATAATTGGTCGTTATACCCGACGTAGTTTCTTGTTTAACCGAAGCAAAACAGTGCGGCGTCTACATGGAATTCGGCCGAAACATTTTAACCGTTTTAGCGGGGGAGGATTAGGAGTAAATTTCCAATGTTATAACTGACTTTAAAATGTAATTGTAACCCTCGAAATAAATAAGTTTTAATGGACTTTTATAAATTATTAGTATTTTTCCCAGTGTATCTGATGTTACAAAATTCGCCTGCTAAATAGAATACTATAAATTATTTTCTATTTAGTATATTTGGAGTTTTAACATGTCAGCAGCAACCAGAAAAACTTAAAACAATATTCTATAATACCAAGCCTGTATCAAGCCAAGGAATGTTTATTTCCTTCTTTAGCACAAAAGTAAATGTAGTCAAAATTACACTGTTGGAATTATATAAATTTCCATTTGTAATGCTCCATTCATATTTCTACCAATATATTCTTTGGATATCAAAAAATGGCAATTTGCCAGATCACCTGTAAAAACTTTTAGATTTCAAAATGCTTGAAAATTGTGTTAGACAAAAAACATTTTCAATTGATATAACTCCAATAATGGTTGTAATATAAAAAGAAAATTCTGCAATATTTAAGAAAAAAATATTTTCATTTTATTGTTTGTAGCAAATGTTACGAACGTCAATACATATGAAATGGGTTTCGCTGCTGCAGAAACGAATTATTCTATTGTTATTTACGTCAGTTTGCGTGCCTGCGCTGAATACGAAAATCTTGAATTACCGGTCATTTCGAAAACATCGTATGACCGTTTTTCGAAAACATAGTACAACTGACGAACTAGAGAACACAACCACTCAGTATAATACCAATCGTGTTGAAACCGCACTCCAATTTGTTCATTGTTTTGGTAACGTGGAAAAAAACTTAGCCATTTCTGCTGAAATAGCGTTTTTCATGATCAGTTTGGAAACTTTCCAACGCGTTTGGAATTTTTAAGTTTGTTCTTGAAAATAAATTACAGAAATATTTCTGCGATCAACTCCATTACAACGCACGTTTTCAATATCAGAAATATGTCTCAAATTAAAAAAACAATTGGATCTGGTTTAACCTATACCATTTTACTCCACCATCGCCATTGTAAAGGTTGTAAGAACAATTAAATGTGTTTATTTTCAATTCAGAGTAGAGACTTCACAGAACTTCAAATCTCACTTTGAATGACAAAAGACTTAATTATGATTTATTGCATTAAATAATTGTGAGGCGATACTTTATACTTAAATGTTACAATGTGATGACCTCGTTGACTAAAACTTGAGTGTAGTTTCATGTTTGCTTCCTGGGATGTTAATTAATTTATACACCAGGGATGTTACCATCATGCAAATTCAAGGCCCCAATATATGCGCGAGTATTTCATGCAACAGGCTCAGGAAAATATCACGACCTTATGGCCAAAAAATGTATGAAATTGGTGTAAACAAATCTGTATCTCAAAGTGATAAGTCTGAGAAATATTAAAATACTGTAATAGGAAGGGAATAAAGGAAAATGTATGCCTTTGGTGGACACGCAGCGTTACATTCACTCTCTCACGAATTTATTTGATAATTTAATAAATATTTGTTTTAAATATCGTAATTATGTACTTAGTATATAGGTAATATAAAAACTGCAGTGAAAATTAGCCCATTTCGTTTTTTGAAAACGTAGAATATTTAAAAACAAAACAAAATCATCAATTACTAACTATTATCTGAATTTCCAGCGCGCAAACACAAAAATTTAGTAAAATAATTGTTTGGTAATGAAAATAATTACGAATTATCTCCAATGGAGTATCAAATTATATAACTCTTACTTTTCAGTCAAAACTACCCTTTGAAAAAACAAAAAAAAGCAAACATTTTTTTACCTGAATTAACCAGTCTGGACAGTATTTGCAATTTTATACTAAAGGTGAGTGATAATTTTTCGGTCGCACATACCAGACTGTAAATTCGATTGGAACAAGTAGAGCTGAAGCGAAACACTGCGTGACACCGCGAGCACATGCGTGAACAGTGGCGGATCCAGAAACTATTTCGGGGGAGGGGATTCCCATTCAAATCCCAGTAAATATTTCTAATAGGTTATAAAAATGTTAGTATGAAATACAAAAAGTATGAGAATATTTACAATGAAAGACTACTTTTGATGTGATGAAATATTATATGAACGGTAATTATTTTGTATAAATTGAGTTTTGATGAAAATGATGTTTTGGGGGACGTGGTTCCCGGGCCCCCCTCCCCCTGGATCCCCCACTGCGCGGGGAAGGGCGGGGGACGGGGGCTAGCAGCCATTCCAAAGAGAAAAGGGCAGGGCAAGAGAAGAGCTGGTCGCGTCTGCCTGACTGCTCATTCGCCGTGCACTTACATTCGCCACCCGGACAGCGGGCCGCGGGGAGACAGAAGAGAAAATAAAAAAAGGAGAGAGAAAGAGAAACAGACAATTAATACACTCAGTCCTGTAAGAGAAGCGCTGTTGAGACAGAAGACTATGGGATTGAGGGGGGTCGCCCGTAGCAGCGGGGCGGGGGAGGGCGGGGAGGATACAGGAATATGAGGCGTATGTACAAGCTCACGTATGTACATGTATGTACAGGCGCCGGCGGCGGGCACCGCCGGCTTCTTGAGAGGGCGAAGGAAGGTTCGGGGCGGAGGAGGCTCGGCCGCCTCTGCTGGTGCTCGACCCTCAGAAAAGGCACCTCCCCCCACCCCACCCCACACGCCGCTCCCTCGAGGAGTTCCTCGCTTTGTCGGTGTACTCTGCACCTCCCCCGTCCGTCTTCCTTTGAGACGACCCCTTCGCATGCAGGCACTTTTATGTAAGTCCTTTCATCCATTTCCAGATTCTTCCACTTTTTCCTAACTACGCTTCTCTCTTAACACTTTATCTCCATTCTGCATTTCGGCGAACCATTCATCTTTTCATATTTTCTTTCTTGCCCAAAAAAAGTTTGGGGACATTTTTTGCGTTGTCTAAATTGTCATTTTTTAAACAACTTTGTCATATAACGATCACTGTGATTGTTTTAACTGTATGGGGGAAAGGTAGGAAGAACACGTAAGGACATCACGAACGCACACAAACATCCATGTTCGAGGCGGGATTCGAACCTGAAACCCTTTGAGCAGAGGCAGCTACGGTCTTTCAACCTTAGCGACCTCGGCAATCCAGGGCTGCAAAATGATACATTTATCAGTATTCCACACGTTATTTTCAATGCTGCTATTGGACACATTAGAGTAAACGAAGTAGCACATGGAACAATAATTACTATTACATTACTTCTTGCAATCACTTATGTGTCCCTAAACGTGGAAAACACATTTATGAATGAAAAATTAGGGGTGAGAATTGTTGGCGTAATTTTTCATATTTTCGGATCTATCTGACAATCTTACGAGACTACCTTTATATAATTACAATTCAGTGGAAAAATTAAATTAAATATAGATAAATTATGGTTAATAGAGTTTGTTACCTCAATATTTTTCTCGTTCACGTAAATATCGCTAAAATGCACCTGCGACGTAATAACTTTTGCTTTAATTAAAAACTTCCTGCCAGACTAGTTTGCTATGTAAACCCACTGTTCGGAACACAAAGTTTTCATACAAAACAAGCCATACGAAACCATGTATATATGCTAACAAACAATGCACGTTTACAGCTACATCTATCTTTAAATGTTTACGTAAGGACGAGAAAAAGTAAAATATTAGGAATGAAACTTTATAAACAAAGTACAGTATTCAAATAATTTCATATTATTGTTCACGCGTATTTTCAAAATAAATCAATTTGAATTATATAAAGATACAAAGATAAATACACAATCTGTCCAGCACAATTAAACGTTAACGATAATGCCTTATTAGGAATCATTTTTAGGTGTTTAGAACGTGTAATATTATGGAATGTTTTGTGTAATTACAAGTATAATTGAGTGTTATACTGCTGATTCATTTAATTCTGAAATTATTACTATTATTATTATTACTATTACTATTATCATCATCACTTATCTCAACTTTTATTATTAATAAAAGAGCAATTATTTGAACTTCGAATATCTTTCGGGGCTAATAATAGTGCGAAGTTTAACTGATCTCAAATTTGGGGGAAACAGCGACAGACTTCCCTAAACAATCTCGTTTCGCTGTGCAGAAGCACCCCGCGGTGTTCAGAGCCATTAGAGAAGAGCCGCACGGCGCGACAAGGCGTCTGCTTGGGCGCGCCGCCCCTCGCGAAAGGGGGGGGGGGCTGGAGCGACGGCTCCCCGCTTCCGTTCGATCGCGCCCCTCGCCCGCCCCCGCCCCCGCCCCCGCGGAGAAGGCAACTTTTTTGTTTCCTGGCCAACTCGGAAAGCCGTCGGGCAGGGCGGGGCGGGGCGGGGCGGGGCGGGGCGGGGCGGGGCGCGCGGCCGAGTGGGCCTTCCGGCATTCGGATTTGGCGGCGCCCTTTTAGTGCCAGGTGGGGGAGGGGTGGGGCAGGCCGGAAAGAGCTCGAGGCCGCGTCCAAGGCGGGGGTGGCAGCGGCTGCGGCGAGGGTGCAAGAGTTGGCGAATGCCGCGCGTGGAGCGGGCTGCGCCGATGACACTAGTGGCGACGAAGGTGGTTTTGTCAATGCCAATAGTGTAGGAGGCAAACGCAGCGGCATGGTTAGAGGCAACAGTGGAATGTTGGAAGAGGAGAAGAAGAAGAAGAAGAAGGAGGAGGAGAAGGAGGAGGAGGAGAAGGAGGAGGAGGAGAAGGAGGAGGAGGAGGAGAAGGAGGAGGAGAAGGAGGAGGAGGAGAAGGAGGAGGAGAAAGAGGAGGAGAAGGAGAAAGAGGAGGAGGAGGAGAAGAAAGAGGAGGAGGAGGAGAAGAAAGAGGAGGAGGAGAAGGAGGAGGAGAAAGAGGAGGAGGAGGAGAAGAAAGAGGAGGAGAAGGAGGAGGAGGAGAAGAAAGAGGAGAAGGAGGAGGAGGAGAAGAAAGAGGAGAAGGAGGAGGAGGAGAAGAAAGAGGAGAAGGAGGAGAAGGAGGAGGAGGAGAAGAAAGAGGAGAAGGAGGAGGAGGAGAAGAAAGAGGAGAAGGAGAAGGAGGAGAAGAAAGAGGAGAAGGAGAAGGAGGAGGAGAAGGAGAAGGAGAAGGAGGAGAAGGAGGAGGAGGAGGAGGAGGAGGAGGAGGAGGAGGAGAAGGAGGAGGAGGAGAAGGAGGAGGAGGAGAAGGAGGAGGAGGAGAAGGAGGAGGAGAAGAAGGAGGAGGAGGAGAAGGAGGAGGAGAAGGAGGAGGAGGAGGAGAAGGAGGAGGAGAAGGAGGAGGAGAAGGAGGAGGAGAAGGAGGAGGAGGAGGAGAAGGAGGAGGAGAAGGAGGAGGAGGAGAAGGAGGAGGAGGAGAAGGAGGAGGAGAAGGAGGAGGAGGAGAAGGAGAAGGAGGGGGAGGAGAAGGAGGAGGAGAAGGAGGAGGAGAAGGAGGAGGAGGAGAAGGAGGAGGAGGAGGAGGAGAAGGAGAAGGAGGAGGAGGAGGAGGAGGAGAAGGAGAAGGAGAAGGAGGAGGAGAAGGAGAAGGAGAAGGAGGAGGAAGAGGAGAAGAAGGAGGAGGAGGAGAAGGAGGAGGAGGAGGAGAAGGAGGAGGAGGAGGAGAAGGAGAAGGAGGAGGAGGAGGAGGAGGAGGAGGAGGAGAAGGAGGAGGAGGAGAAGGAGAAGGAGAAGGAGAAGGAGGAGGAGAAGGAGAAGGAGGAGGAGGAGAAGGAGAAGGAGGAGGAGGAGAAGAAGGAGGAGGAGGAGAAGGAGAAGGAGAGGAGAAGGAGAGGAGGAGGAGAAGGAGGAGGAGAAGGAGGAGGAGAAGGAGGAGGAGAAGGGGGAGGAGAAGGAGGAGGAGAAGGAGGAGGAGAAGGAGGAGGAGAAGGAGGAGGAGAAGGAGGAGAAGGAGAAGAAAGAGGAGAAGAAAGAGGAGGAGGAGAAGAAGAAAGAGGAGGAGGAGAAGAAGAAAGAGGAGGAGGAGAAGAAGAAAGAGGAGGAGGAGAAGAAGAAAGAGGAGGAGGAGAAGAAGAAAGAGGAGGAGGAGAAGAAGAAAGAGGAGGAGGAGAAGAAGAAAGAGGAGGAGGAAGAGGAGAGAGAGGAGGAGGAGATGTAGGCGACACAGTTTGTGGCGAAGTGATAGAGGAGGAAGAAGGGGAACGGGAGTCGGCTGTTGGAGGAGGGGTGGAGAGGAGACACGGCGACAGGGTCAGCGGCGGAGGCAGGGTCAGCCGCAAGAGTTAGAGAGAGAGGCAAAGCCGGCGACGAAAGTAGCGGTGGTGGAGACGAGTGGGGGGCGTGGGCGAGGTTAGTGGCGGTGGGACGTCCAAAGAGATCCGGCCGGACCGCAGACGCGACCGCGGCGCTAAGTAGATGGACCGAAAAAGGCTCTTTCTGACCACGAACTCGCCACCAAGACATGCGGAAAACTTGCTTCGAAGGAAACGAGCGAGTTTCACGAGTGGCTAAAAACAGGTTGAGAATCTCAAGTTCGCAAAATAAATGTTAGATTCAAGCATTTTATAACCCGTGTAAATGGAAATTGCATATCTGATATGCAACGATTTTGAGCGTGTTCTCCGAAAAGCAAAGGTTTTGAACGTCTATGAAAGAAGGGATTTATAGTATCAAAATCAGTTACATGTTCAGATACTCTGCTGAAATTGATTTTTAATACGAAATTCAATTTTCAAAAACTACCTTGAAATTATTATAATAAAACAGTAAGGAGTAAGTTAACATTAATTTATTCTTTAACTATTATTTAGGCTAACCCTTAACAATTAATGTATATTATGATAAAACACTAAGGGTAAGATGCCATAGCTTTTTACCCAACAAAATTGGGAGCTTTTTATTCTAATAAAATGCAATAAGCTCTAGTTGTAGGCTGTTGAAGTTATTATTAACTGATTTCATAATAAGAAAACACTAAATTATAATATCTTTTAATTAATAGAATTAATACTTATCAACCACCATTTCATTACGTCATTTTTAAGACCAAATACAATAGTCTTACTTTTGACACACGAATTGCAACTGATCTATCGTAATCAGTCGTCTGAAACGTGTTAGTTTATAGTTTAACGAAGTGAGGATAGCGATGTTTTTTAAGTTCTAAGATCAATGAGAGTTTTTACTAGCTTTCGCATTTGGGGGTATCTAGCACTCAATATCTATCGTAAGAGCACTCAATATCGAGCAATCGACTGACATCTGTATCCCCTCCCATAAAAAAACATTAAAATTCTGGTGGATGAGAGAATTTCCTGCTGAAAGCAACTACAACCTACATTTAAAGATCTTCGTAAATATAAATTATCAAAAACATGTTTAACTTCGTTCACAGTGAATAGATTAAAGACCTATTGCTCCTGATTGAGAAAACCTTTCATTTCATTAGATTTGAAAAATAAGAATCTCAAAAATGTTTTATATCGTTAAAATGAAACGATATTTTTGAGGTCTTCGGTTTTCCAGTGCACATGTAGCAGTACTTTTCTGTTTTAACTTTTCTAAGCTTTGTATCGATGTAATCGCTAATCGCGAACGATGTAATCGTTCGGATATCAATAGTTTATTAATAATAATAATAATAATAATTATTATTATTATTAATAATATCAATAATAATAATTATTATTATTATTATTGATATATTATTATTATTGATATTATTATTATTATTGATATTATTATTATTATTATTATTATTATTATGAATACTATTATTATTTCAAGTACCTGGAAACTTTGACCTTCTTTCCTGTTTCCGAGTTTGACGTTTGAGTAAGAGTGTGTATGCGGATGCCCAAACGGGCTGAGATTTAAAAGGCAGGCCTCTTCTGGAGTCCAGACACGCGACACCGTCGCCTGGAAACGCGACGCACTGCCGCGGCGAGGCGCGGAAACCGGGACTCGATGCAGAGGCGTTTTTCGCGTCGGGGCGCGCGACGACGCTCTGCTAACGAGCCCATCTGTCGCTCGGCGCGGAGACGGTGCGGTGCATGGCGGGGAGGCGGCGCGCCTTCAATTAGACCGAGTGGCCTCCCCGCCGCCCGCCACTTCACTTCCCCTCCCCTCCCCTCCCACTTCCCCCCGCGGCGACACCCTGCTGCTCCGTCTGCCGGAGCCGCCTAGGTACGCCGTGCCGCACCGCGGCAAAGGAAGCACATAACGACTCCAGCGCGGACTGCGTAATTACGTGCTGCAATTTTGACGCCACTCCATTCACACGAAGATTTTTTCACTCGCGGCCATAGAAGTTTTGCACGAAGTATGTTCGTGGCATTATTCTTTCATTCCGATCATTCAATGTGCATATTTTGTTAAATTACTTTCACGTAAGTGAATAATACTTAAATGTATTAATGCAATCTAGATATGCTATGAATTTTATACAAAAGGAAAGTAATTCGTTTTGAACATCTTCAAATTGTTAGGTTCAATAAATTATTATATTACCACAAAGATTCCTAATGTCACTGATTAAATTTCTCTATAATTTTTTTCACAAAGCCCACTATAAGGCGACATAATGCTTCCTCGATTTAGTAGAAAATTAGTCCCAAAAGCATTACACGGATCTGGGTCAATAATATTTCAAAAATCTGCGTGTGTGCTATTCCCAAAGAATAGCTATAACGTAATGCTAAAGGGGAAGAATGAGTAGAATATTTTACTCACAAAAAATACGGCTGTAAGTCAGTCACAGACCTTATTGGAGTTGTGACAATTTTATGTTGTACCTGACAATTACATGTGTGGAATACTGATAATTAAACAATTAATATGTTTTAGAACTCAATCCTTAATTAACTGCCTTAAGAAGGCATTTAAAAAACAAGTGAAGCATTGCTTATAATTAAAGCATTTACAAATATGCGACCAAGATAGGTTTTGAAATTGCGAGTAATTTTTAGCTATGTACTATCAATGCACAAAAACCTGATGATTAAATTTTCTGATAAAAATGTTGCCCCTCTAAAATTCAGAAGCCACCTTAGTCAACGTAAGGAACAGAAAAATCTCCGGAGGAATCCGAAGCAGATGAGATCTCGAGAGCGCACGAGAGGGCCTGCGCTTACAGGGGTCGTCATCTTCCATTATTGTTTTAAAAATCGGATCTCATCGCATTAATCGCATCTCGTCGCCATTTCCCGACCCAGCCAACCTTTCCTCCAGAGGTGCAATTTCCAAATGACGTGCAGAGCTTTCGCCGGAGCCAATCCCGGCTGTCGATCCCCAACAGCAGAGGCGGCGTGGCGCAGTGGAGAAGGGTGAAGTGGGAGGAGGAGGAGGAGTGAGAAAAGAGGAGAAATGTAGAGAAGAGAACTGAA
The DNA here is from genome assembly GCA_038098605.1 of Gryllus longicercus. Lineage (NCBI taxonomy): Eukaryota > Metazoa > Arthropoda > Insecta > Orthoptera > Gryllidae > Gryllus > Gryllus longicercus. The sequence goes on along the minus strand of JAZDUA010000648.1, from coordinate 65,668 downwards.
CGGTGATTTTACGCGACTCCTCGGGCGTGCCTCTGCCTGATCGCTAACGCACCGTCAGTGTTAGAAAAGGATCAGTTTCCAACCAACGCCTTCCTTCAACTCCCGTATAAAATAGATTTGACATTTTATTTAAATGTGTTTGATACAAATTTAGTACTAATTTAATTATTCTTCGGCACAATGAAACAAGTAATAACTGAGCATTTCCAACAATAATTGATGGATCTATTATGTCTATATAGCTGACGTTTCGTGGAATATTATTCAATGTTGCGTAATATGTTACACGTTATGAAAATGAAAGCAATAAGCAGAGAAAATATTTTGAATAGTATTCCACGTTTAAGAACTTGTTTATTTCGACACAGTTGGCGGTCAAGCAGAGCAATTAAGAGAGGTTTTGGAGTGTTCTCTTCTAGATCTAATTAAGAAAATTAATGCAGGTATTTTCGTTTACTGACAACTCTGAAGTGCGAAAAGTTTATTCACACGTGCTTGGGCAGGCGGGCGGGTAGAGCCTTGAACAAGTATAGTGTTAAGCCAGAAAAGATGAGCGACAAGTTCAGTTTTGGCACATTGCCTTGGCAAAAGCTTTCTGAGATTCTGATGACGTATTAAGAGCCACTAAAGAGTAAAAGCTCGAAAGACCTACGATAATAAGCCTAACGATTTTTTAAAGACATTTTTATGGTTTTAGTGAAAAAAAATGAAATAAAACTAATGCTTGTACGAACTCGAAAATAAAATACATTAATCAGTGAAATTACAAATTGTAAATGCCCCATGGTGTTCGGAATAATTTTAGAACCAATTATTTATCAACTTTTGGAGGAGAAAAAAAAATCAACCATTTAACGAAATGTCTTATCATTTTCGAGTCTTTGAGCGCTTCATACGATTTGTCATTAATGATCCGTGGATAACGAACCAACTTATTAGTAGGGTAATGCCATATTATTTAAATTTACAAACCTTTAGTATCTCGATATCAAATGTTTAAGTCTCAATTCATTCAAAAATGTTTCCCCATTATTTGTTCGTAAATCCATAACGAGAGCTAAATCATTTGTTAAATAACGAAGGTCTATTTGAAAATGTTTTCAAACAAATTTAACAGTAGGAATAATTTTGATTGTAATAAAAAAACGCTAAACATATTTCACAAAAGCGTCACAGTCCAGAGCAGTTACAATTTTTTATGTAAAATACTCATTAACTTTTCCCAAGGTGGTTACGACTTATTGGAGAAACAAACGATACAATTTCGTAATAACTATTAAAAAATGTTCACACCCCACATTCAGGAAGCTATGAATTACGCACGTCTACGACACGATACCTCCAGCTTCACTTCCTCTTCGCGGGACTGCTCATTTTACACTCGTTTATCAATATCGCGATGGAAGCCGCACTTCCTCTCTTCATTACGGAACCGAGGGAGCAGTGCTTCAGAGGCGAGACCCCCGCCAGCCTGCCCGAAGGGGGGGGGGGGAGGGTCGCCCGAGGAGGGGCGGGGGCGGAGGGGTCGCGCAGGCGCAATGGCCGCCGCCAGAGGTGCTCACCGCCCAGCTGCTTCGGTTCGCCCAGCTGCACGTAGAATAGCACGTCCTTCTCGTAGCTGTCCTCGTCCACGATGTTCAGGGGGATCACCTTACTGCAACACAAGACGAGGCGCACCTTAGCACAGCTTCAGGTCTCAGCAACAGGCTTGTTTCAATGTAACACTTCATGGTCCTCATATTATCCAGAGCATCAGAATGGAAAGTAATGTTTATAACAAATATATTTAATGAATTGGTTACCATTTGGACTGTCTAATTACAAAAAAAAAGACTAAATATGCATACAACAAGTATTATACCTCGGCTTCTAGGCCAATGACCCCATCTCAATCACGTTTTTCGTTCAGTTACCCGGATCCTTTAGGAATGCTGAGATGGCTCCATATTTTGCCTCTGAATGTTAATGTAGCTTCACTATCTTTGCACGTTTCTAGAGTTTAGTGGATACTATAGCCACTCAAATTAAGGATTTCTATGTTTTCGCGACAGTAAGTCTATTCCTGCACGAAGGGTACGATGAGGAGATCTTGGCCCAAGTTTAGCTCTTTTTTCTTTCCCGTATACGGAGTAACACACGTAGTATGGGAAAAGTTATGTAATGCTCCGGAAAATCGATTTCAAGATTTCAACGGAAATACACGTTTTGAGGTCTTCAAATACCGAAGTGTTTTTCAAAACGTCCGTCCGTCCGTAAACACTACTAGCGCCTAAGCCATGCGTAGGATTTTTTCCAAAATGAAGAAACCCCTGTTCATCTGGTTTGAGTCGAAACTTTAAGATTTTGAAAAACATTCTTCAAAATTCGGGGGTAGTTTACAGGAAGCAAATTTCAAAAGTTTCTCAAAAACAGAAAATTTTTTCTTTAAATTTCTTGTAAGAATAGAGTAACAGACGCTTATAAACGTGGCATAGGACTGATTTTCACGGTTAACTCTAAATTTTCAATAGTATCTATTTTTTTCGGTGTCTTTCTACAACAACAAAATTAACAGTATAGAGATTTTTCCTTCAAATAAAATTTATTCTCCATAGCGAGTTCTTCCATTTAGGTCATATACATTTTTTTGAAAATGTTAGTACAATATTCGCACAATATTGCATGTATTATGTGCAAATAAAACTAAATTATAAAAACAAGATTTTCTAAAAATTTTTTGAACGGACCGGAGCTGAATGTTAAAGAAAGACACATCAAATATGAGATATACCGATTTACGAAATGGGAAACACATTGGAGGAAATGAAATAAAATAAATTCACACATTGGACAATGGAGGCTGATGCACATAGTAATTGAAATCATTGCAAAGGCATAAACATCCCAGACTAACTTATACAACAAGTATTAATGAAGTTTGCTGCTTAAATTAACGTTTCATTCATAAAATATTCATACTCAATTCTACTCGTGCTCTGGAAATTCTCAGATAAATCCCCTTGTTGCTTCGATACTCAGGGATTTATGGATGATGTCCAAAGCACGAGTGGGATTGCCTATCATAATTGAACGATATAAATCACAAGTTGATACAGTTTACTCGTTCCAGTTTCCTCCACATTTAGTTTCTGCAACAAGTGTCTTGGAATACACAATATTTTCCTAATAATTATGCGATAAAATAAATATTTCAATTCAACTTTAATCTAAATATATACAAAGGTTTAATATTATTATATTCAGATGCAGTGATCATGTATAGAGAGAGACAGAGATATATGAAAAAAGTACAGCAGATTGTCAATAACAGATAAATGGGATAATCTTCTCCATCTGCGTTTTGAATACTGATAATGCTCGGTAATTTCATTTTATCAATAAAAGCAAAAGCATTTAATTTCACATTATCTAGAAATATTTGTCGACACATTTACGTTTTCTATAAATTCGTAAAACTGTTGATTACGAATAAATTTGCCGGAATATTCTCTTCGAGGAATTAATATTTCAAAAGTGACAGACATATTTGATAAAGCAGAGACACAAGCGATTAATAGTTATGTGCACTAACACCACTTAATTAATTTACACACTTTTTATGAAGTTTCCATTTTGTTCATACGAAATCTCGGGATCTAAAATTAAATTGTCACGAATCACGAAAACATATGAGAATAAATTCACTTACTGGAGGACATAGAACAGAACAATAGTTCCGGCCGTCAAAATGAATCACCAATATACTGCAGGCGAGACCCGAAGCAGACGAAATAAAACAAGCGCGGATTAAAAAAAATATAAAATAATGGGGAAATATGTTCTGTCCATAAAAGCTTCCTCAACAGCGAACGGGAACCCAAGGCCCTCCGCACGCGATGTGCTGAGCTGAAGAGCGGGAGGAAACACACGGGCAATGCGGAGGCAGCAGGCGAAATTCAACGCAATGTTCCTTTTTAATTTTAAGATTATTGGGCCGCCAAACTTTAAATTCAATTCAACCCCAGCAAAACGCTGCAAAAATATTTACATTAAAACTTTAATTTCCCCCTCTCCCTAAACAACAATACAATACATTGGTACCCCCTAATAAACCCATTAAATACTTAGGTTTATACGTAGATACCAAATTAAATTGGAGAAAACATATAAATGCCAAGGCGATCCAAGTCTAAATGAAACTGTCACAGGTACGACGTTTAATATACAGAAACAGCCCAATATACTACAAATCAGCCATAGCCATTTACAAAACAATCTTAAAACCGCTAATGTTATATGAGATCCCAATTTGGATCAACTCTGCCAAAACTAACATTCACAAATTACAAGTCCTGCAAAATGAATTCTTACGAACACACGTTACGTCTTATCATGCCCCTTGGTGTACCAAGGGGCATCTTCATAATGAATTTAATCTGAAACATATAGAACAACACAATAAGTATCTGGGCTCCAACTTTTATTTTAACCTACCTCAAATCCCATCCCTTTCACCCCTCAAACTGGCCAAAAACACCATTTTCCAAACAGGAATAAAAAAATAATATCCATATCACATATTCCGAAAAAAAAATGCCGATTTAGACCCTGACTGAGGACCCTTTAACGGGAATTCCTCCCCTTCCCCTCCTCCCGTAATAGCATAAGTTTACATTTAAGTTTAAGTTTTTAATACATATGTATAGTTATATTTACTGAGCTACGTTCTTCTGAAAATCTATAAAAAATGATCCGCACGATAAGCAAGGCTGTTATCAAACTTTAGCTGTGTTTTTTTACAGATACGTTATTGAGTATTATAGCATTCGATAGAAGGTGGAGGAGCCCAATTACTTATCTGAATCGAGAGGACCGTGGTCACGAGGGAAATACGAAAACAACTGAATGATGCTACATGTCTTCTTACGGAGGGGATTATAAAAGGGTCTAACGGGAGGGAAATATGAAAAGACGAGTAAAGTTAACATCTAGACAATTAGTGGATAAGCCAATATGATTCTTTAAATTGGGTGAAATATAAAACATTGCCTGTGCTATGGAATTAACTGGTTCTAATGATATCGGGCGTCAAAGAACCCTTAGGCGCAAGGCCTTCAGGCGTTTTGTCGCCACTCGATCATTAGAATCCTTATATCGCCCTTGATGCGTAAATAATTATTAATTCCATTAAGCTCTAATCTACAGCCAAGGAATATTGAAAACGTTGAGTACGAAAATGCACTGTATAGTTGAAAATGACACATTCACATTTAACAAAATGAAAGAGCAGAAAGGGAACCTTAATGATGGGCATTAACAATTCTATGATTTCGGGAGATATGTTACGCACTAGTGACGATATGTGCCGTCTCTCAGATTGATTTTAGAACACACGTTAATTATAATTAAAATAGTAAAAGTAATTAAATGTGTGGCCTGAGAATTGCGTGAAAACAACATGGCATTTCAAAAAAAAAAATTGAGAGAAACTGCTGTTAGCCGATTCGGGTCCTCTTCCAATAAAATCCAATATTAAAATATTGGAAGATTTACGTGGGGAGAGTAGATACTTTGATTATAAAATGTTATTTGACATTAAGGGATATTTTGAATTTGTTTTTGTGTGAGAACGTTTGGTAGGCTCCTAACTTTTTAAAACATTTCTTCCATAAGAAACAATAGATTATTATCAATTATGTGATACATAAAGGGATATTTTGAAATATACGTTTTTTTCGGGTGAACGTTTGTTAGGCTCCGAACTCTTCGAAACATTGCTTCTAACCCTCCCGCTTATTCCTTGGAAGTTCGGCAGCGAGGCCGATGGCACCGTGTTCCGTGGGAACACCCAGTCTGTTCAGACGCGACCGCGGGACAAAGACCGTTGTTGCCAGTTGCGATCAAGCCGTTCTCTATTTATGTAATCCTGGACTGTAGGCGATAGTCTTAAAATGTTTATCAGGAAGTAGCCTGTAATTTTACCAGCCAGTTTTCGACCTTTGTTACTTCAATACAATTTCCTAGTATCTAGCTCAATTGATTTGAGAGTATTATGACTTTTTAGCGTCAAATTTTCTATCGGAACTCCAAGAAGGCACATTTTTTCTAGAAGCTCTTATTTACAAATTTGTCTCACCTTGTGAGAAAAAAATCAATTGCACACATTAGTATTGGTATTTGATTGCCCTCAAATTCAGAAAGTATGTAAAATGGAATTGAGGTCAATCCAAAACATCGTCGATTTTGTAATCACTTCATACACAATATGACTGTTGACTTCTTGTAAGGTATTTGTATCAAGGAAATCAAAAACTCCTAGTTGCAACATAATATTAGGTTAATTAGCACATGTAACTGTGCGAAACTATTTTCTCTTCACTTTTCTTATATTTTTGCGTGTCTCTTCGCTTATTAACTTATGTCAGTCAGCGTAGATATATTCTTTCCTGAAAGAGAACTTGCATGAGGAAACTAATCTTTTATAGACGAGTACTTAAGAAAGAAGGCTACTTATCGCTCGAAGATATTCGCAAACCTATCTTAAAAAAGAGGTTTTCATATCTCCAACAAGTCTGCGAATTCAATGTGAATGCCTACCGATTACAATTTTGTCCCTCTAACGTAAATAGCAAAAGCAACCATTTTTAATACGAGACATTGTGCACTATCCCTTGTGTCGTATCCATTACCATTAACGTGCCATCCTTTATGTTTATGCTATACAGCAGTAGGCGTTTTTTAAGCAGCGGACAAAACAGGCGCAGCATCCGAGACTTCTATGAATATTATTGTTTTCATTTGTGAGCTGCGAAGCCCTTTTAACCCCTACGCTTTGCTTGGGACGCGAGGGCAGTTTCCACAGCGGCATTTCGCGTTGACATAGAGCGCCCACGCAGCCTATGCGCGTCCCACGCGTTTCATCTCCGCTTGTCGTGCTCGCGGGAGGCGGAGTGGGGGGAAGGGGTGGGGAGGGGAGGGGAGGGGAGGAAAGGCTGCTGCTGCTGCTGCTGCCGGCCGCTGGCGCGGAGCCAACGCACACTGCAGGGGACCCTGGACTCGAGAGAGTCGCTGCGAGTGCTCGCAGAGACAGGGTGGGGGGTGGGGGGGAGGGATTACGCGGGAGGTGCGAGTTAATGAGTGGCGCAGTAAGGAAGGGCAGTTTTGCTGCAAGCGGGAATCTACTGTAGTATTCCTCCTCGGTTTATTGGAGCTACCAGCGAGGAAGATACTACACCGGGATTGTTAGAGGAAAACACTGCTTCCACTTGAGATTTTGGAGTAATAGTCTTCTTTGAGTAAGCGATAATTTGATGGTTTCATTCGGGATGATGGGGGAGATATGAACATAATGGCTTAAGTATTCATAATAAGATACTCATAACTAAGCAAGAGCCCTTTATATCACCTGAAAGAGGTATGTTGTGTTAATACACAGTTATACATATACTTTCTCTAATTGTGGAAGCATAATCTCAGCACAGGGGACGGTTGTTCAACAAGTTCATTACACAGAGGAATGAACATGACGCATTTTTATACTCAACCAGGCACGTACAATTTCAAACAGAGATATACACTTGTAGGACAGCGACACGCAAATCACGTCGATGACGAACAACAGATATAAAACACTGAGGTGAGCATGCAAAGAACAGAGAACCAAAATCACGAGACAAAATGTTGGCGCCGTTGTCTCTAACCACGTTCACATGCGTTTACAACCTCCTATCAACCTTTCATCCAGTTCTATACCCGCCAGTCAATCAGCGACTACTACGCAAATATCGTGTGGCAGCGTTCATTTTGCGGTATCTGCTGAAAAATGTATTTACGCGACATGCAATCAAGCGACACGCGCGCGGTTCCATTATTCCTGCCTTTCGTCAATTGACAAGCGCTGCCTGCGTTTCCAATGGCGGAACCGTTGCTTAGTCGCTCACAGCGTTCTTCAAGATAAATTAGTGCACGACATCAACTAGTGGCTCTACAACTGCACGAACTTCCTCGCAATAGTCGTAACGGTAATAAAATATTATAATACTTCTTGTATATTTGTGTAATTTTTCAAAAAATTAAAATATTACATAAAAATAACGTTTATGTCATGTTATTCGGTGCATTCAACTCTATCCATTTAAAAATAAATAGAAAAAATTGGAAGGCTTTTTAAGGAAATCTTGTTTTTAAAATTGCGATTATTTCACGTGAAATTACGAGAAAACTAGTTTACGAAAAAAATGCGAGAATACATATTTACATACGAGCACATTTGAAGATATAATTTTGAAGAATACATTTCTTTCAAAAGATATCTTCAATACTGTAGAGTAGGAAGATTACAAAAAAAATTTTACTTTTGGAATTTTCTGAGAATTCAAGGAAACTGGGACCTGTGATATTCTTGCAAGCGCACTTTGTCCTACCTGATAAACTTAAAGAAAAACTTTTTAGAAAATTCTAAAAACGTCTCTGGAGTTTCGAGTAAACCTTCCCAAAATCAAAATATGTTTCAATCTAGGAAACGTGAGATCACTATTGATCCAGACAGAGGAAGCAATTTACTGCAATTAAGTATAAGAATTATCCACTTTTTTTGGTATCAGGGAACTATAATAATATTTCTTGTGCCGAATAAGCATTTGAGTAGATAACTTATATACTACATAAGTAGTATGCGAGAAACTAAAATAAGCAAATGTATATTAATTATTCATGCGAATTAATTACTTTATTGCGTGCCACGAATGAGAAGATAATATTTTTGAAATACTAATAAATGATTTATTGAATGGAGCTACCAGAGAGAAAGATAATACGAGTACACCGGCGTTGTTGGAGGAGAGACTACTTCCACTTGTGATTTTGAAATCATTCTTTGCATCAATCTCGTTCGGAATGATGAGGGTTATAATCATAATTACTTAAGTATTCATTCGTCATACTCGTAACGGAGCAAGAACTCTCGTATACTGTGCCTATTAACACTTTTGTGGCTTCCTCTAATTTCGACAGTCTCAGACAAATTTCCTGAAGCGACATCCACAGTCCCTTATGGCAAAAGTTTGGCAGAAATTATTATTATTATTATTATTATTATTATTATTATTATTGCTATTACTATTATTATTGTTATTATTATTGTCATCATCGCTCCATATTCCATTGAAGGGCAAGGCAACCCTATCTAAAGATAGTGGTGATGGAGGCTCTTCTCTTTTAACAATCTCATTCTCTGTTCCCCATACAATAATACCACAAGAAGCTCGTTATGCGAAACTGTGGACTGACAATTCAGACAAAGCCGTGGTTTCAATGAAAGGTGATAACAAGGAGCAGCGATGACCGAGGCGGATCGATTTGACGGCTCGCCTCTTCCACCAGAAGCTACTGACTTCTCGTGGTTCGATACAAAATGTTAATTTTCCATACCTATCCGAAGGTATGGCTAATGAAATATGGTCCTTTTCTTTTGCGAGACAAAATGTAGTCGTTTTGTGTGCTTATTTAATTTACACTTATTTAATATCACTGTTACTTTGCAACCAAACTTTCAAATGTAGACGAATAAAAATTTGATGAGATTTTGGTTGAAAAATAACTCGCATTTTTTAAGATATTTCAGAGGGACCATTTAAGGACAACCTTGAGTCCCTTTTCGTCGATCTACCAATCATTGATCCTCAAAGTTCTTTCTGGTGGTGTCGCCCTTAAAAAATCATCCTCCCCCCCCACCAGCGCGCGATCGCTCGATTTGGGCGCGCGCGCGTGTGTGTCCGAACAAAGCGACGCAGCGCAGCCGCGTTTTCTGACGGCGCGTGATGCATGGTGCGCCCGCCCCGACGCGCGCGTCATCCACTCCGGTGGCGTCGCGCGCTAAATCGCGAGAGCGCCGGAACAAACATCATTTTCGGGCCGCGCGCCGCGCCGCCGCGCTTCGATCGCGATGGATGGGTGGGTCACGCTGCACAGGGTGGGTGGGTATGGTAGGGGTGAGGTGGGGTGGCTTGGGCGTGGTGAGGTGGGTTGGGTGTGGTGAGGTGAGGTGAGGTGAGGTGGCTTGGGCGTGGTGAGGTGAGGTGGGGTGGCTTGGGCGTGGTGAGGTGGCTTGGGCGTGGTGAGGTGAGGTGAGGTGGCTTGGGCGTGGTGAGGTGAGGTGGGGTGGCTTGGGCGTGGTGAGGTGAGGTGGGGTGGGGTGGCTTGGGCGTGGTGAGGTGAGGTGGGTTGGGTGTGGTGAGGTGAGGTGAGGTGGGTTGGGTGTGGTGAGGTGAGGTGGGTTGGGTGTGGTGAGGTGAGGTGAGGTGGGTTGGGTGTGGTGAGGTGAGGTGAGGTGAGGTGGGTTGGGTGTGGTGAGGTGAGGTGAGGTGAGGTGGGTTGGGTGTGGTGAGGTGAGGTGAGGTGGCTTGGGCGTGGTGAGGTGAGGTGAGGTGGCTTGGGCGTGGTGAGGTGAGGTGGCTTGGGCGTGGTGAGGTGAGGTGGGGTGGCTTGGGCGTGGTGAGGTGGGGTGGGTGTGGTGAGGTGAGGTGGGGTGGGTGTGGTGAGGTGAGGTGAGGTGAGGTGGGTTGGGTGTGGTGAGGTGGGTTGGGTGTGGTGAGGTGGGTTGGGTGTGGTGAGGTGGGTTGGGTGTGGTGAGGTGAGGTGGGTTGGGTGTGGTGAGGTGAGGTGGGTTGGGTGTGGTGAGGTGAGGTGGGTTGGGTGTGGTGGGTTGGGTGGAGTGAGTGGGTGGTGTGGTGTGTGTGTGTGTGGGTTGGTGGGTGAGAGGGATGCACACGTAAGCTTCCGCGGCTCGAATCCATAAGTTCTTGACTATCCGGGAGACACTGTGTTGTGGCCTCCCAGCCAACGACGCGGCGTCTCGCGGATAGCCAAGAATTTAGGGGTGAGAGGGACGCAGAACAGAGCCGGAATGGCACTTAATGGGTTATACCGTTAAGTTTTCCTTGATTTTACGTTTACCAAACGATTACTCTGGTAATATTTCCCAATGTTATTCGTAAGAGATTATGTACCGTATTATGTCCTAAATTACTGTCAGTTATGTAATTGTCTGCAAAACGATAATTTGTACGGTGTTCCTTCATTACTTCCTTATATTCTGTTCAGTATTTTTTCATTCCTCCCCTTGTTCACTTCCAATAGTTCTTTCCCTTTCCTTTTATTATCATTCTCATCTCTGGTTTTGTTTTCAATGTTCGGCCATCCCGAATAAGTTTTTTCTGGGTTTACTCAATCACTTAATGCGTATGCTGGGATGGTTCGTAGTATTGAATCCCACAAGTAAATGTATAATATATCCTCCTTTTTGTTCATTGTTCACAGTTTAGGCACTACAGGGATAAATGGTTATTTACGTTTAGAGCAATATTAGGATAACTGATTTTATGTGTGATAAGTATTGGCTTTAATTAATCTCATTTTCAGAATGTTACTTCATGGATATTTCTTATTTAACAAACATTCGAGAATAAACAAAAGTGGCAATAAAATTAACTTAAAAATTATGGCACAGAATTCCAAGTATATGGTATTCTCAAATTCAATTTTACCCTGAAATATGAAATGTCAGTTAAAATTACTTACTCCGAACGCCTCAACTGTAATTTTTGTAAATGTAAATTCATTAAAGTGGTTAGATGAAAGAGCAGGCCTCATGGCTTGCGCCTCGCCACAAATTAAAGAAATTGTTTGTTTGTGGTACCTAGTGAAAATAATCTCTCTAGTTCTCGATTTGGCATTTGAAATGGTTTGGATTAATAACTTCATTACTGTTTTCCACTCGAACTCTTCCTGTGTTGTAAAATATTTTTTTAAAAGCGAAAATAGAGCTTCAGAGTGGAAACGTTTCACTGTTTCCTACAACCCGTGCCAAGAAAAATGAGCCCTACCGAAAATGATATAGAATTTAAAAATGGTGTAATTTGGAAGACTACGAGGTAGAATCTTAACTGAATTCCTTCCAGGGATACTCGTATTATGTGAAAGGGCACACAGTTCACGAGGTACGCACGTTGACAGTGTAGTGAGCATTGCCATTGATAGAGTGTGTTGCAGTTTACGTGAAATGTGGGGGTGGTCTTTTCCTTAGATCACAAACTGCGTCCTAAGTATTCGCAATAAAACTGCTTGAAGCTGTCGGCGAAGGTGTGTGTGTGTGTGTGTGTGTGTGTGTGTGTGTGTGAAATTCCTCCTCCAGCAGTAGTACACGTAAAGCATATTGCGCCGACAGTTTCGTATCAACATAGCTGCTATCTTTCCTTAGCGTATTGTATACAGAAGGAATATGAAATGCTTATACTGACTGGGAGATTCTCTCGTCGAGTCCCTATTACTGGCAAAATTTTCACAAGCCAGCCTTTTAAGTGGTTTGAAACTTTCCACTATCTGGTTTAGAATTCTAGAGGTCGACCGCTCTGATTAATTGTCTCCGTTGTTTCTTACGACGCAGTATTTATGATTACGGACCTCTGGCGGCCCGCTATATTTCTCCATTTTTAGATCAGAGCAATGCGCTGATTTCGAATCCTCGTATGGCCCAATGGTTCAAGAAACTCCAAGAAAAGCGTCGGAAATCAAAAAAAGCAGCGTTCGTCTGTGTATCTACCGAGAAACCAAATGCGTTCCCAGGTAGAATACTTTCTTTCACGATTCCATCAGCAGGACCCGAGTGCATTACCCTGTAGCAGGAAATGAAACTAAGGCCTTAGGAGATGATACAAATGATGGAGCGATGGTGGATTGAGCGTCAGGGAAAACAGAACAACTGAAAGCTGCTGCGAACTAATAATGAGACATCGGTAACCAAACACCGATTTTACTAAACGTCGATGCTCAAAGTTAAAACATCGATGTTAGTAATATATTGACTAAAATCATCGATGTTTTCAACTGGGTTTAGTAAACTGCAACTTCGTGTACAACAAAATTTAATTAGACAGTGCTTATGTTTGTAAATTCACCAAATAAGGATACGTGAACAAGGAGCAGTCCCTACGCTTCCAGTGCATTTATTGACCACTTCTCGATATGCGAAATGAATATGAAGAAACAGGAAATACAAGCGCCTGGAAGTCATCTCGGGCAAAGAGTTTGCCAATGAAGGTAGTACAAACAGTGTTCCTAAGGTTCCATCGCATTAACAACTAACAATGTTATCAGTTGTGTTTCCATATTGTAATTTTTTCAGTACTGTGATTATAGGATTTTCTCTTTCAGAAACAAAACATCAGAAACAAATCATCGGAAACAAATCATCGGAAACAAATCATCGGAAACAAATCATCGGAAACAAATCATCGGAAACAAATCATCGGAAACAAATCATCGGAAACAAAACATCGGAAACAAAACATCGGAAACAAAACATCGGAAACAAATCATCGGAAACAAATCATCGGAAACAAAACATCGGAAACAAAACATCGGAAACAAAACATCGGAAACAAAACATCGGAAACAAAACATCGGAAACAAAACATCGGAAACAAAACATCGGAAACAAAACATCGGAAACAAAACATCGGAAACAAAACATCGGAAACAAAACATCGGAAACAAAACATCGGAAACAAAACATCGGAAACAAAACATCGGAAACAAAACATCGGAAACAAAACATCGGAAACAAAACATCGGAAACAAAACATCGGAAACAAAACATCGGAAACAAAACATCGGAAACAAAACATCGGAAACAAAACATCGGAAACAAAACATCGGAAACAAAACATCGGAAACAAAACATCGGAAACAAAACATCGGAAACAAAACATCGGAAACAAAACATCGGAAACAAAACATCGGAAACAAAACATCGGAAACAAAACATCGGAAACGAAGAAAATATCGGAAACAAAACATCGGAAACGAAGAAAATATCGATCAGAAAACACAGACGTCAATACATCGATGTTTAAATCATCGATGTTTCTACAAAAACATTGACGTCAATACCTCGACGTTTAAAACATCTGTGTTTCTACAAAAACATCGACGTCGATGTGGTATCCCTACTGCGAACTTGCATTGTTCCCATCAAATTCCATATGGATCGACCGGGGTTTGAAGTGCAGTAAATGACGGTGAAATAATAGAGCTCTGGCCGCTTTACTAGAACTCGCTTATTACACAGAGTAATAATTTAGCAAATACCATCTTCCTTTCACACTAATTTAGGAGCTATTCGTAATGATGTGACAAGATTAACTGGTCTTCATTGCTTAGGTCTGAGCGTAATTACCTGACGTTCGCAGACATCCCTATTTCACTAGTTTAATTAGTTAATGCAAGCTTCGTATGGATTTTCGGGTCTGTTTATGAATTAATTCTTAAGTTCTTTTTAGATTTCGTGATCGAGATAAAAATAATTAACTGTCTTCCTATCAGGCGAAAGAAGCAGATATGTCAATACAAACAGGACAGGTATTAGTGATATACAAGAAAATGTTAAAACATGTAAACAAATGTAAAAATAAATTTTAACTTTCGTAGCCGCTATGGGTTTATTTGATCTTTCTCTTGGATCAAGTAAAAAAATCGTATTTTTGATTTTAGAGAAATGATAAACATCTTGATTCTTTTAAAATATGGAAGTGATTTATTCCTTGACAATTTCAAATATAATAGGTTACGAAAACAGCTAGAATGAACTTAATAATTAAATAAGACTGATCTGTCACAAAGCAATTACAAATATTTATATCTTTTTCAACTTTTAAAGAGGAGTTTATTTTAGGAACGTCAATGAAAACGAACCGATGTCCCTCATTCCAGCAATAAGACTACCTTAAAAATGGAGTCTCATTTCAGTGTCTAAAATAGCACAGCGACAACATCGTCTAACTGAAGTTACTAGGGTTCTGTTCAGGATAGGCGGATTTTCGACACCAGCTATTTAGGCGAATTGAACTTCAGTCTGGAGGAGAATTCTAGAGATAGACTGTTCTGACAGGACATTTTCCGTGTTTGTCGATTTAATATTAAGTGAATGCCGAAGCAACAACCTCAGAAACGTGCCACGGACCGTGCTCGATCTTTCCTTCCTTCTCCTGGTCTTCTCTCCTCTTACACACACACATTCACATACACTACAAGTGTTATGAGCTTACTGCTGACGCGGCTGGAGCGATACCTGGAGGAGATCCCTCCCAAACGTGTAGGTCGGCGCTGGATATTAAGTTCCACCTGGGAAGGAACATTGGTACTTACGGGGCCACAGAACTCAAATAGCCGATGCGCAGCATCAACACTCACTCAGTCGTACAAATTCCGGACTTCAGTTCGGATGATTCACCCCCCCAACGCGAGCGACGGTGTTCGAGCAGCGGGCGGACATGCGCCCCTCACCACGGCGAGGGCCGGGGGTGCGAGGGGGGGGGGAAGGCGCGCATCGCGGCCGTCAACTGTCGCTGATGGGGCCGGACGGCGCTTGTTTCCGCGCGGTTAGTGACGGACGGGCGCGCGCCGCGTCACGACTCTGCCCGCGCCGTCACGCAGCGATGCGCACAATGAGGGCGGGCAGGAGTGCATTATTGGTTTATTTTTCCATTTTCCTAATTTGGAAGCGTTTCCTCTCGCATGTTATGTGGGAAGAGAACGCAAAGCAAATATGTTTTGAGGGCCGCCTACTTAGTTTGATATTTTTTTAAATGTGGAAAAATGCAGGTATGAATGGAAGGTTGTCATTAGCCAGTCTTCAATAGAGAACGTGTTTTCCTACCTCTCCCCCCTCTCTCTCGCTAATTTTTCAATTCTGTGTCGTCTGTTTTGAAATTAAGAATTACTATTTTGAGAATATTATATTACGTATAGTTTATTTTATTTTCATTGGGATAACCATAAGTGTTAAACATAGGCTTTTGCATGTCTATATCATGAGCTGAAACATTCATATGTTACTGTATCACATTCCTATACATGTTTATTGAAAACTGCTATGATGAATTTCCCAAAAACATATTGAAAAAAGGCCACGGATACAAGAAACTCATAAAAGAAATGAGAATGGAATAGAAAATAAATTTGTAAGGAGACACACACATTTGTGAGTGAAACGGAAAAAGTTGCTTTGAGTATCGAACGAGAGGGAAACAGAGAGTTCATAAGCGGACATATACTATATTAGTATGAAGTAAACGGGGGAGGGTAGAATAACCTGGCAGGAATAGCGGGGGCGATCGGAAGGAGACTTGCCAGAAGAGGCGATCGGAGCCTCATCGACAAGCAGCGGCACCCGACCGGCGACGAGCGACGAAACGGCACAACACAACGAGATGAAATAAAGGAGTCCACGAGGAGCCTGGCTGTTGAGGGGGGGGGATCGGAGCGGCGTCGAGGGGCGAGCAAGGGCAGGGGGAAGCAGGCGCGGGCGGTGCCACCCCGCCCTGCCCCGCCTCGGCGCCCGCGCGCTCCATTGCCCTCCAAAGAAAATAAAATCTCGCCCCAGCAAACTCCAGGGGCTGAGAATGCGGGGGAGGAAGGCAGCGAAGCGAGGCGAACGCCGCCCGCCGTGACCTGGCCTCTTCGCCCACGCACTCACGCACGACGCTGGCCTCTTGGACTCGAGTTCACCGGCGGCGATTGCCCGCACATTCTGTCTCTCTCACTGTCTCTTTCATTGTCCCTTTCATTGTCCCTTTCATTGTCCCTTTCATTGTCCCTTTCATTGTCCCTTTCATTGTCCCTTTCATTGTCCCTTTCATTGTCCCTTTCATTGTCCCTTTCATTGTCCCTTTCATTGTCCCTTTCATTGTCCCTTTCATTGTCCCTTTCATTGTCCCTTTCATTGTCCCTTTCATTGTCTCTTTCATTGTCTCTTTCATTGTCTCTTTCATTGTCTCTTTCATTGTCTCTTTCATTGTCTCTTTCATTGTCTCTTTCATTGTCTCTTTCATTGTCTCTTTCATTGTCTCTTTCATTGTCTCTTTCATTGTCTCTTTCATTGTCTCTTTCATTGTCTCTTTCATTGTCTCTCCTTTGATTCAGGATCTCAACAAGGCCTATTTTCCATTTTACACTACCATCAAACCAGAGTGACATATGCATCCACGCAACAAGAGGGACAACTGCAAATTGTCATTTTGAAGGAGAATGGTTTTATTCTGAGCGGTGCCTTTTATTTCGCGCCACAGCACAGGTGGTACTTTTCTACTATAGTATCAACTTTATTGTGTATATCTTTACAATTTTGCCATTAAAATTGCTCTTTTAAAAATGTTTTTGGGGTAAGTCCCTTTAGTAGTGGAAGTGTGATATACCGCTGAAATGTGCATTATGATGCCCTAATCTTACTACAGAAATTGCAGAAAACTCATAAATTACTTTAACGAGGTATTTTTCATTCTGATTTACTATTTAATAATTTTATTGTTTGTGCCTTATTCAATAATTCGCTGAACATTAATCTACCACTGAGTAAGGAATTAATTGTTTATATTCACTAACAATACTAATGTAATACGAGTGAAAAGGTACTCATCGTCACTAATTTTCGCAAATTTCACGTGAAGCAGATGTGCATACGTCACCTTGTGGGGTGCAGCATCACTCCAATACTCATGATTACTGTTATTTGGCAACGCTTGCAAGGGCGAGATCGTTTACACGTAACTCAGGGGATTCAGGACAATAAATCTGAATTAAGTCTCACCCATTACTGAATTTCGATTTCAGTGTGGTACTCTGCGCCACTGCCAAGCGTATGTTCCTATCAAGTTGAAATAATTGGGATAAAAGTGGCTGATCTATTTAATAACTCTTATTTAATGCATGTAGTTAGTACACTTATATTCATCGAAATTTTACAAGATTTTGATTAGAATGTCACACTATCAAAAAGTAAGTTTACCACTAAGGACAAATTTTATTCAAGAAGAGTGGAAAATCTCGCAAGGAATTCAAGTAGTGAGGTATAACGAATTACATCAGAAAGAATATACAAGGGAGAAATGAAGGAAACTGTTGAAAACCTTGACTTTGCGCTTCTGACAATGGATGTAAAAGAAATTCAACGAAAAGAAAAAGAGAAAATTAACCTGTAATTTCTTTTATAATTATCTCTTTATATTGTCCTTTTACGCCTTTTGTACACATGATATATTCAGGAGGAATTTACAAGAGATGCAGTGCTTGATACTATGGTTAGTCCTGATGATGCTCTGTGCTTAAGGATTACACACCAACTCATCTCCTAGTTCCTGGGATTTCTCCGTTGTGTTGCGAGCCACCTCAAGGCCGCTGTCTGTCGGTGGCCTCGGTCGGCAGCGCAATATTAAGGGCAGTGCCTTAGGGACTGGCAGGGCCGCCCGAGAAGCGCCTGCGTTATAAAGGACTTTGAGGCGAACATCGCTCAGACACGCGACCGAGTCCCGCGACATTCAGCGCGCTGCTAGCGTCGCCTGTGGGG
The DNA here is from genome assembly GCA_038098605.1 of Gryllus longicercus. Taxonomy (NCBI): domain Eukaryota; kingdom Metazoa; phylum Arthropoda; class Insecta; order Orthoptera; family Gryllidae; genus Gryllus; species Gryllus longicercus. The sequence continues at coordinate 47,292 of JAZDUA010000648.1, read as the reverse complement.
GTATTAAGGTCTTAGCCGAGCGGCGGAGGAATGGTTGGGGGACGTCGAGCACTGGAGATCCATCAATTAGGCCTCCGCCCACGCGCGGGCGCTCTGCCGACCGGAGGAGAGGGGAAGGGAAGGGAGGAATGTGGTCAGGGAGACGGAGAACACAGGCCAGGGGAGAGAAGCAAGGGATGAGGTTAGTCGAGGCACGAGTGAGGGAGCTGCAGTTGAGGCGGCGGAGAAAATCGTAGTAATGGAGGTAAGAATAAGGGTGGAGATAGCTGGTTCGACGTAGAGAAAAGGCTTAGTGGGGAGGAGGCAGAGCAACGAGGGATGGGGTGGGTGGAAACTGTGCGGGTAGAAGCGGGGCGGGTAGAAGCGAGAGCTATAGAAGCTGGAAGGGGGACGAAGGGGGGAGTCGGAGGGAATGAGGTGGTATTGGCGGAGAACGTGGGAAGGAGTGTAACGAAAAAAAGGCGAGAGGCTAGAAAAAGGGGGTGGGGGCGAAGTAATGAGCCGATGGTATCGGGAAGCAGCAGAGAAAACTGATCTGAAAAGGGCTAAACCCAAGAGGTCGCAAAAGATGAGAGGAATAGAGACGCAAGTTTTCGAAATGAAGATGCGTCGGAGACTTATTCAATTGATTTTAGACGTCGGTGAAGAGGGAGGGGGGCTGACAAACTGATGCGATAGGATTGGAGACGAGAGGCGGTAGAGGCACAGATTCTCAAGAAGAGAGATTCTCAATGAAATAATGCACAACGGAGTTTGAGCAACAGCTGCCACGACGACGAATATGATAACATCCGAGCAAAAGAGACGACAGATTAAACGAATGACGCGGCGTTTGGATATATACGCGTTGCGTTCGTAATGGCGCTTCGCCCAACAGTCGAAAACTACGACAATCTCGATCACGTGCAAGGAAATACGCACCACCGACGCTGGACAGGGCAAGGGAAAAGTGTAGATGCAACGAAACTAGTTTAGACAAGTGCATGAAAGAGGAGAGTTTAGAACGAGCGAAAGGAGTTGAAGGGACATGGCAACAGCTCCATTGTCTGAGAATATGATGGTGGCAGTATGCCAGGGCCCGACGCGGATGATGGATGCGGAGTTGCAGATTCAAATGCTGGCAACAGGGATCGAGGTTTAAACAGAAGACAGATGACTGGGGGAGAGGGTTACAGAAACTAAACGAATTGTGAGATACAGTTACGCAAATGTGAAATGTGGAAGCGGCACGTAGTAATATATGTGAAATGTTTGATGGCAGTATAACGGCGAAGGTAATGAGCTGAAGGACGTACTAATGCGATGAAACATGATGACAGATTGGTCAGTATATGTGTTATGAGATCAATAATCGAGATTGAAGTGAAAATTCTCAATAAATGTACATTTGATGCATAGAAAAGGAAAAAAAAACATGGCTATAGATAGTAAGGAACACCCATTACCAAAATTCATTTACGAAATTGAGCGCCATGATTAAGAAATTTCATCAATACAGGCCCGTTAAGAGTTTTATTAAGCGTACATTAGACAGTAACGTCAAGAAGCTTGAAATCGGGAAAGAAGGGTAAAAGATACTGACAAATATTGATCGGTTTCATTCCGACCAGAAGGAAAAAGGGGTAACATTGAGTCAGAATAGCTAATTCCGACGATAAGGCGTCCATTCTTCGCACCATATTGTGGTAAGTATGCATTAGAAAAAGGGTAGTCGGGTGGCAGAAATACGGTGAAGATACCAAGGTGAAAAGCTACATGGAACGTCAAACGGGTCGAAGATCGCTCGGACACATCAACCGAATGGAGGGAAGCATAACTGCGATGACCATGAGGGGGTAAAATGGGGAAAACAGGACAGGAAGGACGCCAGGCGTCAGCAGGCTGATGACCACGATAACCGGATGCAGGGCGACGAGTGAAGGGCAGTAGAACGGAAGGGGCTGTAGGCCACGAAGGGGTGGTGAAGGGAGTGGTAGGAGGGGAGGGAGGAGGGGAGGGAGGAGGGGAGGGAGGAGGGGAGGGCGGAGGGGAGGGCGGAGGGGAAGGAAGAGGGGAGGGAGGAAGGGACGAATGGTGGTGCAGCGCGGGGGGGGGGGGGGGGCTGCCGCAACGGGGCAGGCGCTATCGCCGCGCCCGAGCGGACCGGCAGGCGCCCCGAGGGGGGCAGTAAACCGCTATCTACAGCCCCCCTTCCCCCCTGAACACCCGACTGAGAGGCGGCACGCCCCCCCCCCCCCCCCGGCACCGGCAGCAGCAGCAGCAGCGACGGTACTGCGCGAGGGGCGTCAGATAGAGCGAAGAATATATTGTAACCAAACCGATTACCTGTGGAATCGGTTGGCCGCCCTGCCACTAGCTCAGATCGGTGACGGAAGGAACTGTTATGCGGGAACACAAATTAAATAAACACTTGTTCACTGGTAAAATGATTCAATTTATTTCTGGGCATGAATGATAGTAAAAAAAATGCACCAGAGAAATTTCAACTATAAACTAGCAATGGAAAGGAAAATTGAAGAGATCGATTAAAATAGAAAGGAAAGAACATTAGGCGTTAGTAATCAGTAAAGCTTATGACTAGGAAGAAAATCAACTTGTTATAACTAATATTTACATGAATTACAGGATGACAATTTTAACGCGCCTGAGCGCGACACTACATTACGTAAGTCTTGGAGTTGAACGACCCTCGGGTTGTTAAACCCGGTAGAGTTCTTTGTGAGCCCAGGCAGGCACTCGACCGGCAGCTGGAAGGAGGGCGGCGGCCTTGGGCGAAGGGGCCTCCGCCGCCGTCCGTCACGCCCCTTTGGCGCGTGGTGTCAGCTGAGCGGTCCTCGGATTACCGCGCCACCACTGGCAGCGGCGTCTGGGTGAACTAGCAGCGAAGTACTTGAAGATTGCCGGGATTTTTCTCCCGACCGCAGGCGCAGAGTAAACAACCAAGCGTTCTTCTGATTGTCGTGACAGTCTTTTACAAGTCCGGTTTCAGAAAATTAAGAAATCCGTCACGAATAATTCAAGAACACGAATTATCAAACTCCAGAAAAATTCCTCTATTTACTACAGTCTGCTCAAGGCTCGAGCTGGTAGCCAAAAAAAATTCTAAGTCCGGTAGAGTTGAACTTGCCTCTAACCGCACAATATTCCCACCAAGAACAACTTCTGCCCCGACTGTTCCGTCTAGAGATCAAATCTTCTGCCCACTGGCCTCGTCTAATGCCCCAGCTCTTCTCTCGACTGATGCCCCAGCTATTCTGAAATTCTCTCCGTCGAAATCGCACCAGGTTAGCTCTTCTCCCCACCCCAATTTCTTACGTGTTCAAATCCCCTTTGATAGCAGTGTCGCTATTGGTCGGAAGTTGTGTCGCAGTGAAATATTCTAGCCCAATCGCAGCGTGAGAAGCGAAGGAAAATTCCACCCTTTGTGCAGGCTGCGAGCATGCGAGCTGTTCTCGAACCTTCTAGAAATTTGGCCCTCGGAGGCGTAGTGGGGCGCGTTCGATGATGGAAATATCGCTCTGGGCTCCCCCGAAACTGGGTGGTCTCGAAATTCACAGCCGGCTCTGAACACTTGTACAGTGTCTGTCAACGGCAGTCCTCCAAACGACCGGTTTAATGGGGGAGAGGCGGTAATGGCCCCCGCGATAAGTGAGACTACGCGTGCATTGCAAGCTGTTTAAACTCCCGGTAGAATTCTGGGTGGTCCGAGTTTGTTATATTTAATTTTTCCAGCATGAATTTCGTTTCAAAAAGTATGACGAAATCGGTTTCGCTACATTGGCCTTCCCCACCGAATAAAAAAAAATTTGAGTTAGAGGAATTAAATTTCGAAAAGCGAGAATTTTTTTGTTTAAGTCACAATTCAAAAACAAATAGCGAAACCCGAAATGAATGCTTTTATCTGTAACTCTCATAAAATTTAGTTCACCATTGTACGTAAAAAATTAAAATACTCTTTCTAATTAAATCTAGTAAAGTACAAAAAAATTGAAAAACTTAGTAAAATTAAAAAAAATTTGGGAAAAGAGAGAAAAATTTGGTAAAACCAGGGTGGTTTTGGATTTTCTTCCTGTTTACCCCAGAAGCACAAATTCTGCGGAGGAGCCCACGAGAATCTCAGATCTAATACACCTAGTAAGTGCACCGTCGAGTTAATTTCCGTTCCCTTCTTTATTCCCTCTTTTAATAACCGTTGCAAATTTTGACCAATTCCCCTCTTTAGATTTTCTTCCCCTTTTCTGATATTTCCCCCGTCGGTAATACCTAATTTCTTAAATTGCGGAAGAATCCACGATAATCTCAAATCTAATACGCCTAGTGAATGTACTGTCGGGTTACTTTCAGTTTCCTTCTTTATTTCCACTTTCACTAACCGATTTAAATTTCGCACAACTTCCATCTTTAAATTTTCTTCCTTTTTCCTGATGTTTTCCCCATCAATGATATCTGATTTCTCGAATTTTTCATGAAATTGGCCGACTTCTGCGCAAAATTCGGGTTCAATTCTAGTCAATTCTCCGCTCATTTCTGCCCTAATCTCGGTAATACTTCCGATAACTGGCTCGCAGTACGCTGCAATTTTGCTATCACCTGCCTGGAGCTTTTGTTTAATTTCTGTTTGAATATTCCCTAGGCGCGAATTTATTTCAGTTTTCGAACTCTGTAATTCTTTACCTAGATTTCCCACGCTATTCTCAATTTCCCCGCATCTACCCTCGAGCTGGTTCTGCAATGTCCCAATCTCGCAATTAAATTTTGCCTCCAACCTTTCAAATTTTTCAGCATGGTCAGCCAAGCAGCCGTCCAGCCGGTCAAATCTCTGCGAATGTTTCTCGTTAATGTCCGAAATTTGTTCTAATAGAGTTTCTTGAACCTCTGAAATCTGTTTCTTATTTCCCGAAATTTGTTCCGTAAAGGATTCCTTATTTTCTGAAATTTTTACGTTAACCTCTGAAATTTGTTTCATGAGTTTGTCATTGCTTTCAGAATGTTTTTCTGATATTTCTTTCGATAGAGATTCCTTAAGTTTTTCCATACTTTCTAACATTTGTTTCATGAAAATTTGCATGAAATCGGGAGTGGTCTCGGGTGGTGATTGTTCCCCTAAATTCTCCCCTTCTGCCACATCGATACCTGACTCGTCCAGCATTTTGGAAGTTTTAAACGGCACGCGCACACGATAGCAACACACGAGGCACAACACAGTAGCACTCACAAACAAAATACACCAATAAAACAAATCATTACCAGTCAACAAGTTGTTTCTCTCATAACAATATCCTTCCATCCATTTATAACAATATTTTGGTTAAATTTAATTTTAAAATTTGGGCGTGAAAAAACCTCAATTATTCGGCCGTCGGGCCCCACGGTGACCACGCCAATTGTAACCGAACCGCGGTAATTAGGTCGTTCAGGCCCCACGTTGAATAGCGCCAATTGTAACCAAACCGATTACCTGTGGAATCGGTTGGCCGCCCTGCCACTAGCTCAGATCGGTGACGGAAGGAACTGTTATGCGGGAACACAAATTAAATAAACACTTGTTCACTGGTAAAATGATTCAATTTATTTCTGGGCATGAATGATAGTAAAAAAAAATGCACCAGAGAAATTTCAACTATAAACTAGCAATGGAAAGGAAAATTGAAGAGATCGATTAAAATAGAAAGGAAAGAACATTAGGCGTTAGTAATCAGTAAAGCTTATGACTAGGAAGAAAATCAACTTGTTATAACTAATATTTACATGAATTACAGGATGACAATTTTAACGCGCCTGAGCGCGACACTACATTACGTAAGTCTTGGAGTTGAACGACCCTCGGGTTGTTAAACCCGGTAGAGTTCTTTGTGAGCCCAGGCAGGCACTCGACCGGCAGCTGGAAGGAGGGCGGCGGCCTTGGGCGAAGGGGCCTCCGCCGCCGTCCGTCACGCCCCTTTGGCGCGTGGTGTCAGCTGAGCGGTCCTCGGATTACCGCGCCACCACTGGCAGCGGCGTCTGGGTGAACTAGCAGCGAAGTACTTGAAGATTGCCGGGATTTTTCTCCCGACCGCAGGCGCAGAGTAAACAACCAAGCGTTCTTCTGATTGTCGTGACAGTCTTTTACAAGTCCGGTTTCAGAAAATTAAGAAATCCGTCACGAATAATTCAAGAACACGAATTATCAAACTCCAGAAAAATTCCTCTATTTACTACAGTCTGCTCAAGGCTCGAGCTGGTAGCCAAAAAAAATTCTAAGTCCGGTAGAGTTGAACTTGCCTCTAACCGCACAATATTCCCACCAAGAACAACTTCTGCCCCGACTGTTCCGTCTAGAGATCAAATCTTCTGCCCACTGGCCTCGTCTAATGCCCCAGCTCTTCTCTCGACTGATGCCCCAGCTATTCTGAAATTCTCTCCGTCGAAATCGCACCAGGTTAGCTCTTCTCCCCACCCCAATTTCTTACGTGTTCAAATCCCCTTTGATAGCAGTGTCGCTATTGGTCGGAAGTTGTGTCGCAGTGAAATATTCTAGCCCAATCGCAGCGTGAGAAGCGAAGGAAAATTCCACCCTTTGTGCAGGCTGCGAGCATGCGAGCTGTTCTCGAACCTTCTAGAAATTTGGCCCTCGGAGGCGTAGTGGGGCGCGTTCGATGATGGAAATATCGCTCTGGGCTCCCCCGAAACTGGGTGGTCTCGAAATTCACAGCCGGCTCTGAACACTTGTACAGTGTCTGTCAACGGCAGTCCTCCAAACGACCGGTTTAATGGGGGAGAGGCGGTAATGGCCCCCGCGATAAGTGAGACTACGCGTGCATTGCAAGCTGTTTAAACTCCCGGTAGAATTCTGGGTGGTCCGAGTTTGTTATATTTAATTTTTCCAGCATGAATTTCGTTTCAAAAAGTATGACGAAATCGGTTTCGCTACAATATTAACGCAGAGCGGCGCCCGTTTCCTTATCAGCGGGGCGCGAGACGGAGGCGAAAAACTTTTCCGCAAAGTGGGAAAATAAATAATCGACCGTAATGCGGTGATATCCGCGTCGCGTAGGGCGCTCAATTATCGCGGAGGGAAACATCCCGAAAGAACCGCAGAAACGGCGAAGCCATAGGTCGCTCACGCCGGAGGCACGGCGGCGCGGATTGAATTACTCGGCAAAGCGCGGAAATGTTCGCGCAACGCGCAGAAGGCGCGGGCGGCCCAACCTTTCACTCGAGCGAACGGGCGTTTCGCTCTCGCGAGATGAAACGCCGCCTCGCGAAGGCGCGGAGGACGTGCGCGCGTAAATAAACCCTCCCCCCGGGGAGGAATCTAGAGTGAACTCGCCCGTGTTATTCCTCTCTTCGGAGGACGCTGCAGTTGCAACGCCAAGGACGTCTTGTTGGCAGCGTTCCACCTTGGCGCGCACTTAATTCGGAATTACTCGTACAATTGCAGTGTTCAACGCGGCAGTTGCTAGTGGTAATTAATATTCATGTGCATCTCACATGAGCCGAGAAAAAAGGAAGATGTGTGATCAAGCCCGGTCTAAGACGTTTCTACATCGAAGATCTAAGCCTTAATCTCCGTTTGTCTTTACGACGCAGAATGCACAAACGCTGCAATGAAGACACTGAACCCACATTTTTTTCAACACCTGACGGGAAGATACACAGAATGTGCTCCGAAGCTTATCAAATGCATCATAAAGGAGCTCTAGATTACCATAAATTAGGAATGGAAATGCTGGTTTTTATTTATACTATGAACGAACGAGTTGCACGATGAACAATCTGACAGTAATAATGTTAAGTTCGAAAGAACAACACAATCTTACGCGAAGAGGGGAAATTCACATAAAAATCACATATTAAAAAAAAAAATTATAGACTGTGTTCATTAGGAGCTTTTCAGATCAAGTTTGACTTCTTTAGCACGCCTTTTTTCGTCCGAATACTTTATGCATATTACATTAATTACGATATTAAATAATTATTAAAGTATTCAAATTATTCTAAATTTGAACTAAATGTAACCCTGAGAGAGCATCTTCTTCACATTATTTTGCATTATCAGTTTGTTGCACTTGTGAAATCAAAAATAATTTAGAAACCGTTCGTAACCACTTCGTTAAAAGTGTTGCAGCAAAAATGATTGGTCGACGTTAAGATTTAATTTTTTTCTTTAGATATGTTCCCACCCAAAACGTCATGCGTTTCACAATGTCCATTTCCATCACGATAACCATAAATGGCAACAAAAATGAATATGCATGCAAATGGCCTACAATCATTTGCAGATGCATGTAAACAATTAGTTGCTGCTAATTGCGTTGGGGCCTGAAGCTATCACCCACTACATTAATTGTTTCAGTAACCTCTACAGTACCTTTCGTTAGCCTTCATTACCTCGACGCTTCATTTCCACAATAATACAGATGTTTACTGACCCATTGCTCGTTTAGTAAACAGTTTTGTGCTCTGCGAATTGCGCATGAATCGATATTGAAATGTAATATTATATATTTCACTCGGAATTGTGGCAAGAAAGCTGGAAAGAGTAAGGGAATATCGACAGAGTCGAAAGAATTTGTAGAATTATTTAGAGGTGTAAGAGGAGACGCCTGAATAGATCATGCAACACTGGGCAAAGTGCGGCGTCCATGAACTGTCCAGCCCTCGAGCAAATCAGTAGAGAAGAGGGAAGGGGGATTGTGACCGAAGAGATCATCGAGAAGTTGACTTCGCGCGACGAACTATCGCTCACGTCCAGCGAGCGCCTGACAGAGTGTAGAGCAGGGCCTTATAACTCCCGTATGAGGTGGAAACCATTACGGTGGCGCGCTCTGCTGCAGCACCTTCTTACAGGAACTAAAGCACCAACTGCTGCCAACGATACTTAAAAACGTGCGTGGCTGCTGCAAAAGTTCGCAAGCAGGCTCTTAATGTCACAAAAGATAGCGCTGACGTTCACGCTTTCCTCAGCAGTTTGTAATACATGTATATTATGAATAATTGAACATTTGAAAGATACTTTTCCTATATCTCACAAATTTGCCAACATTTATGTGTGGAATTGGGCCTAACCTGCAGCTGTACCAGGCGACACTAGCGCCTCCGAGAGTAGCACTTTCGAGCGTTGACCCCGGTTTTGATGGAGAGTTGCCGGGCCCTGCTGTGCGGTCTCTCGACCGCGCCTTCCCCCGCGCGCGCGGGGCGGTGCTCTTTAAGCCGTGGGCGGGGCGTGAGGGAGGGGAGGGGAGGGGAGGGGAGGGGGACTGCGGTGCGGGGCGAAAGGTCAGCGGGGCGCGCGGTGGCGGCTGCCGGGACAGCGCCATGCCGCCGCCACCGCCGCCGCGGCACGCAACAAGTCGGGCGCCGGGCCCGCGCGCTGCGGCCGCCAGGCAGCGCTGTGGAGTGGCGCGGGTCGTCGCCTCCTGCCCCGTGCCAGGAGGAATATTTAGGTATAGGAAGATTACTGTAAAGGCGGCTCCATACATTCGGCATTCACCGAGCAGCTCGTCCAAACCCGAGCAGCTGATGTGTTCGGCGAATGTTCGCTCCCTTTGATGTGACCTAAAGACCGACACGCGGTGGGAAGGGCGAATACCGAACGTTCGGCGCTCGGCGAATCGCAAGCAACCCGTCCACACTACTCGGGATTCGGCGAGCGGTTGCTCGGGATTCGTCGAATGCCGCATGTGTGGAGCCGCCTTAAGAAGGAACCACTTTCACAGACACTGTTTTGCTTCCGCTCGCAATAAAACCGCAGATTATGTCCATACGCTCAATTCCTCAATGTGTTCGTTGGCAGCTGGACCATTTGCAAGTGGAATCTACACTACCTCCCCCAATGCCATCGTCCGACATATTCTTTTCTTTCGCGTCCTGCCAAATGAGTATCTTCTTATATTACCTATTCTCGGCAAGAAAGTTTTGGCATGTCGAAGCGATCTGCAATCGAGAGCAGTATCGATTTTCTGCGTATGCATAGAAGAAGAAGATTGCAGTCGATGGAGAGTGTTGTACGCTATGACGTGCAGCTACTCCATATTAATTGACGAATCTCATATCTCGATCCACAGAGTAAGCATGTTAAAATACTTTTGGCATCCTAGCAAGTAGTAAGGAAGAAAAAAAGGGACAAAAGATATTGTAAGTTAATTTTAAGTACATTTAAATAATCATAATTAATGTAAAGAGCCGCTCAGGACAGCCGAGATCGTTAAGGCTGTAGTGCTGTGGCAATCGCGGATGGTAGGATCAAGGGTTCGAGTCCCGTCTCGGGAGTCTCTCTCGAGTCTCCTCTCTCGTTGAGTGTGTGTGTGTGTCTGTATGTTTGTGGTTCTCTTCGCTCTTCATCATCATTATCTACTTCATCCCTCCAGGGCTAACAACCATAGGGTGTAAATATGGATGAAGTGCAAAAGGTCAAGTGGCGCGTTTTCGTGGTCCTGGGATGGCTAAAGCGCGACAAAAAAAAAAAAAAAAAAAAAAAAAAAAAAAAAAAAAAAAAAAAAAAACCACGAAGGGAAAAAGTAGAGTGTTTCATACACTAACCTGCCCACAAGAAAGTAAACACTAGTAAATAATAACAAAAAAGACAATAATTGTTTCTCTGAACACGAGATTAAGGCGTATTCAAGAGGCGGTTAGTGTAAACACAAAGACGAGTGTATAGATAAATATTTGAATAACCCTAGGGTGAATATTTGAATCTATAATGGGTATGATGGAGGAAACGGGAAGGAAAGGAGAACTGAACATTTATGATATCCACAGAAGATTAGCTCATACGTCTTTCGTAGAAAACGATTAGGCTCATGTAATGTGATCTGGCAATAATAAAGCATCTCTTTCTTATTCTCTTACAAACATGAGTTATTCAGTGTTTACGACTATTTATTTTAAGACTATTATCATGGAATTCGACGAATGTAAGTGTGGTACGAGGTAATGAAAGGAAATGAGGGTTCATAAAAACGTGGTAGATAAAGTGAGCGTGTAGTTATCAGTGCACAGCATTGCAGTAGTTGAGCTATGAATGCTAGGAATGTTTATAGTAATGAAATGAAGGATTTTAGTGCCGCTTATTACACGTTATGGAAATTGTAACTACTATCGTCATAAAACGTATGGATGTTATCAACTTCGAAAATGTCTTACTTCATTAAATGAGTATGTAAGGGTAGTACTAAATAAATAGGATTATGATATCTAAAAAATACAATAGGTAGAGAGACTAAGTAACATGAAATAATACGCAGACAAATAATTGAAAAAGAAGAAGAAGAGCACAGTTGAGACAAAATTTAAAGAGAGATGGGGTAGCGCAGACAAGTTGGGAAGAGTCTTGTAAATTGGTCTGAGAGGGAGGGACACTTATTTCAGGAGGGGTGGTTCAGGGTAGAGGAACTGCAGGGCGTGGCGAGGTGGAGAGGGAGAGAGCGAAGTGGTCTGGGACAGGACCGGGGCGCGGCCATGTGATCTGGGGCAGGGGCGCGGCCATGTGGTCTAGGGCAGGGGCGCGGCCATGTGGTCTGGGGCAGGGGCGCTGCCATGTGGTCTGGGGCAGGGGCGCGGCCATGTGGGTTGAGGCAGGGGCGCGGCCATGAGGTCTGGGGCAGGGGCGCGGCCATGTGGTCTGGGGCAGGGGCACGGCCATGTGGTCTGGGGCAGGGGCGCGGCCATGTGGTCTGGGGCAGGGGCGCGGCCATGTGGTCTGGGGCAGGGGCGCGGCCATGAGGTCTGGGGCAGGGGCGCGGACATGTGGTCTGGGGCAGGGGCGCGGCCATGTGGTCTGGGGCAGGGGCGCGGCCATGTGGGTTGAGGCAGGGGCGCGGCCATGAGGTCTGGGGCAGGGGCGCGGCCATGTGGTCTGGGGCAGGGGCGCGGCCATGTGGTCTGGGGCAGGGGCGCGGCCATGTGGGTTGGGGCAGGGGCGCGGCCATGTGGTCTGGGGCAGGGGCGCGGCCATGTGGTCTGGGGCAGGGGCGCGGCCATGTGGTCTGGGGCAGGGGCGCGGCCATGTGGTCTGGGGCAGGGGCGCGGCCATGTGGTCTGGGGCAGGGGCGCGGCCATGTGGTCTGGGGCAGGGGCGCGGCCATGTGGTCTGGGGCAGGGGCGCGGCCATGTGGTCTGAGGCAGGGGCGCGGCCATGAGGTCTGGGGCAGGGGTGCGGCCATGTGGTCTGGGGCAGGGGCGCGGCCATGAGGTCTGGGGCAGGGGCGCGGCCATGTGGTCTGGGGCAGGGGCGCGGACATGTGGTCTGGGGCAGGGGCGCGGCCATGTGGTCTGGGGCAGGGGCGCGGCCATGTGGTCTGGGGCAGGGGCGCGGCCATGTGGTCTGGGGCAGGGGCGCGGCCATGAGGTCTGGGGCAGGGGCGCGGCCATGTGGTCTGGGGCAGGGGCGCGGCCATGTGGTCTGGGGCAGGGGCGCGGCCATGTGGGTTGGGGCAGGGGCGCGGCCATGTGGTCTGGGGCAGGGGCGCGGTAATGTCGTCTGGGGCAGGGGCAGGGGCGCGGCCATGTCGTCTGGGGCAGGGGCAGGGGCGCGGCCATGTGGTCTGGGGCAGGGGCGCGGCCATGTGGTCTGGGGCAGGGGCGCGGCCATGAGGTCTGGGGCAGGGGCGCGGCCATGTGGTCTGGGACAGGGGCGCGACCATGAGGTCTGGGGCAGGGGCGCGGCCATGAGGTCTGGGGCAGGGGCGCGGCCATGTGGTCTGGGGCAGGGGCGCGGCCATGTGGTCTGGGGCAGGGGCGCGGCCATGTGGTCTGGGGCAGGGGCGCGGCCATGTGGTCTGGGGCAGGGGCGCGGCCATGTGGTCTGGGGCAGGGGCGCGGCCATGTGGTCTCGGGCAGGGGCGCGGCCATGTGGTCTGGGGCAGGGGCGCGGCCATGTGGTCTGGGGCAGGGGCGCGGCCATGAGGTCTGGGGCAGGGGCGCGGCCATGTGGTCTGGGGCAGGGGCGCGGCCATGTGGTCTGGGGCAGGGGCGCGGCCATGTGGGTTGGGGCAGGGGCGCGGCCATGTGGTCTGGGGCAGGGGCGCGGCCATGTGGTCTGGGGCAGGGGCAGGGGCGCGGCCATGTGGTCTGGGGCAGGGGCAGGGGCGCGGCCATGTGGTCTGGGGCAGGGGCAGGGGCGCGGCCATGTGGTCTGGGGCAGGGGCGCGGCCATGTGGTCTGGGGCAGGGGCGCGGCCATGTGGTCTGGGGCAGGGGCGCGGCCATGTGGTCTGGGGCAGGGGCGCGGCCATGTGGTCTGGGGCAGGGGCGCGGCCATGTGGTCTGGGGCAGGGGCGCGGCCATGTGGTCTGGGGCAGGGGCGCGGCCATGTGGTCTGGGGCAGGGGCGCGGCCATGTGGTCTGGGGCAGGGGCGCGGCCATGTGGTCTGGGGCAGGGGCGCGGCCATGTGGTCTGGGGCAGGGGCGCGGCCATGTGGTCTGGGGCAGGGGCGCGGCCATGTGGTCTGGGGCAGGGGCGCGGCCATGTGGTCTGGGGCAGGGGCGCGGCCATGTGGTCTGGGGCAGGGGCGCGGCCATGTGGTCTGGGGCAGGGGCGCGGCCATGTGGTCTGGGGCAGGGGCGCGGCCATGTGGTCTGGGGCAGGGGCGCGGCCATGTGGTCTGGGGCAGGGGCGCGGCCATGTGGTCTGGGGCAGGGGCGCGGCCATGTGGTCTGGGGCAGGGGGCGCGGCCATGTGGTCTGGGGCAGGGGCGCGGCCATGTGGTCTGGGGCAGGGGCGCGGCCATGTGGTCTGGGGCAGGGGCGCGGCCATGTGGTCTGGGGCAGGGGCGCGGCCATGTGGTCTGGGGCAGGGGCGCGGCCATGTGGGTTGAGGCAGGGGCGCGGCCATGAGGTCTGGGGCAGGGGCGCGGCCATGTGGTCTGGGGCAGGGGCGCGGCCATGAGGTCTGGGGCAGGGGTGCGGCCATGTGGTCTGGGGCAGGGGCGCGGCCATGAGGTCTGGGGCAGGGGCGCGGCCATGTGGTCTGGGGCAGGGGCGCGGACATGTGGTCTGGGGCAGGGGCGCGGCCATGTGGTCTGGGGCAGGGGCGCGGCCATGAGGTCTGGGGCAGGGGTGCGGCCATGTGGTCTGGGGCAGGGGCGCGGCCATGTGGTCTGGGGCAGGGGCGCGGCCATGTGGGTTGAGGCAGGGGCGCGGCCATGTGGTCTGGGGCAGGGGCGCGGCCATGTGGTCTGGGGCAGGGGCGCGGCCATGAGGTCTGGGGCAGGGGCGCGGCCATGAGGTCTGGGGCAGGGGCGCGGCCATGTGGTCTGGGGCAGGGGCGCGGCCATGTGGTCTGGGGCAAGGGCGCGGCCATGTGGTCTGGGGCAGGGGCGCGGCCATGTGGTCTGGGGCAGGGGCGCGGCCATGTGGTCTGGGGCAGGGGCGCGGCCATGTGGTCTGGGGCAGGGGCGCGGCCATGTTGTCTGGGGCAGGGGCGCGGTCATGTGGTCTGGGGCAGGGGCAGGGGCGCGGTCATGTGGTCTGGGGCGGTGAGGGGCGTGGCGCGTTGGTCGCGGGGGGCGGCAGCCGCCGAAGAAGCCATCGCGACGCAGAAAGCCCGAGCCGCGGCGGAGTGCGCGCGGGCGGCGGGCGCCGTGCGGGAGGGGTCGAGAGTGCCCGAAGGGTCCCCGGAGAGCGCCCGCCCCCGCGCTGCGGCACCGACGAGGCGGAACGGCGCTTGCCGACGCGCGGCGTCGACGCGGCGAAACGCAGCGAGGCGCGGCGGCGGCGGCGGCGGCGGCGCTGTGTCAGACACCGCGCTTCCGCATAGGGCCCTGTCACCGAAGTCCACGAGCGAAAATGGTTTTTTTATAATTTCAGGGAGACAGTGTGAAAATGTATCTTGCGGAATATGGCGAATGGCACCACTAAATTTAGTTCAAAGAAGTTCAGTTTTGAGATTTTCAGATATTTACTTGAAATACCCTCTGTGTAGGCTGAAGGACAGTGTTGGATTGTAAGAGTTTTCGATAACTGTATCTTCAAGCAATCCAAACAGGCGATTCAATATTAATTATAATGTTCTTAATGAAGCACAAATTTGAATAGATAACAGAATAAAATGAAGTTGAAAACTTATTTCTATTAATTCTTATTCTTATTCTTTCTTTAGAGTACGCGTTTGCTACGTTACCCTTCTAATATAATTTGTTTTTATGCGAACTATTCAAGCACACTTTTATTGATACTACTACATATAGAGTCCGAGGCAAGTAATTTCTGTAACATAATTCGTTCTTGATACACGCATATCCAAATTTTGCCAATAATGCCAATATCGTAGTTATTAGGTCTTTAGCGTGAACAAGCCACTTATGTGAGTAGTTCATGATAAATTATGCACGTATTGAATAACGTAGATCTAATGTGATATTGATATTAAGTTACACACAAGTCGATTTATGTAGTGGATACACCTATTAGAGTCCAGACGTGACTAATAGTTACATATGGACTGCGATTGGCGATAATTTTTAGTTGATGTACTGAGTAAATGAAACTTGAGGAAGATTTTTAATTTTTCTTAACACTAAATGAAGCTTTTGCAACTGTTTCATTATTAGAAGTGAAATAACAACAACCCTTCTAATCCATGTAATTCAAGGACGCAGAATGTACGTTCAGAAATATATTAGATCAACGATGTGGCGATGTTACGAAGTAACAAAACTATTTTATAATTTACAAATCCCAGAGCTTTAGCCACAATGATTAGCGGAAATATAACAAGTGAGAAAGTAATAAATTTTGAATAACACAAGAAAAACTTAGCCCATTCAGTTATTTATGTATAGTTAATTTTTATAACGTTAGCATCTGCTATACCTACATAATGATTTCGGCACTAAAGATAATTAGTAAAAGTTACATTTTTGAAAACTAGTATGTACGGGTATGATTGTCGAGGAAGACCCACGACGCCCCTCCCACCCTACACCTGGCGTGTGCCACTGTAAGTAAATAAGTGAAACTCACACAATCAGTGTGTGTCACAATATGTTTTGAGTGATTTACATCGTTCTTTTTTGTTTACTGAAATCGCTGGTTCTTAAGTTTAGGTGAGCGGAATTTTCAATTTATTTTTCAGATTTATCTTGTATTAAGTCACAAAGTAGTGAAAATGTACCAAAAAGTGCATTTTCCTCTTTTTAAGCAGAATCACATAATGAAGCGTGTTTAATAGAAAATGGTTTTTATCTTGTAACGGAAGATAAACTTAACAGAATCAATTTGAGCTTGTTTTATCTAAAAATACTGGTTTGAGACTTCGTGAGTTGCCCTTATAGCGTTGCTGGGTTTTCACAAACCCAGCAACGCTATAAGGGCAACTATGGTCACGGTATAGCCAAACAAATGTAAAATAACAATGCTGTCTTATTCTTAAATCATCAGAGTGTCTTACATTTCCCGACAGAAAATAGAAACCGTGAAAGGGCACCTCCCATAAATTCCTTGGAGAATTAGTCATCTCAAAAGCTCAAAGCATCTGAATGCAAATCAGCGGACCCCGCCTCAATTCCCAGTCGACTTTTCTAATGCTCTGAGAATTGTAATAACTAGTGGTGATACAGCACCATATAATTTCTCGAATTATTTGTAACATTCGCAATTTCGAAGAGAGTCGAACAAAAATGTGAATGGCCAATTTTTTTCTAAGCAAATTTCGCAACCTGACAAACAAATAAAACAAAAAATGGAGAAGTTTCTGAAAAAAAAAAGTTTAAAAATCTTTTATTTCACGGAAAACTACAATATTTTTTACCCCCTCCCAAGTCAGGGGGCCGCGTCATCATCTAGATCGATTGGAGAATAACATTTCGGTGAAAATCCAACTTTTGGTTTGGCCACTAGCGCTGTTCTCAGACGGACAGTTTTTTTTAGCGTAAACCAATTTTCCGGTATCAAGGTCCCTCAAATTGTGAGTTTTGAATACTCAATGAGATTAAAGTTCTTTACAACATATAGAAACAATAATTATCCAATTTTTGTATCCGAGGCCCACAAAAATAGTGTGTCCGTCAAAAATCCCGTTTCGTAACAGCATTTCAATACCAACTCTCTATTAAGAAAGCAGTATGCGGGAAAGTAAAAGGATAACGTATTTCGACCTCGGTCCCCGGGAGGCGGGCCCACTGTACGGCGCGGCCGGGCGCCCGCCCATCCGAAGCAGCGCGCTGCGTGGCGGCGCTGATGAGAAACGTGACAGTGACGCGGCGAATGAGAGAGCTTAGCGCGGGGGCGGGCCACGCGCCCTCAGACGACGCGGCGGCGACGGGCGGCGCGCAAATGGGAAAATGTCGCGAGCGCACGAAAAGGCGACGGACGACCCCCCTTCGGCGGCGGCGGCGGCGCTAACGTTTTATGTCCTGTAGTTTCCATGCACTCGACGCGCGTGTCGGCGGAGTTCTCTCAGGGAAGCAATCATGTTGCTTATAACCGTTACCGTATATGACGGTCAAGCTACGCGCAGGCATGTGATGATTTCGTCACTGAAAAACAGGACGAAATTAAACAGGTAGAGCCGTTTGCAATGAAGATATATTTTAATTATATTCCAAGAAGAAATACCATCATGCCAATATTCGTATTCTACGATGAACAAACACGTTTCTCAATAATTGGCGTAAATAACACTACTTTTGAAAATTAGAAAAATCACTTCTAAATGAGTAAGCAAACGACATCACTTCAGACTATTTGACAGCAGGAACTCTAGTATTAACGCGCCCATAGGCGAGTTGATAGGAACGGTGTATGTTGTCGCAATATGAAGGAGTTAATAGGCCGAATTTGAACTATATGCCTTCGTGGGGGTTAAGTGTTCATAAATTACTTAAAATATAAATTCTAGACAGATAAATGTATCACGCCTAAAAAGAAGAATTGACCTTTACACACCGTGTAAGAATTTCTACAAAAAACTAAACCGAAACGACAAATTCTGGCATTAAACTCATTCTTGTGCCACCGTAACCTTACCAAGATTCACTGACATCAGAAAACAGATTCTCTTCAAAAAGCCATTATTCTGAAAATGTTGCACGAGGTATAATCCATTTTTAACTCTTCAGTATTTCTACTTTTTTTTTCTTCAGTCTCAACTTTTCTCGTTTTTAATGTTTTTGTTTTCGCAATCTGCAGCGTTTTAACAACCATCCCGCTTCAAGTTCTGTTTCCGCACCCAGCCCGGCTCCCGCATGAGATGGCGCTCTCACTTCGATTCCCACACCCGATCCGACTCTCGCACCAAACCCGGCTCCCACTCCGGTTCCCGCACCAAACCCGGCTCCCACTCCGGTTCCCGCACCCGATCCGACTCTCACAGTCAATCCGGTTTCCCAATCCGATCAAGCACTCGCAGCACATCAGGCTCCCACACCCGATCCAGCTCCCGCATCGAATTCGGCGCCCGCTTCTGCACCCACTCCGGCGCCCCTTCTCGTTCTGGTTCCGTGTGGCGAAGCGCCCGCCTCTCGTCTGCCTAGAGGACCCCCCCCCCCGAGCGTTTGCTTCGAGTTCGCGAGTTCAGCAGCACAACGCGGCAACTCTGGCCTCGCCCAAACCACGCCTCTCCTCCCGTCCCCTCCCACTGCTTCCACCACTCGATTCTTGCGAGTTGGGCTGCGGTGAGCACAAGGGGCCTCGTTGTTCGTCACTTGCACAATTGTTGCAAGCAATTACGGCGAATACTCGCTGAGGGGGGGGGACCAACTCTGACGAGCGACGGAATGCGATGAAAGGTAGCGCAAGGGTTGCAAGGACGTGGGGGGGTGGAGGGTGGCGATGAGTTTGTAGCGGCACCGAGTGGCCTCGCCAATTTCACGAAACTCGCTTTGATATGAAGTTTTGATTTTATTCGCAACAAATTCGGAGACGAGGTATTCGAGGCGAAGATTCTACAAGCCGGAAAGTTCAGGTTTCTGTTATTTGATGTTACGTTAAAGACTTGAGAAAATAACGATGTTGATTAAACGGAGGGTAACTAAACAATGCAGCGGGCGCGTTAACTAATCCAAGTTTTGCTTTTTAAGTTTTTACATTTGCATTTATTACAATACATAAACTGTTATTACATGATTAAATTTTTCATATAAGGAACAACTATAAAAATATTAATGTTCTAGTTTGAAACAAAATTTGTGGTTAACTGAGCGGGTGGTTAGCGAGCTCTTAATATGCATGTTGAAACACCATTCTGTATTATGTAGAAATGTTCCAAAACACACTAGACTTTATTTACGTGGGTGAAGTTGCACACTCTCTTGCTTCTTCGAATTAGGTTATTTTTTGTTAAGCTGCAGCCGTGTGGAGAAAAATGAATTACTCGCAAACATGATCGAGTGTATATTGACCGTGAAGGGAATTATCGACAACAATTTAAGTATTCATAAAACGTAATATTAAGATGACCTTCCAAGAGTTTCAAAAAAATACGCCGAGGTGCATCGGATATTTTCTCATTATTCACTAGATTCTCAACACGGTTTCAATACAGAACGTCCTTTATCATGACATTCACATATTCAAGCAGCCCCATCGAGAAAACCAAGAAAGACATTTATTAGCATCTCGAAGAGAGCTTTCTGTAGGGCACTTCATTGACTTACATTATTACATAAATCTTTAAAATTGATATTGTTAACGGTCTAACGATCGTTCATCAGAGAATCATAATAAGTCATTCAAGTAAAATCGTAATAAATAAAATCTGAAATGTAATTCATCTTAGTGAAATTCACGGTAATTGATTATTTCGCGTTAAAACTTTTCAGGTCATCATAAACAAAATTTCACGTTTTGAAAATAAATTGCGCGTTTTAAAATACAAAACTCCCAAAGAAATGTGTGACTAAAATTAGTGATAAGCATACATAATTTCACGACAGAATTTAAGTTAAACGTTACTTTAACACGTATGATTGTTAAAATCTAATACATCGAAAGTTTTCAAATTTCTATCAAAATTCTATTAAGTTAAATACCATGCAACAGTCACATAGAAACACAGTCACATAGATTTCATTAATACATGTTCATGAGAATGGAAATGAGACTCTTCATTAAAACTACGTATGTGCGGATATGTAAGTCAGAGAAATGCAGAGTCATTACTTTGCGTCACAGATTACCTTAGGTAGTACGAAACTTCCTCATCCTCCCACTCTCTCCAATGGCTTGCGAAAATTGCGTCGGCTGCTCGCTCTATATGGAGGAAGGAGCTTACTCAGAGCTTTCGGAAGAACTGCAGCGACAAAGCTTTATAACATTACTGGGTGGAAAGTAATCCCTTTTATTAAACTTGGCACTGTTTTGCCATAACAGCATGTACGGGTAAATAAAGCACACAATACTTCCTACGCTTAAGTTGAAGTCTATTGTATATTACATTATATTTATATTTATAGTATTAGGAAGTTATTTCACCGAGTTCTTAAGCGGAAAGGCTGAAAGCACGAATATTAAGAATATTGACTAGCTTATGTGTTTACATTTAAATTACTGATTTTATGCCAGTAAATGCAACTTTTATCTAAAGACATCAAATTAAACCTTATTTATTTCTAAAAAACAGTTGAAAGCTGTGTATGATGTACTAATGGAAGAAGTTTATTTTGTGTAATTTTTTTAAATTCTGGGATCTCAATCTTAACCCATACAATTTGAATTATTAATGTTCTAAATTATATCGCTTTACACAAAACTTTGAGTTTAAATTTGTCGATAATAATTGTTCAAACACTGACTTTGCTCCAATAGGTAGATTTGAAAGTACACTGAAACTTTCTGTTCATTATACGATTGTGGATAACCATTGAGTCGCCTTGAAGTAACCATTGCCTAGAGGGGAATTCTGGAGCAGGGTGTTCTGATCGGTAAGTCATTCGTGGTTTATGCGATCAAGTCGAGACGAATGGAGAAGCAGCACATTCAGAAACTAGCTCCGCGCGATCTTTCCTTCCTCGTCCTTGACGCCGCCTCTGTTACACATGCAAACACATACATCTACATGCTTCATACTACTATACATATTGGGAAATCGGTCGGGTGCTTTCTGCGCTCTGTCGGGAAATCATTTGGTGCACGGGAAAATACTTCGCCTGGGAATGGGGGGGGGGAGATCCTGCAAGTCGACATGTAGGAGGTCGACGGAGGTCGTCAGAGGGGGATCGGGATATCACCTCCATTACACGCACAGAATCAATTAAAATAGCAATTGAAGTGCCCGGGAGCACTACATAACTCAAACGACATAATACATGCAAAAATTCACCCCAAAAGTAATTTCTATTCATACGTAATAGGGTGCACAAAATTAGATGTCCATTTAAATCTGAACAGCAAGTCCATCCAACTCTCCTGTGAAAAACAGGTCGCGTTTCATGACTGAGCGCACGGAAGGAGAGAATGGAACAAAATAGGAACATGCTGCTCGAACTCACATGGCAAGGTGTTCACAGGTTTTTCCGTGGGGAAAAGAAAAGTTTTCATGTTGTCACGAATCACGCAACACAGGCAGGCGAAATTGCTCATACGAGTAGTAGCTTTTTCAGGGAAACTGGAACATGAGTAAAAAAGGAAGCTATTGAAGTAATATACTAGTGTTGCTACAGAACTTTGTTGTATTAGTTAATTTCCGTATCTATTTAGTCTGGAATAGCCTTATGGTTTTTATCTCGCACTCTTTCCAGTTGCCATTTATTGGCGCCAAAATATAGTTTTTACTATTTCCTCAATTTCTCGCCATCTTCACTGAAGAACCGAACAATATAACAAGAGTAAAACGAGGTTCCCCAATTGTGGAGAACTAATTTTATTTGAAGAACAAATAATCTTTAATGTTGACGTTGAATGACTGGATCTAAATAATTCCAAATACTTGCGATTTTCGAAATTCAGAGTTAACGGTGAACCTTTCACATATGCCATCTTTGTATTTTTTCTCTATTCCAACAAGAAATTTAAAGAAAGAATCTTGAGCCATTTTTCACAAAAATTTGAAAATGTCCTCTAGATTACACGTAGTGTTCAAATAAAGTTCCCCCGGAAATTAAATATTTTTTTTTTACATTGCACAGGTCTGACCATAGACATTTCTGTACTTAACTATGCGATTTAAAGTGGAAATTATCCTGGAACTAAAAATAAAATGTGTCAAAAATTAACCAGATGAGTTCAAAAACACAAGGAGGCCACTAACTGTATGGATTACAAGTTAAGGAGAGTACATAGAAAGTTTGAGCGAGGTCAGACACCTATGAAAACTATTGACAGGAGAATTGAACGTCGGTATGAAGAGTTAACTCGTTAGCCAGCCAGTAAATTACACGCTAAATAAACATCGCAGAGAAATGTACAGTGTCCGTTCAAACGTTCAGGTTCAAGTAGTGTGCCTAGATCGAGAGTGTGAAGGAAAGTGCCCATCTGGATAAAAGTCGTGGGTGAGTGAGAGAAAGTGGTCGTGGGTGGCGGCAGAGAGGGAGCTGGCGCGAGGGCCTGCAGAGAGCGCGCGCGCGGGAGGTCAACTCGCACGCGCGCCCGAGGGGTCGGAAGTGCCGTGCGCAGTCGACGCCAGGTCGGATCGGGAAGTGGGGCACGCCAGTATTCCTATTTAGGAGATCGGGGAACTGAAGAGGGGTGCAGAACTGGGGAAAATATTTAATAAATAACACATCTATTGAATAAAAAAAGCTTGTACGAGTAAATAACACGCGTGCACACGAAGAGGGAAAATACGTTGGCGTGAAAGTAAACGAACCCATTGAGAAGCAGGAGTGGGAGCGAGATTGGAAATGTAGGGCGGTGAGAAGAGGCGAGGTGGCAAAAATATTTTTTAAAGTGTGTGGGAAAACATAGAGAGGGAAGCAGATGGAGGGACAGAGAAATGATAAAAGGAGAGGAACATCGGAAAAGGGCGGGGAACATGGGGAAAGGGCGGGGAACATGGGGAAAGGGCGGGGAACATGGGGAACCGGGGAAATGGTGGGGAACCGGGGAAAGGGCGGGGAACCGGGGAAAGGGCGGGGAACCGGGGAAAGGGCGGGGAACCGGGGAAAGGGCGGGTACTGGGGAAAGGGCGGGTACTGGGGAAAGGGCGGGGAACCGGGGAAAGGGCGGGTACTGGGGAAAGGGCGGGTACTGGGGAAAGGGCGGGTACTGGGGAAAGGACGGGTACTGGGGAAAGGGCGGGTACTGGGGAAAGGGCGGGTACTGGGGAAAGGGCGGGTACTGGGGAAAGGGCGGGTACTGGGGAAAGGGCGGGTACTGGGGAAAGGGCGGGTACTGGGGAAAGGGCGGGTACTGGGGAAAGGGCGGGTACTGGGGAAAGGGCGGGTACTGGGGAAAGGGCGGGTACTGGGGAAAGGGCGGGTACTGGGGAAAGGGCGGGTACTGGGGAAAGGGCGGGTACTGGGGAAAGGGTGGGGAACTGGGGAAAGGGTGGGGAACTGGGGAAAGAGCGGGGAACTGGTGAAAGGGTGGGGAATTGATGAAAAGTCGTGAAATGGTGAATGGACGAAAAAAAGGAGGGCCAAAGGGGCGTGTGTGGTCTGATAGAGGTGGGAGCCGGGGGTTTCCAGCACGCGACTGCGCACGCGACATCATTCCCCGTCTCCCGCCCTCTCTGCCCGAGCGTTCTTATCCGAAGACGCCGTCCTCCGCGTTCCTGTCATTAAATTTAATTACGCTGGCTAGGATTTCCACTGCAAAACAGCTAGCAATTATTGTGATGGATCCAGAGGCTTCGACTATTATTAGACGGGAAACTAACACAAGCCCTTTGACATTTACCTGAATGAAGAGTAGGATGACGAGCACTAAAAACCCATCACTAAACGAATTATGATTTTTATCCCCAAGGAAAGGGAAATCTTGCATTAACGTATCTACCTAGGACGAAAATACATTCTATTCGATGAGTGAAATATCTTTAAGTTACAACTGCAATGGAAAATTGCTATACTTGGAAACAGGAGTAAAAAAATACAAGGGGAAATCAGAACCAATAGTGAAGTACATTAGATACTGTATCAATTGTTTTTAGAAATGAACAGAAAAATAATTAAAGTTTATAAAAGATGATGATGTTAATATCTCGCATTAACTTGAAAAACATCAGAACACAGAACACTAAGAGTAAGAATGTGGAATAAAATACAGATTCTGTACATCAAATCTACCATTCGTCTCGCTGAATGAATTCAATTTAACAATTTTAATTCAGACAATAATTCTTGGAACACCACGCCATATCCACTTATCGATCCCAAACCAAGGGCATGTCACACTGGATTATACACGAGCCAAAAAGAAAACAAGCAAGAAAACAAAACGCCCCACCGAAACGACCAAAGCGGGGCGATGGTCCGCTCTCCCATTTCCTAATTAAGAGCGCTTAGATGGCGAGCGAGAGATTGGCGACGCTCGTTTATGGGCCCACAAAAGGAGGGCAGCCATTGTCCGGGCGCGCGCCTTACCGCTCGTTAATGCTACAAAAATACTCGCGCCGCGCGCTGCCACCTGGCGGCGGCGCCGGCGGCGGTCGTGGTGCCGCGCCTTGGCCGCGTTGGCCGCGCTCGGTGGCGGCGTTAGCGAAGGTGACGTCGTCGGTGGTAGTGGTGACGGTGGCGGTGGCGATGGGGTGGCGGTGTTGGTGGTGCTGGTAGTGGTGCTGGTAGTGGTGCTGGTAGTGGTGCTGGTAGTGGTGCTGGTAGTGGTGCTGGTAGTGGTGCTGGTAGTGGTGCTGGTAGTGGTGCTGGTAGTGGTGATGGTAGTGGTGATGGTAGTGGTGATGGTAGTGGTGATGGTAGTGGTGGCGGCGGCGGCGGCGGAGGTGGTGTTGGTGGCGGTGGTGGCAGCGGCGGCGGTGGTGTGAAGGTGGCGGTGGTGTGAAGGTGGCGGTGGTGTGAAGGTGGCGGTGGTGTGAAGGTGGCGGTGGTGTGAAGGTGGCGGTGGTGTGAAGGTGGCGGTGGTGTGAAGGTGGCGGTGGTGTGAAGGTGGCGGTGGTGTGAAGGTGGCGGTGGTGTGAAGGTGGCGGTGGTGTGAAGGT
Organism: Gryllus longicercus; assembly: GCA_038098605.1. Classification (NCBI taxonomy): domain Eukaryota; kingdom Metazoa; phylum Arthropoda; class Insecta; order Orthoptera; family Gryllidae; genus Gryllus; species Gryllus longicercus. The sequence goes on along the minus strand of JAZDUA010000648.1, from coordinate 22,278 downwards.
GGCGGTGGTGTGAAGGTGGCGGTGGTGTGAAGGTGGCGGTGGTGTGAAGGTGGCGGTGGTGTGAAGGTGGCGGTGGTGTGAAGGTGGCGGTGGTGTGAAGGTGGCGGTGGTGTGAAGGTGGCGGTGGTGTGAAGGTGGCGGTGGTGTGAAGGTGGCGGTGGTGTGAAGGTGGCGGTGGTGTGAAGGTGGCGGTGGTGTGAAGGTGGCGGTGGTGTGAAGGTGGCGGTGGTGTGAAGGTGGCGGTGGTGTGAAGGTGGCGGTGGTGTGAAGGTGGCGGTGGTGTGAAGGTGGCGGTGGTGTGAAGGTGGCGGTGATGTGAATCAGTGGCAGCGGTGGAGAGCGATGACAGAAACGGAGAAGACAGCAAGGGCGGCTGTGGCAGGAGAGGGGGAGGGGGAGAACCCCCCCCCCTCAGTGTTGGCGCGGAGCTCTCGTTGGCATCAGTAGCTGCGCGGACAACGGGTTATCCAGCTAGGCCATCGTCCCCTTTTCCACTTTGCGTGTTAGTTCTTGTCATGGTAATTGTAATCGATATAAGAAGTCTTGATGATAGCAAGTCTTTTCTTGCAATTAATTTAATATGGGTATATTTGTCGGTTTAATGAAGATTTTGGCTACGACTACGATTGAAATGATTATCTGAAGGCCTAACTGTGATGCATGATTATCCTTTTATCAAGGAAGAATGACCATGGTGTTACTGTGTATTTTCGTGTAATTTTTCGAAAGAAGTAAATATTACTATCATTATTCTTAAAACAATGATAACAAAAACAACAATAACAATAATAATAACAATAATAATAATAACAAATTCGCACGGTGAGTTTACAGGTTAATTCAATTTTAGATAACTGAGAATTCATTCATCTATTCAGACAGGAAAATAAATTTCCTCTACAGTGAGCCGCCACGCTGGCCTGTTCTTACTGCAGTTTTCAATACAATTATGAATGAATAAACTATCATTTTTTTAAGCTAAGTTAACATAAATTTTAAAAGCATGTTAGTAGGTGCATACATTTTCTCGTGTGTATTCCGTGTTATATGCCTGTCTGCACTCTAACACAATGAAGACAAGCAAACTACAACGAAACAAAGTGCATTTAAATGTTTCGAAAGAGAAACTGTACTTCTAATTTAATGAGAAGCCATTTAGAAACACATGCAAACCATAACTAATATTGCACACAGCGATTAACTCATGGGGTTTATTGTGAGACGTCATCATTTTTGTCGGAATTACGAGTATATTAATGGTGCTGATCGTAGGAACCTGAAATATGGGGACGTATATCACCGCCGCATAATTCAACCCGAAGGCAGAATAATTCATTCGGCCCTCTTCCTTGGAGCTGGCGCTTTATCAGCCTAACGAGCGTTTGTTGTGTATCACAGCTCATTTCCGAAACCACGCGAAGCTCGCGGCACGCTATACAAATAGCAACAGCCACGGAACAAGATCAAAGGATGCTGTTCGTTTAATATATTTGGCAGCAGGCGGGACAACATCCACTCACACATACTTCTGTCGCGGCATCACACCTACTTTAATTTCACGCGGAAAATTTGCAGGAGTGAATACATCGATTAAAATTTTATTTGCATTCGTTTGATATTCTCAAAATAAACTGCAAAAATTTAAATAACCCTGGAACGTAAACACGAAGCGAACGCAATCCATTTTCTAACGCGTAGTAGTTCCAAGAATGTAAAGAACTAAACAAGGTTGGTCAAATATTTAGGAAAACTTGAGAGTAATATTGGTGTAGAAGGCTTTTCGTGCAAAGAAACAGTAATACAATTCGAGGGCATTCCGATTTAACTTTATTGTACTATTTGTCTAGAAAATTACAATTTCGGTAAGTTATTATTCCTCAGAATAAGCACAAAACTTATTACAATTCATGTCTAAAAATAGGAGAAATGGATTGTTTCGTAGGAGGAATGGAGTGAGAGTGCTAAATTTATCGACTTATTCGATTTATCGAATTTATTGTTAGTCACTTGCAAGTAAAAGCCATCGAGCAAGCAAGTTTTATCAAAATGTAGTGACAAATACGTAAATATCTAGAGAAAATTAGTTTTCAGAATGCATTGCAATCTATCAATGGTGAAGCGAGACCAGGACATTACCCAATACTATTTGGGTATAGTTGATCTTATTAATGTCGAGTTGAAATTATTTTCAATTGTTACTTCTCGAAAAAAATTCTCATTCTTCTTTTCTGTTTCTCTCTTCATTTCATTCAATTTTTCACAAATATTAATTGGTCTATATGTAGTTTCAATTCCATCCTTTCTTCTTATTGTTATGGCTCCACAGCACTGATAGCCTTGGTGTATCTCCGACACGACTTTTTTCTAGATCAGAGGGAGATGGCCACGCGAGCGTGGGTGATCAACCCATAGCTGGGTCCTAACGATGGGGAATGGGGAAGGAATACGTGCGGTTTGGGACCTAAATTTTAGACAACTACACCGTCACTCGCCTGCGAAATGATCAAGAAAATCACTGCTCGGAGCATTCATCCTACGAATTTGATTCCGTTAGGCGACGCCATTTCTCAGATGCTGAACGCACCACAAATTTGCGAAATCTGGTGGGAACCGAACCCCGAAACTTCCCAATTACCAGCAAAATCGACCCTTAAAGCATGATCTTGACGGTCATCGCCACTGATGTTCACTCCCCCTTTCTTCCGTTCCCTTAATCCAAGTCTTCTCCACCTCCATCTTTCATTCAGTTCCATTCTCTTTCGTAAACGGTGGTATTTGTGGGCAGGCTACACAAACGCACGGAGAGGCAGAGGACGTCACTCGCCGGGTCGGCTTGGAGGGTCCGCTGCGGGGCCGCGGGACGGGCTGCGCGTGGAGGTGGCAGGGATCCACGAGGCGGCGGGGGCGGGGGCAAATGAAGCCGCCCGGTGACAGATGAGCAGGGGAAGGGGAGGGGAGGGGGAGAGGGGAGGGGGGGAGGGGGAGAGGGGGGGGGAGGGAGGGGGAGAGGGGAGGGGGAGGGGAGGGGGGAAGGGGGAGAGGGGAGGGGAGGGGGAGCGGAGGGGAAGGGGAGGGGAAGAGGGAAGGGGGCGTAACTCGCTCTCGCGGAGACGAGTAGCCGCGGCTTGTGACTATTTCACTGGAAGCGCAGCGACAGCCCCGCGTCGCGCCGCGTCACGAGTTACGAGTCAATATTTCATCGGCCTTCTCTAACAGGGCGGGATTAAGCGGTCGTAAAAAACAGCGGGGCAAATGCAGAACTGCGCCACACACACGGGCGCGCGACGACGGGGAGTTTCTTGCAAGTGGCGTTGGCCGCGGTGAATCGGTCAAGCGGCATTCCGCCTGCGATCAATCCAACTCGAGCAGCACTAAATACGTTTCGATGAACTCTACACAACGCAACCAATAATTGATTATTCCCTTTATATTTCTGACGGCAACAAAAGCAATTGATTTATCGACTTTTTTTTACATAAAAGCATTTTCTCACAAATGAAAATCCTGTGGGATATTTATCTTAAAAACAATGTTGGAGCTCCAAACTAAAATTTATTTGAAGAATAAACAATGAAATACTGCTGATAGAATATAATAGATATAATATTTCCAGAGGCCATATAAATAGCAATGATTAGAATTATATTAAAATGACGAAATACATTTTAATCAGTAATTCAACTGTGGCTTTACACAAACAACTCCCATGCGATTTTTCTACAAAAAGTGTTTTATGCATTAAATTACAGATGCTGGTTAAACGACCTTAAAACAAACATATATCAAGTAAAAGTTTGAGGAGAAAATACATGCAACAATATATTTCGCAGCAAAATACTTTGTTCAAATAAAAAAAATCACCATATTAAATGTTGAATTAGTGGCCTTTGGCTTAAAAAATGCTGCTAAACAAAATTACACAAAAAGTTTCCCAAAAGTGACAAGCACTCGACAATAAATAAAGAACTCTCGTATCACACTATAATAAGTTAAATATTTTAACAGGAATAGTTTTCACTAATACTGCAATAGCGAAGTACAGTATATATGCACACACAGTAGAACAGTTCTAAACAGACCAAGTAAATGAATATAACGTAGTCGATCCGAAACGTAACATGTATTTATCGGCAGACCCTATCTTGAAAGTTTGTTGTTACATGAAGTCAGCTATGTTGTAGGCACTGAGTATGATAATTCAGTAGGTACACGCAGTATCACAATATGTAAAGTAGTTTTATCAAATATTAATAATTTTCCGTCAAAATCCCAACTATTTAATTGTTATTTGTGATTCTGGATATTGGATTTCGGGTTTGCAGGTAAACTGTAGGCAATGTTTTATCATCAAAATTGACACTCGTCGATCTATCTGCTGTTCCTTCCTCTTGAATTTGAAACGCTAATTTTTATTTTTAGAGTGAGCGTTACACGAGGAGTTGAGAACTTTTTTAAACTATTCTCAAAAATTGCTCCAATTTCTCTTTTCTTTAATTTTTTTTCAGATTAAACAAACTATGATTAAAAATGGTGTTGGTGCATTCAAAAATAGCAAAAGTGTCCAATTTCTTTGGCATCTTCTTACAATTACAATAATGAAGATAGAGATTTTTTATCCAACACATGTTTTTTATATTAGTAGATATGTAAATAATTTTACGTTTTTTTAAACACGAGAATTTTCCCCGTAACTTTGAGTGAAATAATGACAAATAAAGTTTACAAAGATGATTTCCTCAAAGCAGAAATTTGTTTTTTATTTACTCGAAATTGTCCCACTTCCATTAAAACCTCTAAATAATCAAAATTTGCAAGTGTTCATCTATATTGTTAAAGTGTGAGGAAGGTTGTTACGTCGGTGATTGGAATTGTGGTTATGCTGTCGGCTTGGTAGATTATTTAAGTATTACATGTCATGTGAAAAAGTGCATGATGTTGGAGCACCACTAGCTTTAAATGGGTTAGTGAATATTCTTTCTTTAGCCACAAGAACGTCTTTAGCTACTGCCAAAGATCTATGAGAGAAACATAATTATTCATATATTACCTACTGCTTGGATAGGAAACCGCGATCACAACGTAATGAAGGGGAGCTTCGCAACAGCTGGGTGCAGCCAACACTCCAACAGGGTCCCTTACACTCAGCGGTTTCAAAATATCTATCTTTAGAAAAGAAACGTCTGGGGAGCTATATAAATCGGCGGAGATCTGTTCCTGTTCCCGTTTTATAAAGGCTCTTAGACGAAAGAGCTACGACCACAGGCCCGGTTCGAAAGTGGCACTTTCAAGCAGGTGAGATGTGCATTAATAATGGAAGCCGCAAAGATACCCTGGGAAAGACCTGTTATTTTATTGAAAGAATGGTTGGATGGAGAGAGGGTTTCTGATTGCATTACGTTGTCGCCCATTACGAAATTAAGGAACTATTCAATTTTTTTTTATAAATTTGATCAAGCAGTTTGTCAGAATTTGTAACAACTACGAACTGGAAAATTGAATGAAAAGTGCAATCACACGAGAGACTGCTGACTGACAATGCACAATATCATGTGTAACAAAGAGCTGAAATAAAATTATCTCCTGTTACTCTGATTCAACAAAACGTGCGTGTGGAAAAAAGAGCCAACAGAAAGAAAAAAACGGGATAAATATATGGAAAACAAAAGGTAATCAACAAAATCGTTAACTAATGTAGCATTTTCCGTTTAATTTCTCAGAATATGATAGCGGATCAATATGTTGTACATGGACATTTTCTATTGCAATAAACGTTTTAAATGTGTGGGTGCAGAAATTTAACAGCTATTTCTGGACGAATGAACTAAAGTAGGTGGGCACAAACAAAAAAATATAAGAGAACATAATTAAATTACAAATTACATATATGGCCCTTCTCAGCACAAGGTAAGGTTTGGAAGGAGAGATAAATAAGACCACACGGCTTTCATAAATGTTAAACAAATCTTTTCCGTTCAAAACTATTGGAATATTACATAAATATATTGAAAATGAATTGGAGCATTTTTTGAAGACAGTTTCATATCAATTAAAACTACATAGGACACATCAGAATGGAAAAGATAAAGATACCAATAAAATTACACCTTATAAAACAAAACCTGTAATTATTGATTTCTGTAACGTAATAAATGTCCATCATTCATATATTTATTTTTGTAATACTCTTCAGCGTCCCTTATAGCATCAAAAGTAGCCTGGACAAATCGGGTAGGGACAAGCTTTATACAAGACGCAATTTTAGAAAGTACTAAAAAGAGAAGCATGAAAATTTGTGGAGAAAAATTACTGAAGAACAAAGTTACAAGTGAACAAAAGATTGCTCAGGACCAAATGATTTAACGAGCATTCCGTTAACCCTATTAATTATTATTTAGAGACCGATAGACCGTGTTGCAGTTGGCGTTAATGGGCCACATGGAACACTGCCTATCAACCCAAAATAGTCATTATTATTGACTCTGGTCGTTGCATAACTGTTTTTGTACAATTAGAGACTATACCAAGCATTAAAATGGAAAACATTATTGATTTTAACAATGATATTTAATGTATTAGTTACCATTCTAAAAGCCTAAATATGCCTCTAAAAAGTATTCTCCTTCAATTATAGAGTCTAGGAATCCAATCTCTATCAAGATTTTTGTTCAGTTTCACTGATAATTTGAGTAAACACTGAAATAGCTTCTTGCTTTTCTATGGACATTAATGTAGCTTCACCATCTGTGCATATTTTCGTAAGGTCAGTGAGGAATGTAGATATTTGAAAAAATCATTTTCTATTCGCACTGCAGTACGTCAATTTCTTCACGAAGAGCACTAAGAATAATACATTAAATTTGTTGCTGATTTGCATTTTGCAAATATTTTATAACACCAGAGCGAACAGTTTCATACCGTTTCTTTCCAACAACGCCCTTTGCTTTTAGTTTTCATAATTCAACTTCATTTACACTGAATTAGTGAGGACAGATACCAGAGCTCAAGAAATCGTGCATAGATAGCACTTCTTCCTAAAGTACATCACCAGTTTTTACATTTTTTCTTACGTTAACTGAACAAAAATTTGATGCTACATTGTGTTAATAATCCACACAGTTCTTTCCATGGACGAGTCCAGACAGGCAGTGTGGCCGTTGAAGCGTAGACGTAACACTGTGCACGAGTGCGTTCGCTGGGACTTCACAACCATTCATGAAAACGAAGCGTGTAAAATCTCGTAAGCTCCCGGTAGTTGTATTGGCAAGAGACTACTTGCTGCCCGAGGTGAGCTATTCTTCAGACTAATGAGTTTGATGAATCACTTACGGTTATTACAATTCAGTACTTTTTGAATCTCCTAATAACTCTCAGGACAATGCAAAAACCTTTTGATCATGTCTACAAGACCCTTATTAACACAATGTAGCATCAAAGGCTTTTTGTTTTGTTTAGTTAACGTCAGAAAAAAATTAAAAACTTGATGTACTTTAGGGAGAAGTGCTATCAATGCACGATTTCATGAGCTCTCATATCTGTCCTCACTAATTCAGTATAAAAGAACATTAAACATAATTAATTTTCAATAAGTAATGAAAGAAATTCTTTAAAAAAAATTTATCGCAAAACTCCATAAATACCAAAGCATATAAACCCTGCACGGCGAACGCCGTTACCTGCACAAGCGTGCGTCAAAATCAAACACAGTTCGGACGGACTGGAGCGCATTCTCACAGAGCGCCCCCCCCCCCCCTTTCACCAAGATCCGCGAGGCCCGGGCACCGCGTGGGCCGACTCTTCGCCTCCACTGGCCCCGCCCCTTTTGGCACGCGCCTCCCCCTGCGGCGCCCCGCAGCGCCCCTTTAAGGGCACCCGCCCAAGCGATGAAGAGCGCCGAAGCCCCCGGGCGCCGCGGCGCGCCGCCCGCCCCGCCCCCGCCCCGCCCCGCCACAGGCCCCGGCCACGGCGCGGGCCCAGCCGCCGCGACACCTTCCCCTCGCGGTGCCGCCGCCGCCGCCGCCGCCGCCCCACCGACCTACTTCCAGCGCCCCGCGCGAAGCCGCGTGCGGAGCGGCCCCGTCTCCACCTGCACCTGGACGAACAGCTAAAACGTGTGAATGGACGGAACACGTGTGGAATGCACGTTAAGTAGAATTACTGTAGCAGTCTCTGGTGTGTAAGAGCGTGTACCGACTCAGCGCGTCTATCCGAACGTTCGTAGGTTCAAGTCCCGCCTGGGGCATGGTCGTTTGTCCCTTGTCTCTCCTGTATGTGTTGTCGCGGAGGGCCTCGCGTTCTGCTGACCCCATATCACTGGCAAGTGAGTTGGTGTCTAGTGTGGTCGCATATGGGTCCCATTGGTACGCAAAGAGTAACCGGCTGTTGGCGGGATAAAGCTCTAGATAAAAAAGCTCTAGTACTTGTTACGAGATAGGAAGCGAGTGAAACCGATTTTGGTGGCTCAGGGCATTAATTGAAGTCACTGTAGTGCCTCTGACCGGGAGGTTCTAAGGTACCATTCCCGATCCCGGTGGCAGAATTTTCGATATGAGCTAGATAACTAGGTCGATTCTAGCAGCTATCGGGAGGAGAATCCTTACGGATGGCGCTCTGATCGGTTATCTCTAAACAGAGCCGCGACAGGATAATATAACGACAGTCACAATGATGGATATGTGAAATTTTCCGGACAACAGAGTTCAGATAACATTTGAAACAATGTTTATTAATTGTATATATCCTATTACACTTTTTAAATATATCAGGATGTATTTTATATATGCTGATACCCTTTGGATAGCTAAACTATGATTTTCAAGTGTACATGCTGGAAGTCCCTATTCAACTAGTACGGAAAATAATATCTAAGGTATCGAAAGATATTTCTCTCTTGAAGAATAACGATGTCAATCGCACTATCTCCAGCATTACAATAGTTGTTCAATAACTGCACCACTTTACCACTAGATCAACTCTTGTAAAACTAATTTTGAAGAATATCACTTCTATGAAATTGTAGAGTGAAAGATTTTTCTGTAAGCTTGAATCACATATGTAAGATGACTCGTTTCTACATATTAATGAAAATTTTACATTAATATTGGATTTAAGGTAAGAGTAGATTTTCTTTAAAATATTAGTTGGTTTTTCATTAGTACATGCACAAAATAATATATATTCAGAAGGTTGAGTTACGGTATATCTATAACTTAATAATACGCATTTTTATGTAGAATTGACTTCCAGTTTCGAAAATGAAAGAGAAAATTTTGATGATGTTCGTTTTCATTTTTATTTTCCAAATTGAGCCTTGGTACGCAGAATACAACTATTTGATTTCCACAAAATGCAGTCGTTGAGAAGTTAATATTCAATTTTACACACGTTTTGACGGGGAAATTTACGACATTTAAACATGCCTGTTGGTAGAACACTCACATTCACAATGGAATGAATCGACCAAACAGCCAACGATAACTCGGCAAATTAACCAATTTCCCGCCCGGAGAGTATCCTATTGAAAACTAAATCGATTCGGGTAAATGGGGGCAATGAGAGGTTGAAATCGCTATCTGAAGTTCAATTACGTTCAGATGGATTGTACCGTGTTACTCACCACCTCGTTATGCTCACAATTCCTTACAAAGGAGAATGACGAACACGACAGACGCCAATAACCGAAGTATCTTAGACCTAGATCAATATTTTTGGTTTCTGATTGTAGTATTTTTCACAGTGGTGTAGCTGCTTTTCCACCACGCCTTTCTCGTAAGTGCGAATATTTATTCAGCATTCTTTTTTGAAACATAATTATTTTACAATTTTATTTTAATTAATGTATTGACCAAAAATATTTTATTGAGATACGTACTTACGAGTTTATTTACATGTTTTATTTACACGGTTCAATAAATGAAATTGTTCAAGAAAACCGGAATATGTATAAGCTTTTATTAAAATTTTGAAACAAAAGGCATTTTTTGTTAATTACAAACTGTGTTATTGTTTACGCACTTGTTTGTAGAAACGTAAGTAGGTAAAACGTTGCTTTGTACGTTCAGCACGAAAAGAAGAAGCAATTTCTCTCGCTGCCGATCACTAAACGCTGCGGCGGTCAGGAGGTGTGTGCCTATGCCAGGCGGGGACTATGCAACCCGGTGTCATAACTTTGCAGCTGGTGTGGCATTCGAAGAGCGGTGATTCTGAGAGCGTTCAAACACAGCCGGCACGAGAAAAAATTCTTTGAAGAGATAACTGAATTGAATTTAATTAATGCCTTATTTCACGTGGCGAAACTCAGGCCCTCAAGTCCGCTCTTCCGTCAGACAACGCAAATTTCGCTAAGCTCCTTTAACCCACTAGCAGAAAAGGAAGTATTTCTTGGGCGACGAAATAGGCAATATGAATTTAGATCAGAGGCTTCATTAATGCTTCAGGATATTTTACATCCAGTAAATCTACTCGCATGGGACAGCCGACTTTACTCCCCCTTCGAAGGAAGGCACACGAAGGATATTTTTGCCCTTAAAAATCCACGGCTTCGATCGAGGTTGTATCCGCCCGCCAACTTCGGTATAATAGTTTGTACGCTAATTACGATATGCTATACAATACGCTTACACCATCGCCGCCGCTGCCGCCAATCTCTCTTTATGACAAATCCGTTCAATTTAATTCTGTCACTAAGTGCCCTAAAATCTTTGTTTCTAAATTTAAGGCTGCCAGTATTCCACACCCGTCACTTATATTAAAGTTTTCCAAGAAAGTATGTTAGTGTGAAGGTTAACATCTCTCGATTCTTCGAGCAATTATCATTAGAACTGCGCTTATTTTTTTTAAAAAAAATCGACGATTACTCACGCTGGTTTGATTTCATTAACTGTGAATGCCCAAAAGATTGCATAGAGAATTATGGGATCACAGACCATTCAATATGATCCCTTATAATTTTTTTATTCGGAGGTACTTGCAAGATCACGTATACGCAAGAAATTTTCCATTCAGAGAAGAACTTCGACGTTTTATTGAAGGGAAAATTACCGGAAATTACGCATAATGTTCTTCAATATTTGTACTGGGACTGACAAGAATGCATTCAAGCCCTTTGAAAACACTTTTAGTATCTTTTTAGGGGACGTTAAGTCGGCATTTCGCCAGCGTGTGAGTTAAGCCAGCGTTTCGGCGGGCACCTCAAAGCAGTTTGCCGCGCGACGCATTCTGATTTTTTGGTGACTGACAATTTGGTCTCATTGTGTTATTATAAATTCATAAAAGAGTAGTTGAGGTAATTCAACACTGAAATTTCTGCAAAAGCAACGGAAACCTAAGTAAATATTATATTGTTATATTATACACTGACGGTAGTATTTGACACAAATGAAACAATGCATCAAATAATTCGTTTCATTAACTTCAACGACAGATGTGTACGTCGTATCAAGTTTACCTTGCAATCGCTGCCCACCGAAAGCACACGGCTACGGATGAATGCAGGCCAACAAAACCAATTGACGAACAATACCGGACGAAGTTAATCAAACCAACTAATCGGCCTACTAATCCCCATGAATGGAGGCGTTTGTGCACGGACAGAAGAGCAGTTTAGCTTGAATAGGGATCGGTTTAACTGTAGGAGAAAGCCGGACGCTGAAAGCGAGCGGCCCCTGGGACGCGGCAACGTGCGGTGGAGTAGAGGCCGGCGGGTTGCATACACGAGCGCCTGGCATCCCGTGGCGACCCAGTTCATCACAGCACCAAAGAGACTTCCGGAAGCAAACAAGCAAATTAAGCCCGTCTATAAAATGGGTGACGGAAAATTGAAACGCTATTTATAACAAGAATTCGACAAATGATCAGTTGTGTGGTGTCCACCTTCAAGTTTGATAAAGTAATCTTGCAGTAGCTAATTCTTCTAAAGTGCCAATATTAACAATCATATTTTAATGAGTATTATTTCGAATGAACGAACGCCGCAAACTCCTGAATATATTATTGAAAATGATATAACATGTCATGCACACGTGTGACTTTATTAGAGATTAATCGCTTTCGTAGCAGAAACAGAACATATTTTGAAATGATCACCAGAATACGAGTAAAGTACGATGCGAAATGATGTCAGAGTTTCTACCGAAATGCATTTGACTTTTTTATGAAGATACGAGGACAAATACAGACACGGCAGTCAACAATAAATAATGTCTGGTGACTTCCCAGTCGGTAAGCGTAACATTATTGATACTACATTCTTGCATTTGAATGATCTCGAAGTATGACGTTGTGTCATAGTGAGCGTCACCGAAGATGTGGAACGTACACAACGTAACATGTTTGATAAAAGTCGGTAGTGCTATTATATTCCAATTATTCTATTGTTTCATATTTCTTGGAGGGGAGGTGGAGTGGAAGAGAAGTTTGCAAAGAGGCAGAGCGAGAGTGTAGAGGTGGAGAGAGTCGTTGCCGCCATGCAAAGGGCTATCGCGGGGCATTTCACCAGGCGTCCTATGCGTACAATGGCGCACGGAAGCTCCCGGGTCGGACGGCATGGGACAAAGACGCAGGTAGCGCTGGGGTGCACAGGTACAAAGGATAACACGTTTTCAGTAAAGAGATGTATGAGGCATTGGGACAGATCAGATACCATCGAAGAGAGAATAGAAGCCATGCCACTACTAGCTGAAGATCCGTTACGGTGAAACTCCAACAAGTATCAACTTTATTGTGTGTGCAAGGCACCTCGAATTTCTAAGTTCTGAAATATTGCCGTTTTAAAGTTTATTATCTCTGATAACCTTCGTGGTATCTCTTGAATTGATTATTATTATTATTATTATTATTATTATTATTATTATTATTATTATTATTATTGTATCTTATGCCACAAATTTCAAATTCAAGTATTTAAACTGACATTTTCAGAGCAATGTTGAACTTTACAACAGCAAAACATAATTTAGAATTTTGAGTTGTCCTTTTGAACTGAGTCGTCAGTGTATGCATAGGTCCATTTCTATTATTTGACAACAAACAGTAATATGAGAGGTAGAATTCTAAAGCATGAGAAGCAAAGGGTAAGAAGGTGGGAAGAAGATAAAAATAGAAGAAGGCTGCGTGAATTCAATACGTTTATAAACTTTGGGTCGTTTTCAACTGCTCAGTCGTACAGCGACCCCTGTAATTGAACTTAGAGGTAACAGTAGGGGAACGCACACCAACAACATACCAAACATCCACGCCAGGGGCAGGATTCGAATCCTCGACCCTTGAAGTCAGGGCAGCTACGGCCCTTCAGCCTCTGCGACTTTAGCTATCGAGGCCGCCTACGAACATCGTTGGTCGTGTGCAAACACATAACAGGGAAAACAGGAATACAGTGAGAAGTGTGGTAATGAATAATAAACTAGAAAAAAGATCCGAATTAAAGCTTTTGGAGACCAAGCACGGAGGTGCACAGTCGGAAGGAGATAAGCAAATGATGTGGAGAAGTACATAAAGATTTTTAAATATAGAACCAAATACTTCAAAAAAATGTAAATATTTACATAAAAATTAAATTTTACAATTAACGTTTAAAATCCACGATTGGTGCATTTGAACGAGAATTAACCTAAAATTTTTTCAAGGTATATTGCGAAACGTGCGGGTGTAGAGCTTACAAATGAAATATAATAGAGCCAGTATAATGTAATAATATAGAAGCAATAATGTTTAATATTTCATTTATTTAAGAAATATCAAGTTCACCCTAGAACAAGTATAACCATTCGAGACCGTTCAGTAGTGGCATATAAATTACAAACTCTATTTAAGTAAAACGAAACTAAGACATTTCATGTTCAGTCACAACCAATTACTTTAACAGATGTATTAGTAATACATCACTCGAAGCAAACCGTTAACCAGACAACCCACATCACTGCCTGCTCCGCGTTCGCCCATAACCGTAACAGGACTTGGTAGCTCGCGTCGGGAAGGGGGCTGTGTGAGGGCGAGCCACGCCCACCGCGGGCGCGGGGCGGGGAGGGAGGGGGCGGGCGGGCTCGCTCGCACGCACGGCCGGTGCGGGGGCGGGGGCGGGGGCGGGGGAAGGGCGCCGATAGCGGCGGCGCGGGCCGCGAGGAAATCGCCCGAAAGTGGGTTAACCGCGCTCGTCTCCTCCGCCGCGATAGGGCGCATTAGGCTTTAACGCCGCGCCGCGCAGCTCGCCCTGTCTTGCGCTCATCCCCTGCCAAGGCCTTTTGACGTTTACGCCCCCGTCGCCCGCAGGACGTCCCGCCTCGCGATTCCCCGCACGTTGCAATTTCCGCCGCCCGAGGGCTCTCGTGTCGTTCTTTAACGGTTACGCCCCCCTTCACTTCCAGTTATAAACTCGGCGCACGGCCGCAGGCATCGGCCTGGCCTGCGCAGCACTGCGCGTGCGCGGCTCTACGTTCGAGTTTACTGCAATTGGTTTCTTACGTTTTCGAGTAGTTGAAATCCCACGGTTATCTCAGGATTATCTGATACGGTGATTCATTTTTATTTTTTTCATCTATCGAAATAGTTTGATCTGTGGAAGAAAATTGCAGGTTCAAAAATCTCAGGCAATAAATTTTTATCAAATGATTACGTCGTGGTGGTCAAAGAAAGAACACCAATAATTACTACTTGGTATTTCTTAATTATCGGAATTTCATTATTCCATAAAGATAAAAACATAGAACTCGAAGGAAAATGTTAAATGACACTACAAAGGTGATATCGTTGCTTATTAAAATAACTATTTACACACATCAAACTAATTGTAATTTAAACATTAAATAAATGTTCGGGAGCTGCACTATGTGTTGCAGAGTCAAAATTGTTAAGGTTTTACGTAACATTATGTGCAAACGTTCCGCACATTAAATCAAGAGCACTTGAACGTGATCGCTTACCCTCACTCTGGGCTATTATGACTCACTGCATGACATTCTTAATGTGCGGAGATACTCACCTGCAAAGAGAAAGAAAACATTCTATTAGAATTAAGTTAGATTGCACTAACACAATTAAAATGAATATTATGTTAAATTATACTATTCGATGAATAGAAACCATTTTAACGTGGTTATAATATTATTTTAAACACATTTTCCTCCGAAGAGAAATCTTTATCCCCGCAGAAATTTTCGTGTCTGTGTTGAACATTCAATGCATGGATAGCAATGGCGTCTCGCGAACTACATTGATCATTCGAATTAATACTGGAAGTTCGAGAGATGAGCAAACGGTATGGGATTGAATAAAGGAGTCTAATTTCATGCAAATGAATGCAAGTACTTGGCCAAACGAACGCCCATTTAAAGCTTCTGGGGGGAAGGGAGCCTTCGCCGGAGCCTGCTTCAATTGAACGCCGCTCGAATCGGCCGCAGGGTGACCTTGACTAACTATAACTCGAAGTTGGGAGCACGAGAGGGAAAATCTAGACTCGCGGAAGCCATCATAGAGACATTTGAAGGAGAAGCAGGACGGCAGATAAATTGAATAATATAGGGGCTTAAACTAAGCATTTCTCTTAAGATTTTCAAGAACAGAGGGAAGTCAAACATTTTTCAACCCACAACGTTTTCGTTATTTTTTTACAGAGTTCATCAAATAAAACGATAAAAGAGAACGAGTGATATTCCTTATACCAAATTATGTGTTTATGTAAATATCTTACTATTAATAATAAAATAGGTTTCAGCTTTGCAATTTTAAAATAAAACAATTTTCAGAGTATTTTCAGACACAAACGCTCACTGTTAAAGAGGATTTACTAATTTTATTTACATTTCATCGTTAATACGCCCCACTTTTGACAGTTCCCGTTTGTCTGAATATTAACAGATCACAAATATGCGATTCTTTCTCTGCAATTATCTAACGTTTCAGTAGAAATTGGAGAGAACGCACTATGAAGTCGAGATTGATAACTTTCGCAAGTTACGAGCGAACGTTCACTTTTGTCAACTCGTACCAACTTTATTACACGCGTGACTTTCACCTCCACAAAAAAACGTCCCTTTGAGCTGTCGAAAACAGACCTTTGCGCAATAAAAGTTAATTGATGGAGGTGGCCGCTTCCACTCGGCAGAAGCTGTCCGTCGAGTGCCTCGCAAGGCGAGAAGAACGGCCAGTTGGGCGAGCGGGTGTTCGAGCGAGAGGTTGAGTGGTTGGGTAGGTGCGTGGGTGGGTGAGCGAGCGAGCGAGCGATTGGGTGGGTGAGCGGGCGGGCGAGCGATTGGGTGGGTGAGCGGGCGGGCGAGCGATTGGGTGGGTGAGCGGGCGAGCGAGCGATTGGGTGGGTGAGTGGGCGAGCGAGCGAGCGATTGGGTGGGTGAGCGGGCGGGCGAGCGATTGGGTGGGTGAGCGGGCGGGCGAGCGAGCGATTGGGTGGGTGAGCGGGCGAGCGAGCGATTGGGTGGGTGAGCGGGCGGGCGAGCGAGCGATTGGGTGGGTGAGCGGGCGAGCGATTGGGTGGGTGAGCGGGCGAGCGATTGGGTGGGTGAGCGGGCGAGCGATTGGGTGGGTGAGCGGGCGAGCGATTGGGTGGGTGAGCGGGCGAGCGATTGGGTGGGTGAGCGGGCGAGCGATTGGGTGGGTGAGCGGGCGGGCGAGCGAGCGATTGGGTGGGTGAGCGGGCGAGCGATTGGGTGGGTGAGCGGGCGAGCGATTGGGTGGGTGAGCGGGCGAGCGAAAGCCGCCCTGGCGGCCGCCATTCCGGAGCGGAGGCTGCGCGCGCGGCGCCTGCCCCCAATCTCCTGATGAGCGCGATAGCCGCGCAGCGCAGCGGCCCCGACGCAGCGATAACGCCGCGGGCATCCATCACGCGCAGCGCCCAATTGAATTTCACGCGCGCCCCGCCGGAGGGGGGCGTGGGGCAGGAGGGGAGAGTGGGGCAGGAGGGGAGCGTGAGGCAGGAGGGGAGCGTGGGGCAGGATGGGAGCGTGAGGCAGGAGGGGAGCGTGAGGCAGGAGGGGAGCGTGGGGCAGGAGGGGAGCGTGGGGCAGGAGGGGAGCGTGAGGCAGGAGGGGAGCGTGAGGCAGGAGGGGAGCGTGGGGCAGGAGGGGAGAGTGGGGCAGGAGGGGAGCGTGGGGCAGGAGGGGAGCGTGAGGCAGGAGGGGAGCGTGGGGCAGGAGGGGAGCGTGGGGCAGGAGGGGAGCGTGGGGCAGAAGGGGAGCGTGAGGCAGGAGGGCAGCGTGGGGCAGGAGGGGCGCGTGGGGCAGGAGGGGCGCGTGGGGCAGGAAGGCGCGTGGGGCAGGAGGGGCGCGTGGGGCAGGAGGGGCGCGTGGGGCAGGAGGGGAGCGTGGGGCAGGAGGGGAGCGTGGGGCAGGAGGGGAGCGTGGGGCAGGAGGGGAGCGTGGGGCAGGAGGGGAGCGTGGGGCAGGAGGGGAGCGTGGGGCAGGAGGGGAGCGTGGGGCAGGAGGGGAGCGTGGGGCAGGAGGGGAGCGTGGGGCAGGAGGGGAGCGTGGGGCAGGAGGGGAGCGTGGGGCAGGAGGGGAGCGTGAGGCAGGAGGGCAGCGTGGGGCAGGAGGGCAGCGTGGGGCAGGAGGGGCGCGTGGGGCAGGAGGGCGCGTGGGGCAGGAGGGGCGCGTGGGGCAGGAGGGGCGCGTGGGGCAGGAGGGCGCGTGGGGCAGGAGGGGCGCGTGGGGCAGGAGGGGCGCGTGGGGCAGGAGGGGAGCGTGAGGCAGGAGGGGAGCGTGGGGCAGGAGGGGAGCGTGGGGCAGGAGGTGAGCGTGAGGAAGGAGGGCAGCGTGGGGCAGGAGGGGCGCGTGGGGCAGGAGGGGCGCGTGGGGCAGGAGGGGCGCGTGGGGCAGGAGGGGCGCGTGGGGCAGGAGGGGAGCGTGGGGCAGGAGAGGGAGCGTGGGGGCAGGAGGGGAGCGTGGGGGGCAGGAGGGGAGCGTGGGGGCAGGAGGGGAGCGTGGGGGCAGGAGGGGGAGCGTGGGGGCAGGAGGGGGAGCGTGGGGCAGGAGGGGAGCGTGGGGCAGGAGGGGAGCGTGGGCAGGAGGGGAGCGTGGGGCAGGAGGGGAGCGTGGGGCAGGAGGGGAGCGTGGGGCAGGAGGGGAGCGTGGGGGCAGGAGGGGAGCGCAGAGCGTGGGGCAGGAGGGGAGCGTGGGGCAGGAGGGGAGCGTGGGGCAGGAGGGGAGCGTGGGGCAGGAGGGGGAGCGTGGGGCAGGAGGGGAGCGTGGGGCAGGAGGGAGCGTGGGGCAGGAGGGGAGCGTGGGGCAGGAGGGGAGCGTGGGGCAGGAGGGGGAGCGTCGCGTGGGGCAGGAGGGGAGCGTGGGGCAGGAGGGGCGCGTGGGGCAGGAGGGGAGCGTGGGGCAGGAGGGGCGCGTGGGGCAGGAGGGGCGCGTGGGGCAGGAGGGGCGCGTGGGGCAGGAGGGGCGCGTGGGGCAGGAGGGGCGCGTGGGGCAGGACGGGCGCGTGGGGCAGGAGGTCGCGTGGGGCAGGAGGGGCGCGTGGGGCAGGAGGTCGCGTGGGGCAGGAGGGGCGCGTGGGGCAGGAGGGGCGCGTGGGGCAGGAGGGGCGCGTGGGGCAGGAGGGGCGCGTGGGGCAGGAGGGGCGCGTGGGGCAGGAGGGGCGCGTGGGGCAGGAGGGGCGCGTGGGGCAGGAGGGGAGCGTGAGGCAGGAGGGCAGCGTGGGGCAGGAGGGGCGCGTGGGGCAGGAGGGGCGCGTGGGGCAGGAGGGCGCGTGGGGCAGGAGGGGGCGCGTGGGGCAGGAGGGGAGAGTGGGGCAGGAGGGGAGAGTGGGGCAGGAGGCGGCGTGGGACAGGAGGGGAGCGTGGGGCAGGAGGGGAGCGTGGGGCAGGAGGGGAGCGTGGGGCAGGAGGGGAGCGTGGGGCAGGAGGGGAGCGTGGGGCAGGAGGGGAGCGTGGGGCAGGAGGGGAGCGTGGGGCAGGAGGGGAGCGTGGGGCAGGAGGGGAGCGTGGGGCAGGAGGGGAGCGTGGGGCAGGAGGGGAGCGTGGGGCAGGAGGGGAGCGTGGGGCAGGAGGGGAGCGTGGGGCAGGAGGGGAGCGTGGGGCAGGAGGGGAGCGTGGGGCAGGAGGGGAGCGTGGGGCAG
Organism: Gryllus longicercus; assembly: GCA_038098605.1. Taxonomy (NCBI): domain Eukaryota; kingdom Metazoa; phylum Arthropoda; class Insecta; order Orthoptera; family Gryllidae; genus Gryllus; species Gryllus longicercus. Next base: position 3,219 of record JAZDUA010000648.1, on the reverse strand, counting down.
GAGGGGAGCGTGGGGCAGGAGGGGAGCGTGGGGCAGGAGGGGAGCGTGAGGCAGGAGGGCAGCGTGGGACAGGTGGGGCGCGTGGGACAGGAGGGGAGCGTGGGGCAGGAGGGCGCGTGGGACAGGAGGGGCGCGTGGGGCAGGAGGGGAGAGTGGGGCAGGAGGGGAGCGTGAGGCAGGAGGGGAGCGTGGGGCAGGAGGGGAGCGTGGGGCAGGAGGGGAGCGTGAGGCAGGAAGGCAGCGTGGGGCAGGAGGGGCGCGTGGGGCAGGAGGGGCGCGTGGGGCAGGAGGGCGCGTGGGGCAGGAGGGGCGCGTGGGGCAGGAGGGGAGCGTGGGGCAGGAGGGGAGCGTGAGGCAGGAGGGGAGCGTGGGGCAGGAGGGGAGCGTGGGGCAGGAGGGGAGCGTGGGGCAGGAGGGGAGCGTGAGGCAGGAGGGCAGCGTGGGGCAGGAGGGGCGCGTGGGGCAGGAGGGCGCGTGGGGAAGGAGGGGCGCGTGGGGCAGGAGGGCGCGTGGGGCAGGAGGGGCGCGTGGGGCAGGAGGGGAGAGTGGGGCAGGAGGGGAGCGTGAGGCAGGAGGGGAGCGTGGGGCAGGAGGGGCGCGTGGGGCAGGAGGGGCGCGTGGGGCAGGAGGGGCGCGTGGGGAAGGAGGGGCGCGTGGGGAAGGAGGGGCGCGTGGGGAAGGAGGGGCGCGTGGGGCAGGAGGGGCGCGTGGGGCAGAAGGGCGCGTGGGGCAGGAGGGGCGCGTGGGGCTGGAGGGCGCGTGGGGCAGAAGGGCGCGTGGGGCAGGAGGGGCGCGTGGGGCAGGAGGGCGCGTGGGGCAGGAGGGGCGCGTGGGGCAGGAGGGGCGCGTGGGGCAGGAGGGGAGAGTGGGGCAGGAGGGGAGCGTGAGGCAGGAGGGGAGCGTGAGGCAGGAGGGGAGCGTGGGGCAGGAGGGGAGCGTGGGGCAGGAGGGGAGCGTGGGGCAGGAGGGGAGCGTGGGGCAGGAGGGGAGCGTGGGGCAGGAGGGGAGCGTGAGGCAGGAGGGGAGCGTGGGGCAGGAGGGGAGCGTGGGGCAGGAGGGGAGCGTGGGACAGGAGGGGAGCGTGAGGCAGGAGGGGAGCGTGGGGCAGGAGGGGAGCGTGGGGCAGGAGGGGAGCGTGGGGCAGGAGGGGAGCGTGGGGCAGGAGGGGAGCGTGGGGCAGGAGGGGAGCGTGGGGCAGGAGGGGAGCGTGGGGCAGGAGGGGAGCGTGGGGCAGGAGGGGAGCGAGGGGCAGGAGGGGAGCGTGGGGCAGGAGGGGAGCGTGGGGCAGGAGGGGAGCGTGGGGCAGGAGGGGAGCGTGGGGCAGGAGGGGAGCGTGGGGCAGGAGGGGAGCGTGGGGCAGGAGGGGAGCGTGGGGCAGGAGGGGAGCGTGGGGCAGGAGGGGAGCGTGGGGCAGGAGGGGAGCGTGGGGCAGGAGGGGAGCGTGGGGCAGGAGGGGAGCGTGGGGCAGGAGGGGAGCGTGGGGCAGGAGGGGAGCGTGGGGCAGGAGGGGAGCGTGGGGCAGGAGGGGAGCGTGGGGCAGGAGGGGAGCGTGGGGCAGGAGGGGAGCGTGGGGCAGGAGGGGAGCGTGGGGCAGGAGGGGCGCGTGGGGCAGGAGGGGCGCGTGGGGCAGGAGGGGCGCGTGGGGCAGGAGGGGCGCGTGGGGCAGGAGGGGCGCGTGGGGCAGGAGGGGCGCGTGGGGCAGGAGGGGCGCGTGGGGCAGGAGGGGCGCGTGGGGCAGGAGGGCGCGTGGGGCAGGAGGGGCGCGTTAGGCAGGAGGGGCGCGTGGGGCAGGAGGGGCGCGTGGGGAAGGAGGGGCGCGTGGGGCAGGAGGGGCGCGTGGGGCAGGAGGGGCGCGTGGGGCAGGAGTGGCGCGTGGGGCAGGAGGGGAGCGTGAGTCAGGAGGGCAGCGTGGGGCAGGAGGGGCGCGTGGGGCAGGAGGGGCGCGTGGGGCAGGAGGGCGCGTGGGGCAGGAGGGGCGCGTGGGGCAGGAGGGGAGAGTGGGGCAGGAGGGGAGCGTGGGGCAGGAGGGGAGCGTGGGGCAAGAGGGGAGCGTGGGGCAGGAGGGGAGCGTGGGGCAGGAGGGGAGCGTGGGGCAGGAGGGGAGCGTGGGGCAGGAGGGGAGCGTGGGGCAGGAGGGGAGCGTGGGGGCAGGAGGGGAGCGTGGGGCAGGAGGGGAGCGTGGGGCAGGAGGGGAGCGTGAGGCAGGAGGGCAGCGTGGGACAGGAGGGGCGCGTGGGACAGGAGGGGAGCGTGGGGCAGGAGGGCGCGTGGGGCAGGAGGGGCGCGTGGGGCAGGAGGGGAGAGTGGGGCAGGAGGGGAGCGTGAGGCAGGAGGGGAGCGTGGGGCAGGAGGGGAGCGTGGGGCAGGAGGGGAGCGTGGGGCAGGAGGGGAGCGTGGGGAAGGAGGGGAGCGTGAGGCAGGAGGGCAGCGTGGGGCAGGAGGGGTGCGTGGGGCAGGAGAGGCGCGTGGGGCAGGAGGGCGCGTGGGGCAGGAGGGGCGCGTGGGGCAGGAGGGGAGCGTGGGGCAGGAGGGGAGCGTGAGGCAGGAGGGGAGCGTGGGGCAGGAGGGGAGCGTGGGGCAGGAGGGGAGCGTGGGGCAGGAGGGGAGCGTGGGGCAGGAGGGGAGCGTGGGGCAGGAGGGGAGCGTGGGGCAGGAGGGGAGCGTGAGGCAGGAGGGCAGCGTGGGGCAGGAGGGGCGCGTGGGGCAGGAGGGGCGCGTGGGGCAGGAGGGGAGAGTGGGGCAGGAGGGGAGCGTGAGGCAGGAGGGGAGCGTGGGGCAGGAGGGGAGCGTGGGGCAGGAGGGGAGCGTGGGGCAGGAGGGGAGCGTGAGGCAGGAGGGGAACGTGGGGCAGGAGGGGAGCGTGGGGCAGGAGGGGAGCGTGGGGCAGGAGGGGAGCGTGGGGCAGGAGGGGAGCGGGGGGGCAGGAGGGGAGCGTGGGGCAGGAGGGGAGCGTGGGGCAGGAGGGGAGCGTGAGGCAGGAGGGGAGTGTGGGGCAGGAGGGGGGCGGGGGCAGGAGGGGGGCGGGTGCAGGAGGGGGGCGGGTGCAGGAGGGGGGGCGGGGGCAGGAGGGGAGCGTGGGGCGCGGGCGTGGGGAAGCGAGGGGTGGAAACTGCGAGTGGTCGGGGAAGAGCGAGAGAGCGACTTGGCAGAAACGGGGAAGCAGGCGGGAAAGAAGGGGTGCGGTGGGTAGTAGTTACGTAGGTTTGTGTGAGCGGTTGA